>JAJMGM010000023.1:0-159719 GCA_030568675.1 Suhomyces xylopsoci | reverse complement strand
CGGTACATCCACTGCTGCTTTCCCAAAACCACTCATTGCTAAGATCAACGATACCTTTGGTCCCTTCTATCCTAACGGTACCATCATTAACTACAACGAGTCATGGAACGAAACAAACTTCGAGTTCAATTTTGGCTCAAAAGTTATCACTGTTCCTTACACCAACTTCTTGTTTGATGCTGGCGCTGGTAAATGGGAAGTTCATCCACTCGCCGACAGTAACGACACAAATGTCTTTGTGGTCGGAGACGACGTTCTCAGAGGAAACGTTTACTCCGTGTTTGATTATGAATTGAACACCATTCTGATTGCCCAAGTAAAGAAAAATGCTTGGTTTGGCCCTTCCAATATTACGCAAATTCCTTAACTTAGCTGAAACTCAATAAATCTTATGCCATATACTGTACACTCTCTACATACACTGAAGCCAAACCCGATTATCTTTCCTTGTCTTCTGGTCAATTAATGACTTGATCTACTTTCTCGCTGAAACCTTTTCTCGTTCTCAATATCCGTTCTTGGCTCTGGAGTTTCGCCATCTTTATCCTCATCAAGTTCGGTATCACTTGTGTTTTCGCCTTCTTCTTCCTTTGGACTTCCAGTCGATACTGATTCATCGTCTGAGTCTTTTTCTAGTCTGCCTGCTAGTCCATAGCCAACCGAGTCTTCTTCTGTATCAAGCGAGCTAAGAAGATAGTTCGAGACTTTTGTATTGTGGGGCCAGACTTTGCGAGCTAAAGGCGATGTAATTGGCTTGGTGGACTCGTAGGCTTTTCCAGGACTGATTACATTTGAATCCTTAAGCCTATTCAAGCCAATATACGAGTTTCGAACCGAGTTGGGCTGGCTAATCTTGGGTAAGTTGGCCTTGTTTTTGCCCGCCAAGTCGGAGAAGTCTGGTTTTTTGGGAGGCTCAAGCTCGTGCCTGTAGCTGTACAGCGAGGTGGTATCGGAATACGGGTTCTCTTTGTACTTTGAATACCTTTCATTGAAGTATTTGCCTTTCTTTGACGGGGATCTTCCAAAAACTTGACTGAACTTCTCAGAGAAATTGGCTTGACTCTTTGCTTTACGAATATCTCTTTTGCCGTCCATAGAGTTGGATCTTTTAACTAGTGCTCTCTCTTTGACGTCACCTTTGCCTTCGTCATCGTTAATTAACGTATCATCAGACAGTGGAGAGTTCTGAACCTTCTTATCAGTCAACGACGAAAGAGAGGTGGTGGATTTTCCTTTGGGGAAGTACCGTTTACTGTGCTTGCTAACACCTAACGACAGCCCTGAGGATTTTGACGACCCGTTGCTTTTTCTTCGAGTGAGATCGGTGCTTGTATTGTGTCTTTTAAAGTCAGGCGGAGACTTTCTTCTAGGGTTGCGTTCTGGCGTGGAACTGTTGGCATATTGCTTGATAGCATCATCATTCAATACCGGCGAGTTTACTAATGTGTAGAGATTTTGACTGGCATTGGCACCGGCAAGCAATGGAGGTTGCTTTACCTTGGTTTCGATCTTGTCTCCGCTACTAATTGTTTTACGATGCTTGTTGTTGACGTTGGGAAACTTTACCTGCGAGATAATCCTACCCCTTAACGAACCAATGGCTTTATCCAAAGCAAACTCTACACCACAATAATTGTTTATAACAGTGACTTTTGGCCACGAAGCACGGACGCCTCGAGTAATAAAATCAAGTAAGAATTCTGGCGTGGGGTTGTCGAACACCTTGAGAAAATCACTAGGCTTGAAGTCGGCCAAGATAGTGATGTCTCCAGAATAGTTCTGTGACAAAATGGAGATGGCTTTGTTGGACAAGTTCTTGTAGATGTCCATTTCATTGAGAAGCTGGAGATAATGGATCACTTCACAGCTCATGAAATCGTAGACGTTGTTGAGGAAGTTCTTGAACCGACTACTCAAGTAATTTTCGATTTCTCCTCCAACATTCCCAACCGATACTTTTAAAATGGGAACTACATGGGGGTTGACTTGCACAGCAATGATATTGTCTACATTGAACATTTCCAGTAGTCTGGTGATGGGAAGATCATTGTCTACCGACCCATCCACAAACTTCATCGAAGTATCGTTATTCCACTCACGGACCTCATTTGTTCTTGGGATCTTTTCGTAAATTGAGTTCGAAGGAAAGAATCCAGGCAATGAACAACTGGCACACACTGCTGACCAGATAAGACAATGCGGAGCGGTAAGATAATTCAATAACCTTGTTTGTTCGTGAATGGAGGCTGGAGAAACAGTGATATTGAGGATCTTTCCTGTTCTATTATAGGCTTCGCGAAACGTCAAGTCGCCTATAAAGTCAATCATGGTCTTTTTGAGCCCGCTCATATCAAAAAAAGTACCATACTTGATCAAGTGTGAAAGATGGCTAAGTAGAGTTTTGAACTTGGTTTCTTGTGGAGTCGATCCAGGAACCGGCCCTGGTCCCTGGTCGTTAGCCTTGGAGTCCAGAGACCCAAAGATATTGAAGCTTTTACTGGTGATACCATTCAATAATTCAGGTGTCTCTTCATTAGTGTGACAACACAATATACTGGCCATAATCGAGCCAGCAGAGGACCCGCTAATTATTCTAGGCAACAAATTGGCCTCAATAAGCGTGATAAGCACACCCACATGAAACACCCCGAACGTGCTGCCTCCAGAGAGAACTAGTGCAGTACGGCCAATATTACGCCGTGTTTGAATAAGTGTGCCAAGCAAGTAGCTATCTTCCAAATTAACGCCTTTCCCGTTGATCAAATACTCCAACGAAAGCTTGCATTCCTCGATATAGTCCTCAATAAGCTTCTTGGTGCCCACGTAAGAATGTCGGTACAAATTGATGTCGTTCATGTTTCCGAGGTTTCGGATCCACTTGGTTCGAATTACATAAAGTAGAAGTTTGTAGTCATTAGAAAGACGGGCATTTTTCATTTCCTCCAAGTTGCTGTAGATCAAATCATAATCGTAGATGTCAGACTCGGGGTTTTCTTTCCACGAGTTATTATCCTGGAGTTCGTCCAACTGGAGTGATATTTCGTACCATCTCTTGTAGCTCGTACACGTTTTTTGTTCTAAAAGTAACGCCTGGATCAACTCTTTGGTTTCGTCCTTGGGGGGTAGCAACAGCCTTAAGAGGGGGATGGACTCGAGCAGAGGCAAGTACCGGAGCGGCGAGTTCAGCTGCAGGGCTTTTTCGTTCTGAAGCGACGTGGCGTTGTACTGCTGTATGAGCGACTCTAAGATCTCGAGATCCAGTCTCGTGGGCAGAACGGCCGTACTCTCCATGCTGTTGATAACCATCTACCACGGTCATTGATCTGTCTGGGGTAATTGACATGTGAGAGTGCCATCACGTGAGAGGGACATCACGTTCCAGCGATGACTACGACAAGTACTTCACGTAAATTGGAGTCATAGTAGCTAAAGTATCCATTGTGTTGTCGTTCGTAAGGCCGTACTGCAGCAGCCGCAAAGACCCGCAGCACGTTATCAGAAACCTTCTCAAGAGCTTCGACAAGCCCCTCAAGTCGAGCCACAAGCGGAAACCTAGTACTCCATACGTAAAGAACAGGCCCCAGCACAGATCTGACCGAGAAAACAGTGTTGAAAACGCTCCTAGTGCATCTACAAGGCATCTGAACCGCACGCTAGCCCAGGTTATCCACCCGCAGCACTTTTCGTCCGAAGCTCATCGGGCCCAGTATTTTTCACGCTTCGTCGAGCATAACCAGAATACTTCCGTCATGTACACCATACAGACACTAGCGCATAAAAATGACGATACCAGTCATCCACTCATTATGTTGACCAACAAAGAAGGCTACAAGTACTTTTTTGGCAAAATTCCCGAGGGAACGCAGCGTGTACTCAATGAAAATAGAGTGAGACTAGGCAGCTTGAAAAGTGTCTTTCTCACGGGGATTCTCTCGTCGTGGTCGGATATTGGAGGACTTCCTGGCTTTTTCTTGACGTTGAGTGACTCCACCAAGAAAGGCATCGACGTTTTCACCAACTCCAGTCCCATTCTTTCGTACATTGTAGCTACATGGAGAACGTTTGTGTTCCGTAAAGGAGTAGAACTCAAAATCCTAGAAACTGATGCTGTCACCGGAATCATTGGTGACAACAACATCTCAGTAAAACCTGTATTAATAGCCAGTGAACAATATAGTTCGGTGAAAGCATTTGTGAGCAACTTAGCAGTACAGGTCCAAAAACTCGTTTCCCTAATGTTCCCAATGGACACCTCCAGTGCCAACGATAGGAGTCCATTCTCTTACAAATCTGACCCTAGCGAAACAGATCTTCATACGCATGTGCAGTTGCCGCAGCCAGAGCAGCTCGTGCCGCCGCAGCACCAAAAGGCAGCCAACTACATCATCCGTTTCTTGCCCATTCGAGGCAAGTTCGACCCTGCCAAAGCCAAGCAATTGGGCTTAAAACCGGGAGTGAACTACAGGAAGCTAAGCCAGGGTGAACCTGTAGAAAATGAAGACGGTGTGACTATATATCCTGAACAAGTGGTGGATCCGTCGAGACCACTTCCTAAAGTATTGGTTCTCGATATTCCCAACTCGAGCTACTTAAAACCAACTATTGATAGTCCTGAGTGGTTTGTTTGTGACGAAAACACCGGTCCTGAACAGATCGGTCTTGTGTACCACATGCTAGGCGACGAGATCGACTTCCAAAGCCCTGAGTATCAGCAGTTCATGCTCAAGTTTCCTGCTGATTGCAAACATGTTATAAGCCATTCAAGCATAGCCAACAACACCTTAGTATTCAAGCGGTTGGCAGTCAACGTTTTGACGTTAAAGAGTGTGCAGAACCGCCACTTTAACCTTCCACGTTTCGAGCAGTTCAAGCCACTAGTAGAAAGTGAAAATTTGTTTAAGCTTCAACAATTACAGACGTTCAATGTCTCAAATACAGGTGTGATCAGCAGCAATGCTGATGTTAGAACAGATACGTACGACACCTTGTTTGACGAAAACATTGTGAAGCTCGAATTGGACGTGGATAAGAAAGACATTATCAACGATAGCCGTGTTTCGTTAGACTTCGAGGCCACCAGTCTCAAAGACCAGGTCCATATAGTCACGCTTGGAACTGGCTCGGCCATTCCTTCTTTGTACCGTAACGTCATCTCTACCCTCGTAAGAGTGCCATACCAGGATAGTAACGGTAATTTAAGTGTGAGATCTATATTGTTAGACGGCGGAGAAAACACCCTTGGAACCATACTCCGTAACTTTGGATCCGATTCTGAGCTTCGCCAGGTATTTCAAGAACTAAGTCTTATTCACTTGAGTCATTTGCACGCCGACCACCATCTTGGGATCATTTCTGTAATCAACAAGTGGTTTGAACTCAACCAGGATCCTTCCAGAAAACTCTACATGGTAGTACCTTGGCAATTCCGCAACTTTGTGGCTGAATGGTACGATTTAGAAGGTGCCTTCAATCCTTTGGTTAATATAGATAGACTTGTACTTGTAAGCTGTGAAGAGTTTATTAGAGATAGAGCTCCTGAGTACGACCCTCTCACTATGGACGAGTTTGAAAGAAGATTCGATTGTCAGGAGTATGGCCGTGTCATACCCAAGAAACCATTGCAGCCTCGTAATACCAAGCTCATCAACCAATTCTTTGCAGACTTGAACATCAAGTCGCTCCAGACAGTGCGAGCCCTTCACTGTGCGTGGGCCTACTCGATAAGTATAGACGTCACGTTGAGCGAACACGAAACGTTCAGAGTATCGTACTCGGGAGATACCAGACCCAATCCAGCGTTTGTCGAGATTGGCTACGGCAGCGACTTACTCATCCACGAGTCTACATTGGACAACGACCTTATCGAAGAAGCGTTGGCCAAAAAGCATTCTACAATGATCGAAGCCATCAGTATGGCCAAGTACATGAACTGTCCCAAGGTGATTCTTACCCATTTTAGCACAAGATACTCCAACAAGTCGTACATCTCGTTGGATACCGGCAAGTTGGAGACGTTGGCGCGCGAATTGAATGAGTACATGGAGACGTATTCTTCTGGTACTGGGCAAAACATTTTTTCTCTTGAGCGTATGCACCGCCCCACAAAGCTGTACGACGAGCTCGAGATCTGTTTTGCGTTTGACATGATGAACATTCGCTATGGAGAGGTCGACTGTCAGAAGTCGTGTCAGGATATAGTTGGGCGCGTGTTTGCTGTTCGGGAAGTGAATGATGAAAAGAAAGAGAAGGAGATCCAGAAACAGAACGAAAAGAGAGAGGCTAAACGGACCCAGAGATTGAACTATACCCAGCCCAAAAAAAGAAAGACCCCATAGATCTATATTTAAGGATTAATAGAAATCGCTGGTTTAGAGTAGAGAGAAATAGTAGTAGAGTATAGCAGTGTGTAGATGGGTTGGTATATTAATAGATGGATCAGCGAGATCAAATAGAGCGAGAATTTGCAGCAATGAATTTTAATGATACTTCACAAAAAATGTGTATGTAATTAACGTGTTCAGTGACGCGCGAAAACAACAACCAGGAGTATGGACGAGAGCCTCCACACGTTGTACCAGCACAGCTGGATACTCGAGTGCATCAATCGGGAAACAGCGCGGAAAAAAGGTTTCTCGGGCCAGCTTATCAAGTCAAAGGTGGTCGAAAGTATCGATGTGGCACCTATAGTTCGAATCAACCGGTTTGTCAAGTCGTTGCCCAACAACGACATCTCCGCCGTGGTATCGGACGCCACGCACAGAGTATTTGCGGTGTTCAAGTATAAACCAGCCATCATGCGGTTCGAGAACAAGTATCGCCAGCGAGTGACCGACCAGACCGTCAATTGTCTAGTTCACATCACCAGCGCCAACCTCATCTTTGTAACTCGGTCGCTGGCCCACAAAGACTATGGCGTGACTCTGATGGACTCTGATATTGTAGTGTTGGAGATAATGGAGGTGGATATCTTTGATCGCGACCAACAGATCCTCACCACAAGAGCCGAGCGTGCGCTCAAGTATGTCTATGAAGAGGCTAGTTATATGCGTGGTGGGGAGCACGAGGATGGGGATAACGATGCCGATGAATATCTGGATGTAAAGTCCATATGACATGTCCCAGCACAATAAAAACAAGGAAAAGGTTGAAGTAGGTATTAATATGCAGCAAAAGGGTGATAAATCTATAGAGTTGAGTTTATTTCACCTAGTGGATTGAAAAGATCTACTTTGAGGCATCGCTAGAAATCAAGAATCAAGGTGATGTGTTTCGAAATATTGTTCACTAGATACTACGGTACAAAAGTCCGCCGATGCTCAATTGGTGCAAAGCAACTTTCTACGACCTCTACGCATGTAAAGGGTGTCAGTAAGTGTCATTTTATTCTTGATCAGCTAAGTACCAAAATAATGCCTAGTGTAGTTCAGAAGAAGCTACATTGTTATTTTGATGAAATCCTAGTTGTCAAAATGTCAATATTATGTACATATATATTCTGCATTGAGTGTCTATAATAAAACAGACCCAACTCCCTACAATCGTAACTACTAGGCCAGTACGGTGATGCTCTGTAAATCTGCAACTGACTATTTGATTTTCTTGTTATTTTGGTGCGTTTTTTCGCAGCCAAATCACAATACTTTACCAGTTTTTATGGAGCCGCCGTCCCCTATATTCTTGACTTCCGAACAACTTACACGTCAGTTGGACGACATTGCCAACGAGGCAAGTGTTTGGAACGACTCGGACCTGATTTACTCCACTTCCGCCAAACATCTGACCTCTTCTCCTTACAAATTGTCGCGTGAGGCTCACCGGCTGCAAATTCTGTTCCACCTGTTTCACGAGCTAGACAACGAAACAGAGCTTCCAGATATGGGGCATGCACCGGTGCCCAGTAACCAGCTCTTCAACCAATCCACTATGCCTACCTATTCGGAAGAGACGTCGCTTCTCCCTTTGTACAACCCATCTCCTATTACTGCACCTCCCGCGTCGCCGTACTACGGGAAAATTATAGTGGCCGCGCTCTCCACTTTGATCACCACTGTATTCTACTTAGCAGGCACCTCTGATAAGCTTCCATTGTACGCGAAGAAGGTATTTTGCTTTCTTATGGCTATCTATGGCAATTCATTAAAGGTATGTCAGCCAAGTAATGAGTAACATGAAGTGGAAAAGTACAAATATTCTGGCAAACTGGCACTTCTCAATGTCTTAAGTCAACTTGACATCCTAGACTCATAATCCTACGTCTCTTATACATATTGCTTTCTCGCTGTCTAGACCTCACCAAGTTTTTCAAATCGTCTCATGAACATCATGAGATCATATTAGCTACGTCAATAATACACATTAATTTTTACTCATTGAGTGTCATTAAGAGTGAGCGCTTCTACAGAACTAAGTCAATCAAATCAAGTTTGTTTCACTAGCTCGCTACGCTCGTTCCTTCAGATTTTTTGATTACTCGCTCACTACGCTCGCTCTTTCATAAGTTTGTCATTACTCGCTCGCTACGCTCACTCGTAATGGTTTATTTACAGATATATACATTATGCCTCTCTTCTATCCTTGACCTTCATCTTGTTAACATGCTTATGCTTTCTGGTCTTTGCAAACTTCTTGATACCCCACATCGATTGCGATACCTTGTTGGATTTGGACTTACCTCTACCACCACCATGAGGATGGTCGAACGCATTCATCGCCACACCTCTGACCATAGGTCTGCGGCCACGATGACGACTTCTACCGGCTTTACCCCAAGAAATCGACTTGAACTCCTTGTTGGAAACAACCCCTAAGGTGGCATGACAGTCCAACTGAACGTATCTGTGTT
The DNA here is from genome assembly GCA_030568675.1 of Suhomyces xylopsoci. Taxonomy (NCBI): domain Eukaryota; kingdom Fungi; phylum Ascomycota; class Pichiomycetes; order Serinales; family Debaryomycetaceae; genus Suhomyces; species Suhomyces xylopsoci. The sequence continues at coordinate 150,877 of JAJMGM010000023.1, read as the reverse complement.
CACCCGAACTCAACTTGACTATAGCCTTGTTTTTGTCAGCGTGCTTGGACAAAAGACGCCCGAAAGTACCGGCAGCCTTGACCAACTGGCCTCTGCCTCCACGATGAAGTCCAATGTTGTGGATAATAGACCCAACGGGGATCATGTGAAGTGGCAAACAGTTACCTCTTTGCATGATTCTGGATGTCAAAAGGGCATCGTCGATTTCGCCGTTGTTGGTTTCCTTCATTTCTTGAATAAAGTCTTGGGGCAATCCGGATCTGAACGACTCCACCGAGTCGCCAGCTCTCAAACCGGCGGCTGCCAAGATGTACGACAAATCGCCGGTCTCGTTGTGTTTCACAAGAGCAATGTGCGCGGTTCTGTTGGGGTCGTATTCGATTCTGACTACAGTTTGTTTTCCTGGCCTCAATCTGTGACTGTCCACCAATCTGACTCTCTGCTTGTGACCTCCACCTCTTCCTCGTATGGTGATTCTACCAGTGTTGTTTCTACCCGACGTCTTCCGCTTGGCCACCGTCAATTCTCTTACAGGGCCACCTTTGTGCAAATGCTCATGCACGGGCTTTTTGAAGTGGGTGGAACCCGGTTGTAAGTGGCCGTTGGCGTAACTCTTGATCTCAACGTTACTCAAGGCCAATTTTCTCTGTCTCTGGTAGGCGTCTTCCTTCAGCTCCAAGTCGGTGGACTGGGCCGAACTCTGGAACCTGGTCCCTATGACTCTCAATCTAGGAGCTAATGGACCCACTTGGCGCCCAATAAGGCCTACCAATCTTCCCGACAACATATCTTGGTGTATCCAGAATCAACCTTTGCAAGAGATATAATTTTTCAACCAAAGATCGGCCCCAGATTTACTGCGGCCACCCGTCTGACCACCTTTTTTGCGCGTACATTTAGTCCTGCGACACTGGCCAATGGCAGCACGAGTTGAATCTAATGCGAACGAGTCCGGCAAAACTCGAATAGAAAGAAGTAAAATTTACAAGCCTAGAGACCCATCCGAGTTTTAGTTAAAATGCTTCGTACTTTTACTCGTTCATTAGCCAGCGCCAAGCCACCTATCCAATTGTTTGGAATCGACGGTACCTACGCCAGTGCTTTGTACTCCGCCTCCGCCCAAGAATCCTCAATTGACCAGACATATCAAGCATTAACCAAGATCAATGGATTGTTGGAATCCGACCCTAAGGTCAAGGAAATTTTGGTCAACCCTGCATTGACCAAAGAAGACAGATCTATTGTCATCAAGACCATCACCGACTCCTTAAAATTGGACAAGACCACCTCCAACTTCTTGAGTGTTTTGTCTGAAAACAACCGTTTGAGCAACTTGGCTGGTATCTACGAAAAGTTTGGTTTGTTGAACGATGCCAACAAGGGTATTGTCGAAGCCAAGGTCACCTCCGCCAAGCCATTGGACTCCAAGATCTTGAAGAGATTGCAAACTGCTGTTGGCAAGTCCTCCTTTGTTGGAGACGGCAAGACCTTGAAGTTGAGCAACACCGTCAACCCAGAACTTTTGGGCGGTTTGATTGTTGAAGTTGGCGACAGAACCGTCGACTTGTCCATTTCTTCCAAGGTTGCCAGATTGAACCAATCTTTGAAGGAAGCTTTGTAAGTACAGTAAAATAGTACAAATTAACGATTAGAATCAGCAAAGAACTAAAGCACTACAAGTGTAGAAGCTACAAGTGTAGAAGCTAGAAGTGCAGAAAGCTACAAGTGTAGAAAGCTAGAAGTATAGTTCTCTAAGTATAGTGTCACATTGGAAGTGTAATGACACGTCTAGAGCTGTAGGAACTGTAGTGCATCAGATAGTCACAATTGTAGCTGAGTACGCTCTACTGTTAGCTGATGGTACGTAACACACTACTGGAAGACTTCTATGAAGCCACTGGGGTAATCTACAGTCCCCTCCAACCTATTTCAGATCGAAGTTAATAAATGAGTGCCTTTATATTTTGTGATTGTCATTATGGTACTGGATCAGATCAATAAGCCTCCTTCCGAATGAAAAATAGACCAAATTGGACCAAATTAGGCCATTCGACTCTACAGACCCACCAGCCTTTAGGAGGTAGAATAATAGCTCACATCACTCTCTACATTAAACGCCTTTCTACTTACGCTCGCCTCATTTCTCCCTACATATAGTTATTCCTTCTCGCACGTTGCGTCTTTGATCTTTTTGTCTCGTCTGATCTTTTCTCTCATTATTTGGCACCTTCAAGAGTTTAGAAGTTCGAAGTTAAGGCAATGCTAGGTCGTGTTGCGCATACTATCACCTTCCTAACGGCGGTGCTCAACATTTTGATATACTTCTATCCAGACATCCTCAATCCCACCGGCCAATGTGACTGGCACAAATCACCCAACTTCACACCCCTCCAAAGTAAGGTGAGCTTGATCAACCAGCTCCCTGAAGACATTTCCCAGCTTATTCTTCTCAACTTTCCAAGCTTGGTCAACAAGACCAGTCCTCCTGATGATACAATACGCATGTTGACGTTTGGAGACCCGCAGATCAACGGCAATTGGCCGCTGACCAAGTACATCAAGCGTCTTGACAACTACGGGAACGACTACTACTTGGGCCATATCTACAACACCATGAAGAACAGGCTCCGTCCCAGCCACGTGGCGGTCATGGGCGACTTGTTCTCTTCACAGTGGATCTTGGATTCCGAGTTCTACAACCGTACCAACCGGTTCGTCGAGCGTCTCTTCCCGCGTCCGTTGGAATACAAGAAGAATGTGGTGGAAACATGGCAAAAACACCAAGACTACGACTGGCAAACTTGGCTCCAGCAAGAACTGGACATGGACCCGTTGCACCGGTTCCAATCGCGTGTTTACGACGGTGTTTACGACTGGTTCTACAATCGCTCGCAGCCTAACTACGACAACCCGTTATTCATCAATTTGACCGGAAATCACGATATTGGTTACAGTGGTGACGCTACCTGGCAGCACATGGCACGCTTCCACTATTTGTTTGGCCAAAACAACTATGTGATCAACTACAACAAGGGCACGCCTCTCGAATGGCGTCTTGTAGTGGTAGATTCGCTCACTTTAGAGGGGCCTGCGTTGCAAGAAGAGTTTGTAAACTACACGTGGTCGTTCCTTGAGCATCTTAAAACCCTTGAAAACCCATCTTTCAAAGGATCCACCGTGTTGCTTACCCATATTCCTCTCTACAAAAGAGCCGGCTTGTGTGCTGACGGCCCAGAACACAAGTATTATGTCAATTACGAAAAAGAACCTTATAAAAACGGCAAGTTGCGCTCGCATAACCACTTGTCCTACAACACCACCCAGCAGCTCTTGGACATTGTATTTCCCAACGAAGACAAAAACGGCATCATCTTGACGGGCCATGACCATGTAGGGTGCGATGATTGGTACAGCAAAGTGGATGGTGAATGGGTGGCTGCTAAGGAAAAGGATACGACCCAAAGACTGGCGGTGCGTGAGATAGTTGTGCGTGCTATGATGGGCGATTTTGACGGTCAAACAGGTATAGTTACTGGATGGTTTGATGAAGCCAAGAGCGGATGGAACTTCGAGTTCTCCTACTGTTCGTTCTTGGTGCAGCACTATTGGTGGGCCAGCAAAGTCATGCTTGCATTATCGATATTCTTAGAGTCGTTGGACTGGTTAAGTAGCTAGTCTTATCAACAGAAATAGTCTTGAAATAATCACAAACCTCCTCTGTACTAAATTAGCTAGTCTTTTATTTCTGAGCTCTTGTATATATTAGCTAGCAATTACAGAGCTAGTCTTGTATTATGAAGCTAGTTTTATTGTGAACGAAGAATATCTTGTACTTATAGAGTAAGTTTCGAATCAACAAGTTCTCATAAATTACATAGCTAATGCTGTATTGGTTGGTTCATCGCAGTTTGCTCATTACTAGTTTTGTATTAATTACAAAGCCATTCTTGTTTAATCACAAGTTCGTCATTGCACTAAACTGAGCTGTCTCCGTTAATTACGAAGCTTACTATTTATTAGTTCTTATACTAGCTAGTTTTGTAGTCTTTTACTTGCCCCTAGTCTCACCAGTCTTGTATTACTACACTATCAATTACGGAGCTATTCTTGTATTAATTAAGAAATACAGGGTAGGTTCTTTCGTTAGTTACACAGAAGTCTTTTATTCATTAATTTTTATCAAATACAGAGTTAATTGTTTGGTTCTTCTACAGAAGCGTCTTTAGCCTCTTTGGGCTCTTCTTGTTCTTTTGGTTCCTCTTTAGCTTCGGATTCTTTAGGTTCCGGCTTTGGTTCCTCTTTAGGTTCCTCTTTAGGTTCCTCTTTGGGCTCCTCTTTAGTCTCGATCTTTTCATTTTCAGAAATAAACTTTTCGATATCCTCTTTGGCACCACTGATACTGGCTTCAGGACTGATCTGGATCTTTTTCACCTTCAACACACCATCCACAAAAATCCAGTGAGATCTTTTAATACCCGTGGGCGACTTTTTGGCCCCAAGAATACCAATCAACTCTCTCTTTGGGTCCGACAACAACGAGTATTCCAAGTGTTGTTTGGTGATGAAATTTTTCTGCGAGCTTGGTGTGTCAGCAGAGAGTCCATACACAGTGGCATTGGCGTCTTTTAAGAACTTGTGGTTGGTCTGGAACCCACACACTTGACGAGTACAGCCAGGAGTCGATGCCTTGGGGTAGGCGAAAATCACCAAATACTTGGTGGCTGCAGCGGCCTTGGCAAGCGAAACCGGTTTTTCATTTTCGTCCAAGAGCTCGATGTCTGGCACCTTGTCGCCCACTTCAATTTCGTCATGAGAGCCTCCATTTTCTTCGGCTTTTGGAGCTTTCAGCTCCTTTTTGGGTGCCGTTTTGGCTTTTTTCTCAACGGGTCCTTCGTTGTGGTCAACAATTGGTTTGGAAGCCACTCTGGCTGAACGACGTAGTTCTGGCATATTGATATTTACTACAGCTAATGTTTATTCTACAACTTTCCACTTTTACCAATTGCTTGGTCTTGCTGCCCCACGCCTGGCCATAGTGGCTTTGTGCGTACACGTGAAAGGAGGTGGCACTGCGAGGCTACAAAGCGACAGCAATACAGCTAATAGACAATACACGAATGCACATACACGAACACCTGCATACACCTGGTGATGACGTTAGCTGTTGTGTTAATGCCGAGACGACTTTGTACGATAAGTTTCTCCACCTTGGCTTGACTACGCTTTTGTTCAGTTGGGTGCAAAATACCTCATTCCGGTGAAAAACTACAAATTCGTCACAAAATAGAACTATATAAGAGGTAATCAGACTGGTTTAGGTTGTCCTAAGCTCTTTCATACTGGTTCACCCTCTCTTCTATAGTAAACTAAGAGTACTTATTTTCCTTAACTTCCATAATTCTACTTCTAGACTACTTCTACTTTCTACTCTACTTCACTTCCCCTCCTACCCACCTTTGTCTTCGAATTCCACTGGTTTCCATCGCATTCGTCACACCAAGCCAGTCCCCACGAGAACACACGTCCTAGCCTCATTAGAGAACAATCTGTCCAGAATCTACTAAGCCTAGCATCTACCACTCACCCCTTAAGTTCTGTGCACTAAATGTCAGTTCTCTGTTCTCAGATTCTCTGCTTCTCTCATTTCCGTGCATTTCTTCTCCGCTTTATTTATTTTCTCTACTCGTGCGAATTCATCTCAAACATTACTTCACATCAATATAGCACTCATATGTCGGGGGACGAGTCCGGCAGGCTATCGCCTGATGCATCTTCTCGTATAAAGCTATCAAACGATGACAAGTCCGATACTGAAAAGTTCACTCCCGAAGATATCGTCATTGGGTGTAAGGTCTATGTATCCAAAGACGGTGTGTATAGACTAGCAGAGATCTTGCAAGAGCACCTCAAGAAAGGCAAAAAAGTGTACTATGTTCACTACCAAGAGTTCAACAAGAGATTGGACGAGTGGATCAGCACAGACAGAATCGACTACACTCGTCACTTGATCATTCCAGAAGTCAAGGCCGATAAGAAGGACGAAAAGAAAGATGGAAAGGCCAACAAAAAGTCCAAGAATTCGAAAAACTCCAAGAACTCAAAGAGCCAAAAGACCCCGGCCACCGGTAGTAGTACTCCTGTAGCTGAGGGTGAAGGTAGCAATGGTGCCAATACTCCAAACGACGAGATCATGGATCTCGATAACTTGAACGTCCAAGGGCTCAAGCGGCCGGGCGAAGAGGCGAATCGTGAGGAGGAAATCAAGAAGTTGAGGACCGGTGGTTCGATGACCCAGAACCACTCAGAAGTGGCCAGAGTCAGAAACTTGTCGACAGTCATTTTGGGAGAACATATTATCGAGCCATGGTACTTTTCACCGTACCCTGTGGAACTTACCGAAGAGGACGAAATCTATATATGTGACTTCACATTGTCGTACTTTGGCTCACGCAAACAGTTTGAGCGTTTCAGGGCCAAGTGCTCCATGAAACACCCACCTGGTAATGAGATTTACCGAGACTCCAAGGTGAGTTTCTGGGAGATCGATGGCAGAAAGCAACGGACCTGGTGCCGTAACTTGTGTTTGTTATCCAAACTCTTTCTTGATCACAAAACATTGTACTACGACGTGGATCCGTTCTTATTCTACATTATGACTATTCGTGACGACCAGGGCCACCATGTAGTAGGCTACTTTTCCAAGGAAAAGGAAAGTGCAGACGGATTCAATGTGGCGTGTATTTTGACATTGCCATGTTACCAAAAGAAAGGGTTTGGTAAGCTTTTGATCCAGTTCTCGTACATGTTATCGCAGGTAGAGAACAAAGTGGGCTCGCCCGAAAAACCGCTTTCTGATTTGGGGTTGTTATCGTACAGAGCATACTGGACAGACACATTAGTCAAGCTCTTGGTGGAAAGAAATAACCCACAGTTGTATCGTAAAAATAACCCTAGAGTAGACAGTGATGATGAAGGCTCGGCTACGCCCGCAAGGTCGGCTGGACCCTCCGAAATCACCATCGAAGAAGTCTCGGCCATAACCTGTATGACCACTACCGATATACTACACACACTCACCACACTTCAGATCTTAAGATACTACAAAGGTCAGCATATAGTGGTGGTGACGGACCAGATTATGCTGATGTACGAGAAGTTGATTAAAAAGGTCAAGGAAAAGAAGAAACACGAGTTGGAGCCTTCGAAGTTAAAGTGGACTCCGCCAATATTTACTGCAAACCAACTTAGATTTGGTTGGTAAAAACAAAAACCACACATCACTATCAACCGATGGATTTAGTGGAGACTCGTCTAAGTACCTTACTACTAGTTTTCATTACTACCGATTATTCTGAATTCTATTTAGTGTTTTCCGCTTGAACCAAGCCAAGCGACTTGTCCAAAATGACATCGGCTATAGAGGAGTACAAGTTAAGAATACTAAGGTTATTTGTCAGTGCATCAAAAACCGAGCCTAGGAATGGGTGACCTGAAAAACCACCGAGACGATATATACTTTTTTGAGTCTGTCAGAATAATGGTGACTTTGATTGTTTTCGTGAGTTCGAATCTGTATAGTGATTATCTATTGGTGATTATCTGTATGCTCATTATCTATTGGTGATTATCTATTGGTGATTATCTATTGGTGATTATCTATTGGTGATTATCTATTGGTGATTATCTATTGGTGATTATCTGTATGCTTATCTATTGGTGATTATCTATTGTGATTATCTATTTGGTTGTTTTCTGTTACTCGTGATCTTAGTCGTCTTGACCCCATATCTTTATACTTTTATCTCCTTCAGCAGTGATAAGCCTAAGACCCAGCATATCGTGGGTCGAAGCGTAGATGGTCGACTCAGAAGAACCCTCTAGCGGCGTGGTATAATGCAGCTGCACCAAATTACCTGATACATAGTCGTAATGTTCCATTCTTCCGTCGTCATATCCTGCAAATAGCTGGTCGTTGGCAGGGTTGATCAGAAGAGTATTGATGATTTTGGAGTTGGCCGGATGGCCCATTTCATTGAGCAAATCGCTTTGCGGCAACAACCATTGCTTGAGATGACCGTCGGAATCGCCCGAACACATGGTCATTTCGTGCGGATGAAGCACCAACAGACGTATACTTTTAGTGTGGTGAGTGAGAGTCAAGGCAGTAGACATTTTACGAAGATCCCATAGCCGTATAGTCGAGTCCATCGAACTGGTTATAACTTGTGGATCGCCAATCTGACTGACTATAGATGTAATGTCGTTTTGATGCCCCGTTAGCACCATCACCTGGTCTCGAGACCGTATATCCCACACTCTCACCACAGCATCTCTTCCTCCAGTAAATAGCAAATCTAATTCAGGATGTAATGCCATAGTGTAGACGCCGCCCAAATGGCCGTGGTAGTTTCGTATTTGACACCCCGACGCAGAATTGGTTTTCTCCAAATCCCAGCATCGCACCGTCTTGTCTTCGGAGCCTGAAAACAAGTAGGGGTTGCGTTGGGACACCGCTAGCGCCCGTACTCCCATTATGTGGCCTGTAATGGTGGCTTTGAGAGCCAGACTGGCCAAGTCCCATACTTTAATTGTCGAGTCGGAAGATCCCGTAACAAACCATCCGTTGGTTACAGGATCCACTGTGACCAGCCGTACCCATCCCTGATGACCACCTGCTATTACTCGTTTTAGTTTCCAGTCAGAAGTATTTCTGACTTGTTCTGTTCTTTTGACTAGTTGTCCCAGCTGTCCCTGTTGTGTATCCACCTGCTCACTTTCAGTCTCAATTACTTCGTCTATCTCATCGTCATCTTCCATATCTTCATCATCATCTTGAGTTTGAGCAAGATTTCTGACAAGATATCCAAGCTTGGTACTATTGTACATGGCCTCGCTGATTGTATCTGGAGGAGGAACTATACCCTCCTCCATCGGTATTGTTTGCCCATACACCTGCTTGAACATAGAAAGAGTAGTTTAGGAATTTATGTAGAGTGAGGTTTTAATTTTTCACTCTGGGGTAATTCACTACTATGAACCAACCGGCCCAACCCACCACCCAACCGTTGGGGCTTATCAAACAGCTCTATAGTATCCTAGTCTCGTCCAACCATACGTCCAAAACCATTCTGATCATTCCTTCCGAGGAGATCGGGTTTACTGTGGTGGAGGATGGGGGTCTTGAGATCGGGATGTCCAAGAAAACCTACTTGCTACTATTCAAACAGTGTCACGATTTATGGCACCAGGATTCACAAGAGACTGACACGTGGGATGCATACTACATGACACTTGGATTCTTGATTACAACAAACGAAAACCATAGCATTATTACGTTGCACGAAACACTATCCCAAAAGCTAGTGCAGAGTGAAGGACCGCAGTTCTTGTACAGAGAGATCGATATCATCAGTGCGTTTCTCAGCAGCAGATTAAAGAGAATCAATAAGAGCTCGTCGCTCTGGCTCTACATGAAGAAAATGATGGTTTTAACAGACCACTACCAGCTACACGAATTGATGATCAACAGGGCCCTAATCAGTTGCGAGTTGCACTTTGCCAACTACTACGCGGCCAATTTTTTGCGATGGTGTGTGTGCGTGGGGGCCGTGCGGGCTGGCCAGTTCGAGAGTCGTCTCACCCAGCTTTGCCGTGCAAACTTAAAAGACGTATCGTTGTGGGGGCTACAGGAAGTATGGTACTTGTACCATGGGGGATACACAGGTACCGTGGTGAGTGAATGTATAGACGAGTATAACCGGCTAGCAGGTGCACACTCGCGGCCCTCATTGTCGGTGGTACGGCCAGAGGATGACGTTACCGCGCGAATCCGCACCGAGTTCTCGTGGCTCTTGCAGGTCGAGTGCTGCGTAGCGACTCCATACCAGAAGCTCATCGATGCAGAGGAGCAGCTCACTGGATCTGAAGCTCTACTACAGCTTGTCCGTGAGAAGTTAAAAGAGTACCATAACACAGAAAACCAAGACAAGCTGCGGGAGGTCTCTCAACTGGCAGTTCTTCTGCAGCGAGAAATGTTCGCTAGGACATTGGAAAATCTAGTGAGACATGAGAAATAGATTCCGCAGATTTCGCACCCAAGCAATTATCTACTAAATACCGGTAATGCAACACCAGACCCATCATATAAAACAAATACGTATCTTTTAATGTAATTACTCGATAAGAAATATATCCTTCTTCATCGTCTTGAACCCGAGCGGCCCTGGCACCTTCATTGGTCCCTTCTCTCTTCTCGCACTCTCTTCACGTGACACATTACACTATATGAGAAGTGATTAGACTATACCCAAGACAGCACTCACAGACATGCTCAAAATACGTCAGTTGCAGAAGAAGAAACAAGAAGAAGCTCAGACGTCAGCCAGCTCGAGCTCATCCGAAGCCTCTCCTGTCACCGATGCATCCAAAGTCTCTTCTGCCCAGATCAGACTCCAGAAAGACATCACCGAATTGGACTTGCCCAAGACGATTTCGATCAAATTTCCCGACCCCACAGACTTCCTCAACTTTTTTCTCCAAATATCGCCGCAACAAGGCTACTACAAAGGCGGAACGTTCAACTTCAAAGTGGAAGTGAACAACTCGTTCCCCATCGAGCCTCCTAAAATCAAGTGCCTCAACAAAATATACCATCCTAATATCGATTCTGCCGGGAATATCTGTCTCAACATTTTGCGAGAAGACTGGACGCCTGTCCTTAACTTGAACTCGGTACTTATTGGCCTCAACTTCTTATTCTTGGAGCCAAACCCAAATGACCCGTTGAATAAAGAGGCGGCCAATGTGTTGGTGAGAGAAAAGAATCAGTTCAAGAGAAACGTGCTGACGGCCATGCGGGGTGGCAGCGTAGAGGGAGTATACTACGACCAAGTAGTGTGATATAATACATAATATTTACTCGATATGCTACACCCATACTTTGACTCCACTGAAAATTTCTCCATATTAGCTCCATAGTCTGAGGGTATTATCAGAACTACCACTTACAAATAAGAACCTCATTTTCTTTTCTATGGCATTGAGGATCTCCTGGTGCTCTTTTTCTGGACTCTTCTTTTCACCGTTCTTTTCACCATTTGCAGAATTAGAGCTCTGATCTATACTGAACCGGGCAAAATCCAAGTCGTTGATAAATCCTTCATGCCCACTCAACGTTCGTATACACCGGACCTTTCCTCCTACATTCAAACTCTGTAGATCCCATATTTTTATAGTTTTGTCGTCTCCAGCACTGAATATAAACCGCCCATTTGGATGTATACTTATACTTTTGACCCACGACTGGTGGCCTATGAGGTCAGCAATGAGCCACGCCTGCGAGTTGTTGACTTTGGCGGGCAATGGGTGCCTGTGGGGCATCATAACGGGAGGTGGCAACAACCAGAGCTTGATGGTGTTGTCTCTACTGGCCGATATACAGTACTTGTAGCCAAGAGTCTCTGTGTAAACCGGATCAGCAATGAGTTCTTCTGATATGGAAGGGAAAAGCGTCAAGTTTTCTTTGAGGTACTTATCGATTATGATATTTGAGACATGTGGCAAGAACTTGATTGCTTCTATGACATGGTTGTGGCCGATAAGTAAAGCCAAACCGGTTCCGGATTCGGCATGGGACAATCTTGCCGACTGGTCGTTGGAACATGTGAGGAGGAAATCGCCCAAATCGTTGCTCAGCTTGACAGTTTCAAACAGAATACGCGAATGGATGCTTATAACGTCTATATCTCTGACCCATTCACTGTGGCCCACAAAGCTCTTGAGACAGAACCCGTTGACCAAGTCCCATATTTTGACCGACTTATCTCGTGACACCGAGTAGAGAATATTGGGTTTGTCGGGAGAGAACTTTATGGACGAAATGGTGTGTTCGTGGCCGGTAAGGGTACGGATGTGCTTGTACGACAGGCCGTTCCATATTTTGATGGAAAGGTCCGAAGAACAAGATGCAAGAATGTATGAAGATGAAGAGGAGAGGAGTGTCAATGCAGTAGGTGCTAGTGACGAGGTTTGAGGGGTTTTGGTCAAGTCGACTGGACTATTTGACCACACCAATTTGTTGACTGAACGGGTGTGTGCTTTGATAATTTTATCAGGTATGGAAGATTCGTCATTTACAAGATTCCACACAAGAATAGACCCGTCCGAGCACCCTGCCATCACCAGGGGCAACTGTGGATGGATACAGCCTGTTTGGATCAACTGGGTGGCTTGGGTGGTGAAGATCTTGCTGGCATTGTAAGGCAACCAATTGATCTTATCTTTGGATATTATGGACTGTGACGGCGTGGATCCTATAGTAGATTGCTGAGAATCAATGACTGTGCGAAGATTACTGACTTCGTTCTCCAAATCAATGATCTTACGCTGGAGCCGTAGCACCGTGGACCATTTCTTTTCCAAGTAGTTGGAGACGACGTTTTCCTCTTTGGAGTTTGGCGGTATTCTTAGCACTTCGGAAAGTTTCGATAGTATTTGGGGCTGGTCGTTTTCGGTCAAGATGGGTTCGAGGTACTGGAGAAGCGCTTTGTTGAGCTCGAGCAGCTGCCGCTCCGTGAGGATGTGGGACTTGAACATAAAACGCCTGGTTCTCGGGGTGGTAATGCTACAGACGTGGAATCAACACTGGAATCGACGCTGGAATCAACACTGGCGCGGTATCGACACTATGACGTGGGTTGCGGTGAGCTTCTGTTGTGAAGTGCTTGATTAGCCGTCAAGCGCGTTCCAGCGTCATGTGACGAGAAGACACAAAGGGAAGAGAAGCACAGAATATGTATGGAAGATTATATGGAAGGGTGCGTGAGAAGATGAATTGAGGTGTATGAGTGTGTATGAGATGGTTCTATTTACCTTTTAACGCAGCAAAACGGGCCTTGAGGGCATCGAAATCGCTCTGTTCCTTGGTGACTACCTTGCGAGAGTTGGCGGGGGTGGCTTCGGTAGCGCTCGCGGGAGTCGCACTGGCGTCAGCGAGAGCTATGGCGGGCGTCGCTGTTTTTTCCGGTTCTTTCACACTCCCACTAGGGGAATCGTCGTCGCTGGGCGGCTCCGGGGTATCTTCTTTAAGCCCAGAGTATGGAGCTTCATACGCCCGCGCAATCTCTTGTAAGTACAAGTCTACCAACGTCTCTTCAGGAGGCTCTACCTGACACCTCTTGACGATCTTTTCAGGCACAACGCCCGCCGAGTTGCCCAACGCAGTTTTTCCCAACTCGGGCCCGTACTTGTGCACCAAAATGTCTCTGATCGATACCATCTCTTTGAGCTCCGAGTGCGACGCAGCGTAGATAACAGATTGCACCGCTTCGGCGATGTTGGTGTCGCAGGACGTGCGCGATGGATCCAATATGATAGATATGCGAGCAAGAAGGAGCTCGCAGTACAATTCCAAATACTCGAGAAGTTCGATGTAGATGTCGTCACGAATGATGTTTTCCACTCTTATCTTCGCACTGGTCTCTTTGCCTTGTTTCAAGAGATCGGCCAATTGGCGACGCTGCTGCTTGGTCAAGGCGGTCTTTTTCTCCTGAATAAACTTCAGTTTGCTTATGGCCATCTTCAAGGCCGTCTTGAGTCTGGTAACTTGTAGATGTGGTGGTGCTGGTGGCATGGTGGTAGATAGTGATTGTAGCGTGAGTTTCTGTCGATTCGCACAAATAATTGTGGAGTAAAAAAGAGATAGTGAATAGAGAGAAACACTCCCTGCGATACTATAGAACGATTAGGATAAGATTATGTTTCATGAGGCTCAATGTGCCATTAAGTGCCATAATAAATAAAGACTTTAATAGAATATACAATTAGTAACCACTGATAATCGTCCTTAGTAGATACAGATCTGCAGATTCATACTCAATATTAAACCTATGGGTCAATATAACCTGAGATTAATATATTAGTATACAAATTGTACCTTTTTTCAGCGAGCGCGATATTAAGTTTACATGTTATGGGTTTATTAGGTTCGCAGCCAGTAGTGCCACCTCTCTGGTACTATGCAAGCGTATAACAGTAGCAAATTAGCTGCGACTGGCTCGCTAAAGCTTGGGCGGCGAAAATTAGAATAGGGCGCCGTTGCGAGACAAGCAGTTTTCTGGTCTCACAGGCTCAGATCTGACCAACACATTCTCTTAGATTCGTATACTTTCTTCACCCAACTTCATCGACTGATAGAAATACTATACAGTTTTTTCGCTCTACTCGTGCCAAAGCAGGTTATTTTGGTTTCAGTTTTCCAAGCCTTTATTAAATAGTATACAGAATATTATGCATCAGTGATTTACCAAGCAATTATGCCGGCTCAACTACAACAGTATGCTCATGAGCCGGGCTTCCCTTGACGAGAATATCGTCCTCATCCTCATCAATGTTGTTGCCTACATTGTCAGCACTGCGAGCCACTCGCTTCAATGTACAGCAGTCGATGTCGCGGATCCACTCGTCCTGTAGAATCTCCTCCAAGGTAGCTCTCTTTTTGGGATCGATTTGCAACATCTTGTGGATAATGGGCCTGGAAGCATGAGGAAGTAATCTCATAAGCCTGTAGGGCCCGTGTATTTGTTTGTGAGAGGGCTTTTTCTTGGGTGATTCTTTGTCTTCGGCGTCCTGCTCGTGGTCACTCACCTGTTCATGCTCCTTGAGCTCGGCAAACTTGGCTTTCATCTCGTTCTTGGTATTTTCATACTGCTCAAGCTGGTTGTCGATTTCTTTAAGTTGGTTTAAGATATCCTGTATTTGAGCCTCGTCGAGAATTTCCACATTCTCCATGTTCTTTTTGTTCTTGTCCTCTTCCTCGTTCACATCCACTGCAGACTCCTCTGCTGCCTTTTCTTCTTCCATTTTCTTTTTCTTGTTCAGCCTAACAATGGTGTTTTTCAATTTCCGCTGGTTAAGCAACAACTTGTGGCACTCGTTGCTCAAGTAGTAGTCGTGCCAGTTGTCGTCTCGCATCGAAAAGAGCTTGAAACTGTTATCTTTATCAGGATTAGGTATCTTCCATGGGAACCTTTTGAGCGTCATACAACAGTAGATGATGGCAATTGACCACAAGTCAACTGGCTGGGGATTATACGATACTGAGCTTTTCAACACCTCAGGAGCAAGGTAAGGGTCTGATCCCACTATACCGTGACAGTAATGGATACTATCTTTGGAGTTGCCATAATGATCGTAAGGGTACTTGAAAATAACAGCACTACCGAAATCAATGATCTTCAAAATACCATCAGTTGTGATCACACAGTTATCCAATTTGAGATCTCGGTGGGCTAAGCCTAAACTATGAAGATACCCTACACCTTTTATGATTTGTTTCAAGCAGCAGTTGATTTCTTGTCTGGACATCTTTCCACTCATGACCACGGCAAAGAAGTCGATGGGAGCATACTCCATGATCTCAAAGTACCTGTTGTTTTCAAGTATAATGTCCAAGGTCTTGATGATGTTAGGATGCTTGAGCGTGGACCCGATACAGTATTCGGCCGTACATTTACGAGTATAGTCCTTGAGAGACTCGGTGGACCGACGGGGCCTAAACTCCTTGACAGCAAATGTACGGTTATCTGAAGGCCTAACGATGAGTCTGACGGAGCCTCCGGCCCCGGAACCCAACTCTTTGCCTATTTTACCGTACTTCTTCACCAAGCTGGAGTTCTCGTCCGTAAAAGGGTCTTTGTTCAGCGGATGGTGGTTGGAGGCGTTGTGAAGAAACTGCGACAGGGTTTGGTTGATTAACGTGGCTAGCGATGTTGAAGAGTGTTCTCGAGGGTTGTGGTGGTTGGGAGAGACGGCTGGAGTGGTTCCTGGTGTGGCTACAGGCGGGGTAGTAGTCAAGACTGGTGGTGAATGGAGATGGTTATTATAGGTGCCTTCTTTACGAGAAACCAGGTTTTTCTTTGTAGGTTTGAAGAACCGCTTGAGTTCGGCCATAGAAGGCGATTTCATGAACCCGTGGTTGGAATCTTCTTTGTTTAATGCATGGTGGACTGGTTGGGGTGAATGAAGAGGTACTTCCATCTGATTACCCAAGTTAGCTGTTTGACCCGTGACACGACGCAGCACCGGCTCAGGATCAATCTCGCTCTGATTTGAGTGCTTATGATGAAGATTGGGCTGGTTCTGGTGGTTTTGGTGGTTTTGGTGGTCGTACGAATGGGTCAGCGCAGGCGACGTCAACGACTCGCCAGACTCGTGTTTGCCTATATGAAAGCCCAAGAACGACTTCCGTGCTGTGTTGTGCGACTGGTTGGAGGTGGAAGGTGTCAAGTCCTCGTCGCGAGATGACTGCTTAAAGTGGTTGAAAAGCTTGATCTTGTGTTTATCAGGCATTATAATGAATTAAATAAAGTTAAATATGGTATAATGGTATAGGATTATGAATATATGTTGACTTTCAATATTAGGTGAATTTCTCAGGTGATTGTTGCTTCTGATTTGGTTACGCTAAGCTCCGCTTATTGCCGTACTATTTCTACTGATTCCTGACTTGGCTGGTTTTCCACTCTTTCATGGATGTGCTTGCGATGATTAGCTTTGGTTATCGCGATGTTAGATTCGGTTATCCGATGTTGTTATCTTGGTGACAGCTGCCACTGTTATCCCTCGGGTACACTACCCAATAGCTAGTGCTTAGTTAGATGCAATATTTCTATACGGGACAACTACGCATACGTCTGCAAAGCCAAGAACTCTCAACACCGCGGAGATTCGTGTTGTTTGATACAATCGTGTTGCCTGCTTTCGAGGCTGTTGGGTGTTTCTTCCGCCAATAAACGGCTGCACAATTGCTGATTCGGCACGTGACCGAGTCTGTGAATGACTGAGAGGGGAGCCCGAACAGAAGCCTCGCATGCCCCGCCATAGCTACACGAAAGGGGAATGAATCTACACTGAGGATACACCTTGCGTCTGCGAACACTTCATGTCAAGCACAAACGTTGGCGACGAAGTGGAGTGTTAGGATGGTATGGTGATACCAGCCCATCACGTGACCACTGTCATCTCCAGTGGCCTGTCTGTTGCAAGGAGCTGCACAGCAACTAGAATCCTTGATTTGATGAGACGGACTAAGCCAACAAGCTTTCCCTACTTTTAGTGGCTTCTCCTGAAATGTTAGGAGAGCTGCGACTGCGCGATTTCGGAGTTAGTAGCTGTGCTTTGTTTTATGAGCTGCGAAGTCTAGCATTATTCTGATGGGCCATTGTAGGTAGTGATGGCTTCTCACGTGTTTATAGGATAATAGGCTCGATTAAAAAAGGAAGGTTGCAACCAGAGAAATCGTTTGCTGCGCTGGCACTAGAAGTAATACATCTCTTTTGTATGCGCCAACTTACTACGTGCTTTCACCGAGAGATTGCCAAAATGTGCTGATGAAGGGTATAGTTGTGGTGTTGGCTAGCGTAAATCATATTCTATATAACGTACATTAAAATGTTGCAAATAATTCAGCATATACTATAGCTCATGAAATTGACTGGTTTAATATAGCAAAAAATGTCGGTAATACTCTAATAAATCAGGATATTGTGGAGGATGATTACTTCATCTTCTCAAGTCAACGGGATTTTTTCTGTGCAACAGTGGCTCATCCAGGAAGGCTTAACTCAATAATCTTCCCGAGAAATGATGCAAATTCAATTATGTTATCAGTGGACCAAGTTTTACCTTTCTAACAAGTGACACCCCAACTATGTGGCTGGAATGAAATTCGTTCCTTTGTAATAGATAGACTCTATCGGGATATATTTGAACTTTTTTCTCCTTATATGGTCGTTGAACAATTTAATGAAACTAATTCAGTTATTTACAGCTATATTGGCCCTGGTAGGAAGCGCAGCAGCAGCTTCAATTCCTTCAGTCATATCAGACCAGACTGACGGCGTTGTGAAACTTGGCTTGATCGTCAACAGGACCCGAGCCAATGAACTTCCAGGAACAATCCTGCAAAACATAACCAGTTTCTACCCAGAAGATTACTACTATTTTAACTTGACCGTTGGGAGTCAAGAGGTTCCCATTCCAGTTTTTATAGACACCGGAAGTGGAGATTTGGTCCTTGACAGCGACACATATGATCCTAGTCAATCTACTTCCGCCAAGAACTTAAACTATGTGTTCAGCGATTGGCGAGTTAATTATAGTATGTACACCGATACCGTCAGCTTTGACACTTTTACCCTCGAAAACTTTAAGTTGGGTGTTGATTACAAGAACTCGTTTGGTTGGAATCTTTTGGGCGTTGGTCCCGTAGGCGAAGAGTCTCTCGCGGAATCGAACGAATACCATAACTTTCTAATGAGATTGAAGGATAGCAACTACATCAAAAGTTATGGGTTCTCGATTTACCTTGAGTCTTTTGACCCCATTATTCTGCACGGGTCAATTCTATTCGAGGGAATTGACCACGCCAAGTACACTGGTGAGTTGGTCAGCTTCCCATATACCACTGACCCTCACCTGCCCACAACTATAGAGATGAGTGGAATAAGATTTGCCAATGGCACCTACATTGCGATCAACGATCAAGTGGCTGTCGACAGCGGTACTCCTACCATAGCTTTGCCTCCGGAAATAGGGTCTTCTATCCAGGCAGTTTTTGGACCTGTTGATTCTAAGGGAAACGTGATTGACTTCCAGGAGTCTTGGAAGACCACCTACTTTTCATTTGAGTTTGCTAATCTAAATATCTCCATTCCTTACATTGATTTCCTATATTCCAACGACGGTGGCTACGCCTTCCACGTCATTTATGAATACGAGTATATAATTCTCTTGGGCGATATCTTTATCAAGAACGCTTATAGTGTATTCAACTATGAGGACAAGGTCATCCAACTCGCGCAGGTCAATTATGAACCCAGCAGTGTTTCCAACATCACTATTATTTAATTTTTTCGCAACAAAATTTATCAGTGAAGTCAAATGTGGGATGATTATGCTTATAGATAGATAATCAACATTTGCTTCGAACTATATACTCTACCAATACAAATCCTTGATTGCCTAAGCAGTTAATGAAAGTTCTTATTCGATTAGTACTAACTAGCTATCACTGATACATGTCTCTTCAGTATCTTAAGTATCCTACCATTTCACAATCATTTTCATCTTCATACTCTTTCAATGTAGTACACTTCAACTATTGAATCCATTGATCAAATGTTCTGTGCGAACATTAAAATGGCAGTGAGACCTCATAAAGAAGCGAGCATTACATACTGCGACAAACACACATGTTAGCGCGCTTTCTAACAATCTTCTACACTTCCTGTATATGCGTATTAGATTAGTTCCTATAGACTGTGTAAATGTCGTACTAGTCATCTTTAAGGGCAGTACCTCTGATATGCTTCTGTCTTTCAGGCACAGCAGCCTTGGAGCCCGGCTTACTGTGCTTACGCTCGTTCTGCTCCCTCTTCTTCAAACTGTTAATCTCCACAGACTTGATTTCACGAGCCTTCTTAACAGCAGTAGGCAAGTGACGGTGTCTGGAAATACGCTTGATTTCTGGCATATGCTTGTAACGTTCCTTCAAGGCCGCATCGTATTCCAACTTGGTTCTTTGACGAGTGGACTTGACGCTGGCTCTCTCTGAGGCTTCGGTTCTCCACAACCGCACGTTGGTGTCGTCGGACCCCGACACTATGTATCTGGCATCAGTAGTGAACTTGACGCTGAAAAGACGCTGCATACGCTTGGTGTGGTATATATCTCTGGAGTGGCCTTCGCGCGCGCGGAATATTCTGATGGTTTTATCGTACGAACCAGTGACAATTTCTTCACCAGTGGGCGAGAAATCAAGATCCATGATGGCAGCGACGTGGTCTTTGTACACGTTGAACGACTTGTTCAAGTTTCTCATGTCCCAGAGATACGCGTTGTGGTCTTCTCCACCCGAAACAAAGTTGAAAGCTTCCATAGGGTTCCAGGCCAAGGCATTGGTGCGAAGATTGGTGACCACTTTTTGTATGGGCGAGTTGGTTCTGGTGTCATACAATACTATCAGATTGTCTGAACCAGCAGATGCTATGATGTTGGTTTCTGTCTTGTTGAACTTGACGGCATGCACGTTGTCGGCACCCCACGACAAGTCACTGATATGTCTGGATCTTTGCATGTCCCATAACTGGATGGAGGCTCCTCCGGTGACAAAAGTGTCGTCATCACGATGGTGGTCTATTCCTTTGAAGGCGTGCTCTCCCAAGAAGGTCTTGACTAGCGCACCACGATCGCCACTATTCTGGTAAAGCTGGTCGTCGCTTATATTGTGGTCGAACTCATCGGTGTTGACCGACCACAACTTGATGGTTTTGTCGTCTCCACACGACAACATATTATTGGTGTTGGGAGTGACCACAAGGCCACTTACCATACCGTAGTGGGCTCTGAAGCTGGCAGTTTCTTGTCTAGATGTCATGTTCCAGTACTTGATCACACCGTCTCCCGATCCAGTAGCCATTTGGTTGGTGGTTGAAAAGTTCTTGGCTATGGTATATACCCCGTCTCTATGGCCGTCTCCAAGCTGACCTACAAATGGCTGGGCAAACATACGCTCCATCTTGGTGGCTGTA
The DNA here is from genome assembly GCA_030568675.1 of Suhomyces xylopsoci. Lineage (NCBI taxonomy): Eukaryota > Fungi > Ascomycota > Pichiomycetes > Serinales > Debaryomycetaceae > Suhomyces > Suhomyces xylopsoci. The sequence goes on along the minus strand of JAJMGM010000023.1, from coordinate 130,289 downwards.
AGTGCTTGGGTATATTCTCTGGCTCTTTCAAACGGATGTAATGCTGGGTTAAGGTTTCTGGGCAATGCTGATTCTTGGGTGTTCCGCACGGGAATGTACGTATCTGACGATCTACTGATTGTTTTGATCTTCATATTGCAATTCTCTAGTTCGTAAATGGGTTTTCAAAATTGCAATGAGACTGGTCTGTGCGCGGTATGTCTATGGACTATGCTTCTTTCGTTCCGCCTTGCGATGCTCATCGTAAAATTTATCATAGAGGGTCGTGCGGCGTACAGAAAACGTCAACCAAATATATGGAGAACAACAGATTAAATGGTAAGGTCTACTATAAAATCAGATTAACACAGTATTAGCACAGTGTTAGTACAGTACTAATTCTGTGCTCGTGCTAGTACGTATAAATACATTTTAGTATAAAACTGTGCTAATACTGCTCAGTGTTAATTCGTCTTGGTACGTGTAAATCAAGTTGGTGTGTAATTTTATTAGTATATTAGTAGAGAACATAATGGCAAGACCCAGTCTATAACAGGCTATAAACAGCAGATTCACCCCAAACACCAGTCCTGCTAATGTTTGGACAGTTTTTACTGGATCCAGTTAAGATTTGGTCTTCTTTCTATAGTAGTAGTGCAATTTTATAATAGTAGCATGGGATGGTAATGGGGTCGAATGAAGGAATCTATGCAAGTAATTTTTATAATGTAATATCCAATACTAACCCAACATCATCTACATTGGGTTTTGAGATGTCTTCCAAGAACGGTAACAAGTCCAAGAGTTCGTTGTCGTGGGTGTCACTGAACCAACTCGAAATGGGAATGGAATGCTGTGGATGTTTCCATATGAGTGCTAGGATGTTTTTGTAGCACGAGTCACGGAAAAGACGGTGATGCACGGATCTCGACACATCTAGCTTGTCCAACAACGGGTCACCGTATTTAGCGACAGACGCAGTGAACACCACCACCTCGTACCACTTGCCCACTTTTCTCAAGAACTCGTCGACCCCAGGTCTTTTTATCACATAAACATGGTGTACCTGATTATCTATTTCGACGGGGATGACAAAGTCGGCCGTCCTCAAGTACTTGAACGACGAATGAACTAGCGTTTCATCCAAGTCCAATATAAGACACTTCTTGTTGCCAAACTTCTTGTCCTTGTGGCCCAATAAAAAGCCAGTTTCTGGATTGAACGCCTGTCCTTCCTGGAGCTTCGTGAGATCTAAGTAAGATTCTTCATCCAAATCCTCGTCGTAGTCGTCTTCGTCCGTATCCAACGGCGCGTCGTCGTGTTCACTTACAGCCGACTCTTTGCACAACGGGTGTTTGGACTCGGTGGGGGTGTTATTTGACTCGTCGTTGGTATTTGTGATGGTATCTGTCTCGTTTATGGAATTATCCTCTTCAAGCAAGTCTTTTTTGGTGGGGTTGGGGAAGGAAGTATCCGCCTTGGTGGCCACAGAATGGGCCTTTTGGTTTTGTTCAGACGTAGGTTCCAACTCTGTTCCCTGATCTTTATCTCTATTAGCTTGGTTGTTGCCTTTTCTGGGCCGGCTCCTTGAAGCGCCGTTACGGTTGGCGGTATCAGTTTTGTACGCGCTATTGGCCTTTTTGGACGTAGATGAGCGCTCAGTCGACTTATCGTTGGCGTCATCCCTGCTATCGACAGAACAGCATAATAAGGACGATATTAATTTATCCATGGCGCCTTTTGGTGAATCCTGTTCTGGCGGTTACTGTGAAATTGAAAGGTTGAAATTTTGGGGCAATTTTGGGATTAGCGACCAATCGTGTGTGGAAACGCGTTGAATGTGGGTAGATACCGAGATTCCACGGTAGGGAAACGTACTTTGACGGATATTAAACGGAACTATCGATGAAGAAAGTGGTTTGTTCACGTTGAAAACAAATACTCCCTGTTCGTTTTTCAGAAAGGCTGGTCGTGCGCGGGCCCCAATGAGTAAAGAGCAAAGGCGGTGGGGATGGAGCAAGGAGAACGACCGAAAAGAAAGCCAGACAAAAGCCAGACAAGAGAGAGCCACAAAGAATCGGTCGGGAAGACTGGATGGTTAGAGAAGTGGGATATGTGTATAAATAGATGTGTAGATTGACGAAGACGAATATGTCTACTAGAGCCGAGAGAAGCTTTCTGGCTGGCTTTACCATAGGTGGCAGTCGGGTAATGCGGCCCCGAACAGCTATGGCACGAAAATACTTTGCTGCCGGCTAACCTCGGGACGGGGCGAATTTAGAGAGTAGAAATAATTGTAGAAAGCGGTGGGAGCTGTGGGTAGGACCAATGGGATATGCGACGGTTGCGTATGGTCCGGAGCTATGCACCCTTGACACCATGACTCATTGCAGGGACGACTCAAAAATCACAATGCAATGGTCTTTTTGGGAAGTGAGACATCGCTAAATAGCCGAATTGCGCGGCGATAAACCTCAGTTCGACCAAATAGGCGTGAACTTGTACAATCACGGAAAGGTAGAGAAACTGTGGGGAATGGTGTACACGTCAAGGCGAGAAGAGATACACCCGACGGCTACTGCCTAGTTCTACGTCGTATGTTTGTTACGAGAATCTGTAGTGTGAGATCTATGTGCGACAACTCGGATCGGTTCACGGCTGTCGCACCGTTGCACGGCAAAAACTGGAGCTCGTACAGTCGGATAAGAGACCCGATAGGAGCAGCAGGATAAAGCAAGTGAGAAAAGAGGCAAGTAGAGGCGAATAGAATCATAGAGGTATATGGAAAATCTGACTACGTGGGAGAATACATACTTACTAAGGAACATCTACATTATAGCTATATTGATTTAGTGAGCCCTTGATTTGTCGCGGTACGAGCACTTGCTACTCTGCATGCTAAGAATGCTCCGCGCTGCGATAGTCAGTTTAGTGGGCGATCGCAGGGTCGTGCATGTACGCTTCTAGTTTGTAAGCAAAGTAGCTGGAGTAAGATGGAGATGGGATATTAGAATGGCCGATTCGCCCAACGAACAGCAGATCGCAAGGTTTATCAATGAGTTTCTCCCGCGGCTCCCCGATGACATTCTCTTGAAAGTGGTCAATTATCTCAATTTCGACTACCTCACCGAGTTTGTCTTGCAGCACCCGCAGATTCGCAAGGTAGTGATCGAAGAGTACTTTGCCAAGGAAGTGCATTTTGTCATATCGCCGACCCGAAGACCGTATGTTAGCACGTTACTGCCGTTTAGAAGGAAGTACGTCACGTTTAAAAGTCAATTTGAAATCACCCAGTTCCTTGAAGACCATCCCGATATAAATGCTGCAAAGATCTTGTTGGTGAGCGGAGGAGATTTTCAGTCCATGAGAGAAATATTGGAGAAGTTCGGGTCCAGATTTACGGAACATGGCCTGTTACTAGATATAACCTTGGACGATATCCAGATGCAGCCTAGCGATATGGAGTTTCTCCTTTCTTTCCCCACCTTGTTCCGCCTTCATCTTTCGGGCGTCGATCTCAGTCACGTCAAAAAATATCTCTCGACTTCGCAGGCTTTTATTTCCCATCCTGGTTTGCAGCAACTTATTATTTTGGGACACTCCTGGAACAAATGGTCTACAATCACGTTCCCTCCGAACATTAGGCATCTCGACGTGTCATGGAATAACTATACCGATCCTACTACTATCAATCTACAGGAATCGATTAGGGAACTTTACTTGAACAACTGTGGAGTGACTAGCTCATCGCTTCTTGAGATCAAATGGCCGTCTAACTTGCAAACTTTGATGCTTACATACAACAGCATAGACAATTTCGATGTGTCGATTTTGCCGCAATCGCTCGAAACTTTTGACTTGTCGCACAACAAAATCAAAAGTTTTGAAACATCCGCAGTCGCATGGCCGCCCAAACTCAAAACCATCTCTCTATCCAATAACCACATCGGTGACACTGGAATAAACCAGCTTGCATCACTACAGTGGCCATCGACCTTGACGGGTCTCTCTCTAGAAAACAACAATTTTTCCGACGTCAGGATCTTGCAATCCTTGCCAGATAGTTTGGTATTTCTTGATCTCTCTTTTACTGACATTTCTTCGCTAGTCGATAAGGTTTCTACCGACTATATAGAGTTTCCGCCTTCGCTCCAGTACTTGCGTCTCTCGGGATGTGCCAAGCTCAAGTTTGAGAACAAACAGGCTCGGTTCAAGTTCCCGCCTTGTCTCTACGAGCTCGATATGACGTCCAGCTCATTCAAGCTTAGTGATCTTGTATTCCCCTCGTCCATTTGCAAGTTGGCTTTATCTGGGTGCGAAATTGACGATTTGGGTGCGTACGAAGACAGCGGTGCGAAAGAACCGGTTTTGTGGAGCCAGCTCGAGAACTTGGTCGATCTTGATTTGTTTGGAAACTACATCTTCAGTCTCGACAACTGGGTACCGCCAAAATCAATTCGTGAGTTGAACTTGTCGCGAAATGTGTTGATGGAAATTGGCCCTTCTGCGCCTATTTTCAGTAAGGAACATGCGCATTTGACCGATTCGCTCAGATCGCTCAACTTACAAAGCTGCGGCATACTCAGTATTGATCAAGATATATATATACCGCAGAACGTGGAGTCGATACAGTTAGGAGGTAATGCATTAGGCGAGTTGGTGATCCCAGCTGGTCTAGGCTCGCACAAAAGTCTCTACTACTTGGATCTCAGCAGCAGTAAGATCACGTCGATTGGGTTTAGTACCAAAGGTTCGGCGTCCAAGCTCCGTACTCTTGACTTGTCTGATAACTATATAATGAAGCAGAACGGCAGAACGCCGCGAGAGGCGTTAGGGCCGTTTTACGATGCATTAGAGGCGGGATTTGGAGTTAAAGTCAAGACGCGTAAGTTCCATATTAATGGTATACATAAGTTTTAACATACAGAGAATAAAAGGAGGTAGTAGTTAAGAGGTCAAATGCAGCAGCTATGGTGTAACGAAGACACTAGCGAACAAAGAGCAGGTAGCATGTAGGCATGTGACTGACGAGTCGCATGGTTGAGAGACGCGAATTGCAGAGTGATGCGTACAATGTAGAGGACAATAAAGATACATTTTAGCAGTAAAGTAAGGGGGTCGGAGGGTCTCCAAGTGTAGCACTAATACTACTAGATATAATAAGCTAGCTCATTGATGTACTATGTGTGTTAATGGCACGGCACTGAATAGGGAAGATTAGTGAGAGACGTGTAGATTAGGAGAGATCGTGTAGTAATGTAGTGAGAATAAGTTAATTAGTGTTAGAGAATAAGAGTGTAGTGTTAAAACAGAGTGTATAGTGTTGGTGTGTTACTATTGTTGGTGAGAGTAAGCGGAGAGAGATCAAGTCAGTGGTGCTATCTAGTGGGTTTAGTTGGTCTTGGAGTTACTAGTGGTCAGCTAGGGTTGGTCTTGTGCTTGGAAAGTTTTGCGACGCGCGCCTAACCTCGCTCGCCCGCTAATTGTTTGGCTAATTATTTTGCCATTTGTTCGCTGTCGCTATTTTTTCGTTCTATTGTTGAGCCAGATCCACTAACGCTTCCGCATTGGGCGAAATTCAGCCAGCCTCCAGACGTGTCGTGCTGGCAGAGTACAAGAATACAGCAAAAGATCGCATCTCTGATCAAGTATTTTAGCATTAGCCCATATACAAGGGAGTAATGAATATGACTCCACAGACACCGCCCCCAGTGAGGAGAGGCCCCAAGCCCTCGAGACTTCCTGTCACCCCACAAAAGAATGGGTTGATGACGCCGCAAGCTTCGTGCAAGAAACTTGCCGACCCATTTACGTCTCGCACATCTTTGGAAGAGTTTGGTGCAAACCAAGATGATGCCGTATTCAAAACACCGTCGTCCATACTAAAGAAACCGGTGGTCAACTTAAAATCTACAAATGCTGCTGCCCCTAATTCTACATTCAAATCCAGTCTTTTGACACCGGAATTCACCCCTCAGAGGTCTCCCAACAGATCTGCACGCAAACGCAAGATTTTGCCTGACGACATATTCAAGCATGCCACCAACACCATCTCCAAAGTCAACGACCGGCTCTCGTTTGGGCTCCTTCTTCCGATGCCCTCTACGGTGGGCTCAGGTCGCAAAACACAGACATCGAAAGGCGCGCGTCTCTTGAGTCCTGCGAACGAGGCGAAAAATGTCTTTGTGCACGACGATATAGCCCTTGAAGAGGTAGATGAGGTCTTTAATGACGAAATCACAAAGGACAGTGCAAAGGACGATACAAAGGAGGAAGTCAAAAAGGAATTGCAGCCAAGTTTGAAAGAACCCATTACTCCTGCCAAACAGCTTATTGACGACGAGCTCGTGAGCCACTGGCACGGCAAGTCGTTCCACAACTACTCATCTGATGAAGAAGACGACCTCTTCTTGAGCGACGACGAGCTGTTGGCCCAAATGAAAAAAGCGCAGCCAAAAATAGTCAATCCGTTCATAACCTCTGCCACGCCCCTAGTCAAAACCAAAAAAGACACCAATCCGTTCAGAGACCCGTTCTCTTCGCCTACGTCTGATAAAGTCAACTACAGAACACATATGGAATATATCAATAATAGAAGTGGCGACAAGCGGTTGGTCAAGTTGACTGCGAGCCAGTCCAAAATCCTTCCAAAAAAGCTCGATTTTCTGAACGTGTAAAAACAACTGCACACGAGTATGAGTTCATGAGCAGGTCTTCATGAGTATACATATGTAGTCAGGTAGAAAGTCGAAGTCACCCACTAAGTGGGTTCTTATATAGCAGTAGGAGTTCTCATTTCAATAACATTTGACATTAGTTTCAAGTATCAGTTGCAACAAGTAGAGTATAAATTTCTGGTTCAGTTAGGTAGACACAGTGATATTAGCTGGAATTTAAAGAATGGCTGCGAAATGGATCGCGAAATGGGCGTAATGTACTATTATTTTCAGAGCAGTAAAAAATGTACCAAGAGCTAATTGAAGGCAATATAGAATACGGAGTGAAAGAACGAGCTTCTGCCTACATTCAGCACAACTATTAGTGTCAACTATTCCCTTTGACTCCAGAGAGCCGGATATGCTCTCTACATATTGGTGGTAGAGCTTCGAGGCAATCGCACTCTCTGGCGAGCTCTCATTTTTTCTCGCTATTTCTCTACGAGCCCGCATAATCGCTCTCACTATTTTTCGCGACTCATCATCAAACTCTACACCATAAGTACAACTTCATTACAATCACTACATCTTTTTACCTTTTGTAACCTTTAAGTATAGCATAAGACTCATTATGTCTCTCCCCGGCTTTGGCTCTAACGAAGAACACACAACGACGTCCATCACCGAGATTGACATTCCCGGTGGGTCAGAATGGAGAATCGAAGTGCCGTTCAGAATCCACTTCAAATTCAAGGTTATTCTGGGTGTGGGTGAAATATTCGGCACAGAGCTTCCGCTCAACACCGAGCTTCAGTTCTGCGGTGTCAAGTACGCCATCTACGCCCCTCTTGCCGAAGGGTGCAAGATCCAGTACACCACCACTGCCAACAAAGAGAACATGACCAACGAAGAAGACGCTATAGTAGAGTACCTCAGTGAAGAAACTACCATGAAACAGTATACAAACTTGCATTTGGCATTGGAGGGTTTGCGTCAGCAGGTTTCCGACAACAACCTTCTTCAGCCCAAGCAGCTCCGCAACGGTCCTCGAGTTCTAATACTCGGTGGAAAATTCAGCGGAAAGACCAGTTTGGCCAAAATATTGTGCTCGTACGCCAACAAAATGGAGAGTACACCCGTCTTGGTCAACTTGAATCCTCGTGACGGTGTTTTCGGCTTGCCTGGCTCCATCACTGCCACCACTGTAAGCGACTCGTTCGACTTGGAATGCGCAGGTGGTTGGGGATTTACCACTACTTCCGGTAGTTTGCTCCATAATCCAAAGCAGCCAGTGGTGAAAAACTTTGGATTCGCCGACGTGGCTGAAAACGTGGACTTGTACAAGTACCAGGCGTCCAAGCTCGGGCTCACGGTGATGTCACGAGTCGAGGAAGATCTCAAAGTAAAGTCTGCTGGGGTCATTATTGATACGCCTCCGCTCACCATCAAGGACTCCAGTATCATAGAAAACATAATATCGGACTTTGAAGTCAATATCATAGTTGTCATAGGCAACGAAAGACTCACCATAGACTTGAAAAAGAAGCTCAAGCACAAGCTTTCGACGTCCCAGTTGGAAATCGTCAAGGTACCAAAGAGTGGAGGAGTAGTAGAAGTTGATGAGAGCTTTATTCGTAGAGTGCAGGAAGAAACCATCAAGGAGTACTTCAACGGCAACTACAAAACACGGTTGTCGCCTTTCAAGACCGAGCTCGAGGTCCGTGACTACACCATTTACAAGGGTATACTAAGTCTGGATTTGGCCTCGGCCCTTGCGTTTTTGCCTGCTGGTGATAGTTATACTGCTGATAATGACGGGGAAGAGTCGAGCGACAAGAAAGAAGATACTTTGGACAAGTACTACTCGTTGTTGTCGGAGCCCAGTCCGTCCAACTTGGACAATTCCATCTTGGCCGTCACCCAATTGCCCCAGAAAAATATGCTGGCCAAGGAATTGCTCAACGCCAGTGTGTTGGGATATGTTCATATCTCCAAGTATGATGATACCAAGGGTAAGTTAAAGGTGCTCATGCCGTTCCCTGGAGCATTTCCTCGTAACGTTTTGATATCGACCAATATCGGTTTCTCCGACTAGACAATGACATCTATTTTACGTATAGACGTCAATGACACAATTAGTGTTTAGTAGGTACAAAGCTGTAAAATAGTATAGACCAAATAGTAAAGTGTATTATTCGTCATATCAAGTAATAAGAGAATAATCCTACCGAACGTAGTATGGAACGTTAAAGTCAAAAGACACCTATATACAGATATTACCAGAGAACTGGTATGTATTGCAATCAATCACAGCTTATAGTGATTCTATATTTCGTAACAAATTTTACATAGCTACTCTTAGGGCAAGCTAAACTGTATTCGTAACTATCATATACTATATATCAGTCAAAAGGAACCGGTTTTGATCTTTGAAGTCTCATGCTTTCCGACGCAGCAATGGCACTGGGTATTTTAATCCCACAACAGTCTCCCCATGTATTGGCCACATGAATATGGCCGCAATCGTCCTCCTCGTGAGCATGGTCACTGATTCCTTCAGGACATGAAATGGTCTTGCCAAACATAAAATGCTGGATAATAGGAAGTTTTCCCAATACTTCGGCCTTGTACATTTTGATCATCCCATCTTTGATCTTCTGCCAAGACCGGGCCAGCGAAATATCGTCCAACATGGGCGAGTGCCATCTCAAACTAAGCTTCTGTTCCTGGCTCTTGGGAAGTGTTTTGATGTTGTTGATAAAGTAGATGCATTCCAAGTACATGTACTTGTCGTGGTACATTTCCACCAACTCGTCGTTGTGGATCAGCTTTGGTTTCATGTGAGGGTGGCCGGCCAACTGGGCAGAGCCAAAGAGAAACGGAAGAAAGTGGTAGTCGTCCAAGCCCCATACTCCGTGAGAGCCTGCAGGCTCAAGCCAATATGTCTTTTGAAGCTGTCTCATCACAGCTATATACTTGGTGAAGATCTTGATCGTGATACATGCATAGTCTTCTTGCCCTATAAGCTTGTGAGCATCGAGGCAGAGAAGAAACGAGATGAAATTGAGCTCGTGGCCAGACCCATAATCTATACGAGTACGGTTTCCCCATGATTCCACAAAGTACGTAGCCAACTCATCGATAAATTCGGGTTCGGTTCCGGGTATTGCAGCCATCATATCTTTGGCCTGCGAAGCCAAATCGTCGTAGAAGTCTCGGAACTCGGCCTTGCCGAAACGAGATATATCTTTCTCCAACACAACAGGGTGTGCTTCGATTGTGGCTTCTACCTTGCTCAAGGTATTGAGAAGAGCCTGCGTTGTGGGTGAAACATGTACAGGGGCGTCGTTGGTCAAGTTGAGGGCCAGATCCTGGAGACGCTGGACAAAGCCAAGCACCATATTGTACGCCGGAGAGTCTATCCATTTCTCCAAGTCTTCTGCTGTCGTCACTCGTCTTGTGGGTATAGACATTATCACTGAATTGAGTAAGTAGTCTGTGATTAGTTATTGCAATTGCTCTCACGACTGTCTTCTGCGGAGATAGCGAGAGTCGCGCAGTGAAAAATGTTCTAGAGAGCAATGCGCGAGTGAAAAGTTGGCAGCTGCGAAAAGACTGGATCTTCGTTGCCATGTCTTCTGTAACTAAAGGCTTAGGCTTCTATGCTATTCCGTCGAGCAAAAGTCGGTTCTTGACAAATGTCAAAGAATCGCAGATCTTGTCGTCGCTTCTTCGTTCGGACTCCTTATCTACCGATACCCTCAACGCTCCGTCCACACTTCCATTGAGCCTCAAACCCAAGGCTGAAATCTTCAAGCAAACAGAGGAGGAAAACCCAGATGCATCAAAGGTCTCGCTCAAAGTCAAGCAGTCGTTTGCCTATGCCAAATCGTTGATCGGCTTCTACAAATCTGGCGTTCGCAACGTCTGGAATAACCACAAGGAAATGAAGCAATTGATGAAAAATAAGTACAAACTCACCAAACATATTGATTCCCATGGAAACGATGTGGATATTCGTATTCCAGGATTCACCAAGTTGACTCAGGAAATGAGCCAGGCCATATATCTCAGCCAGATCGAGCACAAGGCCAGGAACCAGGCTACTGAGGGGGATGTCAAAAAAAGCATTGCTACATCTGTGGACCAAGGACTTTTTGGGTTGACAAGATCCGAGTATCAGCTAATTAAAAGGACGCCCTCTGACTTCTATCGAATCCCGTTTTTTGCTGTGATATTCGCTATCTTCATGGAAACCACTCCCATTGTGTGCTACGCCATACCCGAAATCACTCCTCTGACTTGCGTATTGCCATCAATGTTGCCAAAAATATGGAACTACCAAACCGTTAAGCAGTTGCGCGACTTGAGACAAAAGCCAGATCTTGATTTGGTGGACGAAGCTTCCAAAAACGCCTATAACTTGCCTCTCAAACAAGTCAGACTACTCTGCAAGTCATTGAGATTGACTTCCAAGTATATTCCGTCATTTGCATACCCAGAATCGTGGTTGCGCAACAAATTGCAGGAATACTACAACTATTTGCGAGTAGATAACTATTATCTTGCAGGACTCAATGGAGATGGCAACATCTGGAACTTGTCACATCAAGAGCTTCAGCGGGCTGCATTGGAACGTAACTTGATTTTGGATCTCAAGGAAGGCTCCAAGCATTTTGACCTGATCACTGACGAGGCCACTAAAGCAGTAGAGGAAGAAAAATACTTTAATGATCTAAAGGTCAAGTTGTTTCAGTTCATTGTAGACTTTGATTCTTATAATGTTGGATACTTGGGAGTAGCTCACTTGGGACTTGAGGATCCCACCAAGGTATTAGAATGGAAAGAATGAATTGTTTATAGAAAACAGAAATAGTTAATAGTGTCTAGACATTTGTATATAAGTAAAGTAAAACAGAAATAGTAAATAATGTCTAGACAATTGTATATAATTAAAGTGGTGAGTTGTTTTTCTACATGTTTGCAGCCATAGGTGCATATGCACTATATATTTTTTATATAATACGTCAAATTATTTTCGCAGCCAGTACTTAGTACTATCTCTATATCGTCATATCTATTAGTATTTCCACGGGTTCTGGGGTATGGTTTGGGAAACCTTTAGGTGTGCCCTCTTGAAGCTGCCGTTCTGAGGGATGTCAGCTTCGTGCAGTTTCTGATGCTTGAGCCGAGAAATAAAATTGCCTCCGTTACCTGTAACATTCGAGGCCGATTTATTTATCATGCTGGACATGGCTCCTCCGGGACCATACGTATCGACTATAGGCCTAGGCTTGAGTTTGAGGTCGCTTTCATCTTGTGCAATTACCTGCTCCTCGACTCCTGCCAGTCTTTCGCCCCGGTTGAACAATCCCGTGGCGTCCTGAATTACTACCTCGAACCCCATGGTTTCACGAGACTTGTCATCAATGAAGAAATAGACGGTATCTCCATTAAAAATTTGGATTTTTCGACCCTTTCCAATCACAGAGTCATTGACACTACAAGAGTTGGTGCTGACGTCCAACAACCATATATCGTCTAGACAATGCGCAGGGCTTTCGTAGATAGAGTTGCCAGTCACTGGGTGCCTCTTTTTGCTGAACAAGCAGTGGATCTTGGACATTCTATCGTCATTAATGAATGTATTGCAAACCTCGTTACGGCCCACGGAGTACGGGTTTATGCCTTGTCTCAAGTGGATGGGGTGCTGCAACATCGAGTTGGGCAATGGTTTGAGCGTAATGAACGTATCTGATGGAGTAGAGGTCTTGGGGCGTTTTGATTTGAGTGGGGAAATGTCATCTGCAGAGTGTTTTCTGCTGGCTTCCTCGGGTTTGAGCGGGGTGGATTCGTTGAGAATGTCATGCTGTTTTCCTTGGGAATTGATATCGATGCTGGGTCTTCTTTCAGAGTTAGAGGAGTTATCCAAGAATTGCGATGGCTGAGAGAAATTGGGGGGCTGTGAAGGAGGAAGTTGTGATTGTGGCAATGGAACCACTCTCTTGGGAATTTTGAAGTCGTTCTTTTGACCCTTGGTTTTACGGTTTCGTTCGCTATCCAATGGCCTCATCATAATCTCTTCGTCTATCTTGCTGATGGAATCTATCGGCACACCATTGTCTATTTTTCTTGACTGCTGCGATTGCGATTGGCTCAAACTAAGAGACTTTTCCTGGTGAGATTCTTCACTAAAAACGCTTTTAATCCATTTATGTTGCAATGCTTCGTCAGCAGTGATTCTTAGTCTAGGGTTTACTTGCAAGCAGCACTCCAAAAAGTCTCTGCCATCTTGGGATATCTCGTACGAATTGAGGGGAGACTCGTGGTACTCGCCGAGTTTTATCTTCAGAAACATCTGTGCTTGTGTTTTACCGTTGAACGGTAAATGCGATGTCAAAAGAACATATACTAAACAGCCTAGCGACCAGATATCCACCAAAGAGGAATAGTTATTTTTGTCAGCCAGCTGAGAAGCCTCGTACTTTCCGGTAATCACCTCGGGAGCCACGTAAGCTAGAGTGCCACAGAACGTTTTCATGAATGTGGAGTTGTCACTGAACTTGGCAAGGCCAAAGTCGGTGATTTTGACTAGAATGGGATCGTCTTGCATAATCAAGATATTGTCAGGTTTGAGATCACGGTGCGATATTCCAAGCTTATGTACATAAGAAATACCCTCCAAGATCTGCTTGGTTATTACCTGGGTCGCATCTTCTCCTATCGCCCCGTTTGCAGCCACAAAGTCCATCAAGTCTCCTCCGGGCACAAGCTCCATGATTATGTAGTAATTATCGAGATCCTCATAAAATCCCTTGAGACTCACGATATTCGGATGGTCGAGTTTTCGCAAGATCGAGAGCTCTCTATCCACTCCTACAAGGCCGTTGGCAGCACCTCCACCGGTGGTGTTGAGAGCTTTTCTTCTGTTTATGATTTTGACAGCATACGAATTTCCAGTAGACCTTTCAATGGCTTTTTTGACAGTCGCGAACGCTCCTTGCCCAATAGTCTCATTCTTTATAACATAGTCTTTGTAGATACCTTGGTCTTTTAATACAGACGCATTGGAACTTGACGAGGTGAACTTGGCCGGGTTGTAGAATTCAGAGAACAACACTACAAACCTCACAACATCTTTGGGTACACCTACACCGACCGCTATTTCGTCTCCTTGGTTAAGTATGTAGTTGGATCCCTTCACTAACCTAATATGGTTAAGATGGGTGCCGTTAGTCGAGGTGTCCTGGATCCATACCGAGTTGTCTGAAATGTTGAGCCATACCTTGAAATGCTTGTTGGAGAGACGTGAGGACGATCCAAGGGTGAAATCGCTTTCCAAACTGCGTCCGATCACCCATGTCTTCTTGCCATTTTCAGCCTTCTTGTCATGGGTAAGATCGAAGGCAGTGTACGGTCCCTGGGTGCAGATTAGTCGACATATCCGATTCTTGTCGGTCTTCTCCTGGGTTTGAGTGACTGCCGACTGCTGGGTCGGCTGAGTCTGTGTCGGCTGCGTGAATTCCATCCCCTAGTGAATTACAACAGTGTTCTTAATAGAGATGATTTTTCAGACGCGTTAAATCGTTTGGTGAGAGTCACGTGACATATGGACCCTGTCAAAGACAAGAGTAGCTGCAAAAAACAAGGGTATTTGTGTCTGTCCGCTCTGAGGAAGCTTAAAGGACAGTTCTGGCCCTGACTGTGGTCTAACTGCACAACTTTGATTCATGCTAACTTAGTCATATACCCGTATTTAGTAAAAGTACATATTTCCCAATTACCTTCAATTCTGCATAATCATATTAGAATTACTGTATGTACTTATTTAAGTGATTTATATTCTAAAGAAACTCAAGGGCAGCATGTTGCTCGTAGTATCCCAAGCCTTGAACAGGATGTTCCTTCACAAGCGCATCGATCTCAGCCAATTCAGAGTCAGACAACTCGACCACGCTTCCCAAATTCTTTTGGATTCTTTCCTTGGTAGAGCCACTTGGAATAGGAATGATTTGACTGATCTTTTCGATTCCGCGATAGTTCTTTGTGCCAGAAACCTTGAGAATCCACGATAATGCCAACGACTCAAGAGTGGTTTGCTTCTTGGTGTGAGCGAAGTCGTACAACTTCTTGAGCAAGAACAAGTTGTGTTTGAAGTTGACAGGTTGGAACTTGCCGAATTTTCTTCTCAAATCGTTTGGATGCAACGATTCCAAAAAGGTGTCGGCATTTTCCACAGTGTAGTCAGTCAAAAGGCCCCTACAAATAGGAGAATACGCAATAACTGGAATATCGTGCTTCGACAATTCAGCAAGGATACCGTTTTCAAGAATCTCTTGACTGAAAAGCGACAATTCCAATTCTACACACGAAACGGCATATACAGAAATAGCCTTTTTTATGGAGCCAATTCCAACTTCTGAGAGCGAAAGCCCATCGATAATTCCAGCCTCGATAAACTCAGCTATGTACCCATTGGTTTTTTCGTAAGGAACGTTAGTGTCTACTCTCGCAGCTTCAAAGAGAAGTTTGGGTCTTTGAGCTTTTTCCTTAGGAAAGTAAGAGACGATATTTTTGATTGACCTCTCGATTGACTCTCTGCTACCATCAGGACTATGAGTCTTGGTGTTGAATGCACCTTTGATGGAAATGACCAATTGAAATGCTCTTTCTGGGCCAATCGACTCCACAAACTTCTTCATGAGCTTCAAGTTGGCATTATCAGGACCGTAAAGCTCACCACCATTGAGAAGTTTTGTTCCAAACTCAGGATGAGAGGTGACAAAATCCATTGACTCGACTGCTTTTTCAATTGGTGGAGGAGTCTCCGTCCATGTCAATGACATGGTGCCGTAACCAAATTTGTTAGCACTGAGATCGATTTTAGACATTTCGATTCATTTTAGTTTTTGAAACTATTGAATTCAATGGTAAGCATGTAACTACTCTACAGCTAATTATACTGCCCAAGAATCTGGTGGCAAAATTAGTTCAGGACTTGCATTGAAGCCCGGGAGAGAAGGATTGTTTTAAAGGGATTAATTTTGCCTTACCATGATTAATAAGCTCGAATTGATGTTGTCCGATGCACTGTATTTGAGTACATTTCATTTCTCCGCACTATTTCGTGCGCTGCGAGTTTATCGGAACACCCAGTATTTTTCAGTTGAAAATTATGTCAATGCGGTTATGAACTTTTCTGTTCCGTCATTAGTGACTGAAGAGTTGGTCTTCGGCAGAGTTTCTGTACGCTGGAGCCCAGTTTACATGTAGCGCTCTTGTCAAAACTGGGGCCTCGAACCAGTCACTTTCAAGACTAAACTAGGATGCTTCCATTTGAGTGCTAGGATCCATCACTTCGGGCCAGATATCTAAACAGGCGCAGAATTGATTGAGTTACACTAGATGTTTTATATATCAGTCATTTAAATCAGTCATATTCTAATCTATATCTCTACTATCCTAAGTCTAGTTAATTGGCCAGTAGCCCGGGAACAAGAAATGAATCTTTTCCAAGACTTCCTTCTTGAGACCAGCAGGAGCAGTACTAAGCGAGTACTTCATGGAGCCTTCCAAGTCTTTGCCCAAGTGTTGGCCTTTTTCACTGATTACGTCAATCAATTCAGCAGCAACACTACAGGCGTTGGCAGAGTTGGCCTTTAAGTTGCCAACCACAGTCTCAACAGTGACAGGCTCTTCGTTCTCGTTCCAGGAATCGTAGTCAGTGGACATGCAGATCATTTGGTAGGCGATCTCGGCTTCTCTGGCCAATTTGGCTTCAGGTAAAACAGACATGTTGATCACAGAACCACCCCACGAACGGTACAATTTGGACTCAGCGCGAGTACTGAATTGAGGGCCTTCCATGCAGATGACAGTCAAGTCTTCGTTGCCATTGTCAGCGCCTTTGGTGTGGAAAGTAGGGGTGACGCCTTCCTTGTCCGAAGCAGTCAAAAATCCGGTTTTAGGAATGGCCTCGGAGATCAACTTGTTGAGCTGGAGGTCAAATGGCTCGCCAAACATGGCGTGTGCTACAAACCCCTTTTCGAAAAAGGTGGCTGGACGGTTACCTTTGGTTCTGTCGATGATCTGGGTAGGTAAAACGAAATCTCTAGGCTTGATTTCCTGTTGCAACGAACCTACGGCCGAAAAGGCAATAATGGCCTTGACACCCAAGCTTTTGAGCGCGGCAATGTTGGCTCTCGCAGGAACTTCGGTTGGTAACGTGTCGTGCGACTGTCCGTGTCTGGCCAAAAAAGCGACTGGAAAACCTTTTTCGGTCAAACTGATGGTGATTGGAGATGATGGATGGCCCCATGGTGTAGATACAACCAATCTGGCGACGGGCTTCAAGTTGGGCAAGTCGTACAAACCAGTGCCTCCGATGATGGCCAAAGTGACTTTTCCATCGTAGGTTTGAGGCAATTGTGCCAAATCAATCTTTTCTCTGTGTACCGACATCTTCAAAATTCTGGGAATCCTATCAATTGGAGCTCTGATTCGTACCATCGACTCTTCATATCTCACCTTGGTGCCCACATGGTAGCATGAGACATTTCACGTGATGTTTATTGGGAACCACACTTAGTATGCAGGACAAGAGACCCTGACGACCAGAGGAACAAGCTAGAGGAACATGCCAGAGTTTTTGAGCTAGAAGCTAGTCTAGTTGCCAATATATACTAGAGTTCTATGGAATACCCTAGCTACTGGGGTATTTGGGTGGTTAGTATGGTATTTAACGACCCTGAATTTCTTGATTTCATACATGGTAATATCCCTACGGGACGATAGTAGCCCCAGTTTGCCATAATATTGCAGAATCAAGCTAATTCTTCTTTATCAATTTTATTCTCTCTTGCAAGTTTATTTTATACCAATAGACTGTTTTCACGGCGGGGTGCAAGTTAGCACGGCTCTTCGCAGCCATCTATAAATGTAGATGTATATGACGCGCGCTCATCGCCAGGTGCCACTGACATGGGAGTCTTAGCTATATGGACTGCCACGTGACTGTGATAGTCACCTGACTCGTGACCATAAAATCTTCAAACTGTACTGCCGGCGCCACCATCAACCACACACCATGCTCAAGTATATCGCAACAAACACCTTGCGAACCACCGAGTCGTGTTCGCATAGCCTTCTCAGAGGCTCGGTGAGGACCATATCGTCGAAACCTCCGAAAGATTCCGACGATATCTCCGGCCAGGCCAAAAAACGGATTTCGGTCTACCCCAAGAGTAAGCTGACCAAATCAAGCCCAAGCTCCACCACAACCTCAAGTCATCCTTCCACGTTACAATCACTCAAATCTACTCGTTCTCACAAAGGAGAAGACAGATCAAAAGGTTTGCTTAGGTCCAAAAGACAAGCCAGAAAGATCGAAGACGCCCACCAAACAGCCAATAACGTCAACAATGTCAAACCTAAACCTAGTTTTATCCCTTTCACAGATTTCCCAAAAGCACCTGACAGTATTTTGAACAAGTCGCTGAAGGAACTTTATACCTCTATTGACCTCCCTGAACTATACGAGCAAGCAGGAAGTTTCCACGATAAACAAAAGCATTACGTGGACTTTGCCATAGATGACAAGTATATCAAGTCGAAGGTGAGGAACCAGATCACTGAAAAGGACCGTTCCGTGGTGGCCGAACTCGACAAGTTTGCCAAGTCAGAAGAAGACGAAGAATCCAACCAAACCCAATTGAAACTCATCAAACTTTACTACGATCAAAGCACTAATACCTTACAGCCACTTCCCGAGCATTACCTCAAGAAGTCGTTGCTGGGAATGATAAATATGAACAAATCCCTTGATGACATTGACGACGAGTATTTGTGGGATTTGATTCCCAGAGAAAAGCTTTTTGGAGTTCTGCCATTTGAGCCCAAAATCGAGCCTGATGGGTTCAAGAAGTGGGAGCAAATGATGATTGAGAAGGAGCGCAAGGCCCAGAGCATAAAGGAGGAGGATACCCGTCAATACCGCGACTTTGAGCAATCTTTGTCCGACTCGAAATCATTCTACAAAAAAGCAGGCAGCCGCAGAAAGGTGGACAGAAAATTGGTCAAGAGATACAAGAAATTGAAGGAGGAGGGCAAAATACCCACGGACTTGAAGAAGAATGGTTCGACTGCCGGAAAGGACAGTTTTAGTATTAACGATGTATTTGATGATTTTTTATGATAGCATGAATAGAGAGCATTTATGCATAAGAACTAGTAGAGAAACTAGTCATATAAATAACAAAATGAACAAGCACTAAAGGAAAATTCTGAGCTAAGTAGAGTATATATAAAAAGGCTAGTTTATGTTTTCGTAAATTGCTGGTGTTCATTTGAAGGTGGTCTGTACGGTTCTCGCGGTGCATTTTAATTTAAGCTCTGAATATTAATTTTGAGAAATATCCGCAAAATACTTACAAATTACACAAAACGATAATTGACATATTTGAGGATACGTCCTGCTTGAGACCCAATTCTGCCTCGTTACGATTAGACCGCCCTAAAGGGAAGCCCCGCAGTGGTTACCCCTTGGCGACAAAAGCGCCCGGCATGTATACGGCTCAATTCTCTCTCCTTGATTACCCTAGCTTGTAACCCTCTAATACATACTATATAACTCCGCAAAAATATAGAAATATCAGGTTACTTCAACACTAAATTTAATGTATATAATCGCTATAACATTCACATTCTTATCAATACTCGTCACACTCTCTCTAAGTGAATACCTACGGACACACAAAATTTGGAAAGCCACAAATAATGAAGAATATACTTTATCCACTGAAGAACTTAACTTTTGGAAGTTTTTTGCTTTTGCTGTTAATGCCGGAGTTATGATTGCTGCTGGTTCTTCAATAAATACAGTGTGGTCACCAATACTTTGCTCACCGGTAGGGCCAGGTTGTTGGGCACTTGCTAGTGGCACAACTGCATATACTATAGGTTGGGCAATATTTACAGGTGCATTTTATATAAGTTTGAACAGTCAAACCAATGACACACCAACTGTTCGTACTTCACAAAATCTCCAGCCTTGAGATTGTTGACTTTCCAATTAAAAAAAGTCCAGAATGCTTGATATAAGGTCAACAAAATGCGCCAGAGACAGCACTGATACTACCAAGTTCTTGAAAATTAGCCAAGCTTGGGACAACAAGGGTGCATTAATTACCTTGCAGCAATATCTATTCTTCACAATGTTGCCGTGGTGACTCTCCTTACGAGCTCAATTGGAATAGAAGTCGATTTGGCTATCAAACTGTTTATTATCTTGATGGTGTTTAGATGAATTGACCAATACAATTAATACCAAATGATAAGAGAGATACATCTATATACCGAGGTATCCCAACAATCACGCTTCATGATGGTGTTAGCTCAACCGCAATTTTAGATATGGTGTGCACTAACAGCTTCATAACAGCTAGTTTCAAGCCACTGTTTGATCGACATTACCATTACAGTTGGATTTTGTGACCTTGGTATGTGATGAATAATTACAGCAACACACTAAAGGGTGATTCTGCAGCCGTAGTACAGTCAAAACTAGTTCTTTGCCCTACATATTCCACACTACAATTACACTTTGGTCATTAACGATCAAGCAAATAGTAACTACTCGGGTTCAGAACAGTACTGGGGAAGCACTGAAGGTTGTCATGAAAAGGGTGGGTGCGAAGTTGATAGGGTTTTTGTCCCATAGAAAGTGCGAATACTAGTTTGGAGAGTGAACTACAGTATTTTGGCAAAGCTAATACCATTCATGGGCTAAACTTACCAATTGAAGTATAGATGGCCATTGCACACCAATAGCGGTGGTGCACAGTTAGCGGTGGAAGTTATTAAGTTTCCGGTGTCACCTCGGAGAATTTTGAGAGCTTAAGGGTCGCGGAAAATTTGGATTTTGCAGCAATTCAAAAGTTACCTGATTTCACTATTTAGGTTGAGCAGGTGGTTTATAATAGATGCTATTTTACTGACTTCTTTGCTTTAGAATTTTCTCGGGGCCCCTTATAGATTAGCACATCTATCCAAGGCCTTTCACAAACCAATGCTCGCAATAAAGACACTACACACATGTACCTTTTCTTAAGTGAACATAAATAGTGATTCAATTCTCTTGACACAAGAACAAGTACCTAACTTAACCAATTTTAACTAAAGAACACAAAATTTGACTAGAAAACCTCACAAGGCTTGTTTGTGGTAAGGACTAGAGAAGGAGCGAATGATATAAATTAGTCAAAGTAGAACTAAGTAGAGCTAAGTAGAGCTAAGTAGAGCTAAGAGGCTATGTAAGTAGACTAATTCATGTTATAGTTGATCTGACCAGATGGCAACACCGTTAACTTGGTGAGGCCATTGACATGATATGCTCGTGCGTCAACATCAAATTACGCTTCGAAACCTTATTTTAGAAAAATTCGTACATTTGCTGCAAAATACACAAAACGATAAGACACTTGAAAAAATGTGGCGATATGCAATAGAATTTAGGTATCTTCGGGCGGTTCAACACTATTGACGAACATAAATTACACATCCCCTACTTCTTCTTTGAATTATTACTATGTATTACATTTTATTGAACTAAACGAGTGTATACACTAGATTGTATCTACCAAGGGAAATATTCTGATAAATAGTCTGAATGAGTGTCACCAGGACTACTCTTTGATAACCAACTCGACATCGCCATATCCAAAACGATGCTTGTTTTCTTCGTACACCACCTTCAACTCATCAATGTACAACTTGTGGTAATGGTGCAAAAGATCAGGAGGACATTTTGTCTGCACGGACGATTTTTTGGGCGTCGATTCCAGTTTGAACAAGTTTGTAATTGACCTGGACCGCGAGATATCCTTCCCGTTTGGCTTTTCTTCGGGCGCACTATCGAATTCCGGGTGTTTGGCTTTGTACTCAGCCAAACAGTTGGCAGGAATATGAATAGGCTTGCCAAAACAAATATTGATGGGGTTTCTGTAGGGCACAATACCAAAGTCATAAATGAACACACCACGTGCACTAAAAAATGGCAATGTGAAGTTGAATGTCGCTTTCATCCACTGCTGGAAAGTTTCGCCCCAAGAGCCGCGTTCGGGGATATTTAGCTTGTAGATATCGACCTCACCAAATGCAAATACAGGCACTAAAGAGACGTTTCCGAGCTCAATGGCCAACTTTACAAAACCCTTACGTTTGTTCAAGACTAGCTGGATCTGTCTTTGCAGCGAAGCGTTAGAAGATCTTCCCTTACGTTCCTCTTTATCGGCCTCTTGATTCTCTTCTTGATTCTGACTCTCTTCGCCTTGGTAACCGTAGCCTACCTTATACAGTTTCGTTACCAGACTATTCAATAGCGATTCCTGAGCACCTCCTACAACTAGACATATAGAATTATCGCCATTGTTGATCAAACTCTTGATGTTCTTACCAGACGCACTGGTCAAGCCTAGGCCCATGAGATAGTCTCTGTAGAAAGGCAATGTGAACTGAGTGGTTAATGTGAGGGGGAATATATTGCCAAGGCCAGGAAATAAGCGTTCGCCTTTAGAAGGGTCGTGGAAGAGAGGTTTCAAGAATTTGGCGGGTGGCTCAAATGGTTCGTTTCGAATGGCATTGGTAGCAAAAGTTCCCATGGCTCCCATAGAAATGACTCCGTGAGGATGGTACCCAAAGATGTAACGTGGACCAGTTGATACCTTCTTAAATCTGACCGGTTTGTTGTTGATCTTAGCAGTTCTGGTGGTTTCGGCCGGAGGGGGAGGCGGCGGAGAGTGGGAGTCTGTGTCGTTGAGACGCTTTGAAAGACCCAATTTCTTGAATATTATGTCTATGAGGGTACGGGAGTTTTCGGAAATCAAGTCCTCTTCATCGTCCGCCGTCTCATCGCCATCTTCAACCACCACCTCTGAAAACGTGGGCTCCAATTCGCAAGTCTTGTGGACTCTGATAGGGAAGTAGTTGACAAACCATTCCCACACAATGAGGTTTTTCATCCAGTTTCGAGTTCGGTATGCTGCCTTCCCATTGGTAGGGGTGTGCAAGTCAAAGCCGTACCACCATATAAAGTAGGGCAAGATGATGGTAAGCCAAAGGATCCACCCTAAGGACAAAACCGCCAAGAATGCACATACAAACACAGGGATCGAGATGATGTGCCAGATCACGCCAAACGTCTCCAATCGGTGCTGAATGGGGGTGTTCAACGGGGCAATGTTGAGCAACTTCTTCTTGCGCGTGGGGGTCGAGGACCTGGAAGACCCGGACTCGGAAGATGCCAGAGATTGCTTTCTCTTTCTTAACTCTTGGTCCTCCATGCTAGCAATTAGCAAAAAGCTGTGTAGTTGTGAATATCTATTAGTTAATAAATAAAGAGGTTATAAATGTGAGTTGCTAAAGTTTCCCAAATCAGAAAGTGTGAGGGGTCGAATAATTGAAGTGGTAGAACAACGGGGCGGGGGAGAATTGAGGGTTGGAGAGGTCCGAATTCAGGGGTCCTAGACCAAGAAAAGAGAACTTAGTAACTGAGTAACTGACTAAATGACTAAAGGGCGATAGGGGAATTTGGGGTGCTTGGTTGGTGGCCCTATCCTAGAGGATGATTGCGCGGTGCATCACCAGATAAGCCATAAGCGAATGGTTAGTAGAGCAAACAATTGGAGCCTTTTTTTCACGGGCGCATCACAAGCATAGATGCGTTTGTTTCTCCAAGATATCAATTAGGTTTAGTTCAGATGATGTGGTAGAATTGTTTCGCATTAAATAATAAACTTAAAACATGTAATTAGCTTTAGCACGTTCACACACACACACACCCACACACATACACTATCCCACTCAAGAGGGGGATAGTGTTAGGATGTTCTACATAGACATTGACATTGAGTCAAACTACGATCATTACTCCAAATAAGTTCAATTTGTTGTACTGACAATTCTATTGCAGTGTTGTTTCGCATCTACTCACTTCGCATCTACTTACTGGTGATCTCACATCTCCACATTTGATGCTCGCTTTGTGCTCGCGCGAAATTTCAACTCACCATACTAACCTTAACTACCACGATTACCTCTTTGAGGACAATGTCTACCGATTATGGTCAAAAGACTCATTATGTGATAGCGCCGAAACGCAGAAAAGTGGCTACTCGTGAAACTCCGTTCGTACAGCTCCTCGACGGCCAGGAGCCACCCCAAAATGTCCTCCTGCGCTACAAGCTCTTTCAAACAGTATGGAACCACCAATTGGACAAGATCCATACTATTTTGAACAGCTCCAACACCGAGATCTTTGGCAGTCTTACCAGATTCATCAATAATCCTTCAAGCTCTGTAGAAACACTGCATGTCAAAATTCCCATTGGGTTCCTTCAGCTAAGCTCCAATACTGCCAATAATCTTCGAGTGCTCACCGAGTTTAATAGGTACTTGGGTTCACAGACTAGATATGAGTATAGAGCTATCAGTTTGTCGTCCAAGACATGTACAAATATTAAGTCGACATTAAGAGATATCGTCAAGCAGTTTCTTCAATATGACAAAGAAATAAAAGAGAATGAGGAAGATGAAAAGAGAGACGAAGAGGATGAAAAGGAAGGAGATGATGTGGACGACGAAAAAGACGACGAAAACAAAGATGATAAAGATGAAGACCTCGATGGTTTTGACGAACTTTCAGAGTTCAGTGCTCAAGGCAGGGTCAACTACGATCTCGATATCATATACGACTATTGTACGAAATACTACAAAGATAAAGGCATGCATAACCTCAAAATCGTGATAATTGTTGAAGATGTCAACTCTATTAACAACCACGTGCTAAACCAGCTTGTCAAACTCCTACACTCGTACTCTTTGAAACTCCCTATAAAGGTCATCATGGCTGTTTCGTCCAACAACATCAGCAGCTGGATCAACGCCAACTTCAACAATGAAAACAGAATCTTGATAGACGGGTACAAGTTTAAGAGCAACGACAACAAGGCGTTGGGCCATATGATCTTAAACGACCTCTTTTTGTCGCCGCAGGTCTCGCTAGAAGACCCGCTTTTGCTCGATCCGCTCTTGACGTCAATAATTCTTAACCGGTTCGAAAACTCGAATAACTCTATCGATGCCTTGATTTCCGAAATCAAACTCAGCTACATGATCCATTTCTACCATCTGCCACTACTGGGCTTGCTCGAAGCTCTCAATGGCTCAGAGGCCCCGGCATGGATGCTTCCGTCTCTTCGGAAACTAGGCTCGTTCAAAAGATATATTGAAACCAAATTGAATAAGTCACTAGCAGCTGAAGATAAAATCGAAATCAGAGGGTTGCTTCTTTCTGACGAAAGACTTTCACAGCTATTTGTTCAGACCAAAAACGATTTCAGAACATACAAGTTATCGGTGATAAATGTCATTAATGTGGTTAACAAACTACAACAGTTAAAGACAGAAGCGTTTAAACAGAAATTCGAATTGTACAAGCTCATTGTGGGCCGCAAGCTCGTCAACTCCACATATCTCAGCAACATCATCAATAGCATAAGAGACTTGTCGGAACCACGTATTTATGAGGTCCTGGAAGAATTGATAAGTCTACTAGTCCCCCATATTGAGTCCGCAAACGACAATTTCCTGGCATCTTTACTCAGTTCTCTCCACAAACTCAAGTACAACACATCGGTAGAATCACTTAGGAGTTCTTTTATCGACAGTCTACACCAGTTCTTTGGCAATCCGCTTCTCAGCAAGTCTATAGAAGGGTTTGTATTCTTTGAGGTATTTACTATGAACGGCAACTCGTCCAAAAGCGCCAAAGAAGTTCCGATCTTTGAGGAAAAGTACGAGAACTTGATGATCAACTTGGTCCGGCCCAATCTCAGAGCAACCTTGGAGGAAACTCTCGAGGACTGCAAAGTATACTTGGCCAACAAAAGCGGTCCAATCATGACTCCCGTGATCAACCTGCTTTTTCGGGTATACAAAGAGGCCCCGGTACTAATCAACATCTACGACTTTTATGTTGCATTCCGCCAATCTCTAGACAAAGCCACCATTGCCAACTGGATGAGCTTGAATTACCCTGACATAAAAGTGGAAAAAGAATGGGATTCCATCACATACTCATGGTTTATTCAATCTTGTTTCGAATTGATGATGATAGGCTTGCTCAAAGAGAAGCCCAAGGGTGATTTTTTGGAAAAAGCATTATGGAAGGGTGTATAAAATATACTTCCATACACAAATTAGAAAGGTGTAAAACTTGGTATAAAACTTAATAGACAAAACTTCCAAACATTATTGTAAATCTGTAAAATAGACCCAGCATATAGAAAAGCAACTATTTCAGGTAAGTGTTTCGACATTTCGCACCCGTCACATCCGCGATATAGCCACTCCTGGTACCACTCCCTTTAACCACCATTTGTTGACTAAGTAGTGTAAGAACTAGTGGTCATCCTTCGTCTTGTCTCTTTTAGTTATCCATAGACATTATCTTTTGTAAATACCACTCATTTCACTAATAGGCTCGGTCGGTTGCGGTTTGGGCAAGTCTGCGACCAGCCTATAATATCGATGACTGACGGTACCCAGCACAATTAATAGAAGCAACAAACACGCCACAATGGTCATGATGATCTTGCGCTGTGTCTTGAACATCCTATTGGATATGTCGGTGGAATTGGCAATCATGGTGGAGTAAATTGGTATTAAGTAATTAATGTCTATCTTTTCACCTTATTTTTCCCCTATCAAATATAATTAGAATTATATGAAGGTCAGTGATAAAGACTACTGGGTCTACGATTGTAAACTCAGAAACCACATTTATTTCACTTTATAGATCCAGTTGTATCATGCAGTTCATGAATAGGTAGACTTCCAATTTTGTTTTCAGAAGTACTATTTCATTCTCATTACTCATTTTCTGCCACTAATATGAGAGACTGTTGAATACTAAGATTAGCTCGATTATGTAGATTATGAGTAGAAAAAGTGAAGTTATAATCAGCCAAAAGTTTTAGTAATGACTTTACCTTGTATTAATTGGTAAAGTCGAGTATTGTAGATAGAGGAATCTGAGAAATAGTCTATTTCTAATGCTACTGATTATTTGTTTCGATGTTTATTAACGAAAGTCTATTAATTAGGGTATACCAGTACCGAGTTTAACACCAGAAGGCATAGATTCTTCTGTAGAATGGTAACGAAGCAATGTAAGCTTTCTCTTCGGCGATTTCTTGCTTGAGCAAGTCCAAGTCCAATTCTCTTCTTCCGGTATCGATATCAATGTCCTTGGCTCTGATGAATATCTTCCAGTTTCTGGTCCACAACTTGTGGGCAAGATAGAAAGCAAGCACCACTGGGAAACCTAAGTAAGATTGGAAGAAAGCAGAGGCATCTGGAGAAGCACCGATTGGGAAAAGAGCAATCCAGAATTGGGCAATAAGAACAAGAATGTTCAAACAAAGACCGTAGAAGGCACCGTAGATACCGACTTGCGAAGTGTAGGTGATTTCGGAGGTGTCTCTGCCTTGGACATAGAGAGCTCTTCTGAATCTCAACAAGGCAAGGTTGATGGAACCCCAGGTGAAAATGGACGATAAACCGGAAAGTGCCAACAACCAGTTGAAAACATCTCCCGACTTGTCAGAAGCAGTGATGAAACAAAGTAATCCAACAATACACTGGATGATAATACCAACCATAGGTCTACCTTGCTTATCAATGTAGCCTAAGAACTTAGGACCTTGGCCAGAAGCAGCCAAAGCAGCCAAGGTTCTGGAAGATCCGAAAACAGACGAGTTACCGACAGAAAGAACAGCAATCATAATGACCACGTTCATCACAGAAGGCAATCCACTGATACCTGCGTTTTTGATCGAGATAACGAATGGAGAAGCAGAGGCATCGACAGAGGATTCGGAGATCAAGGCGGGGTCGTTGTAAGGAACCAACAAACCGACCAAAGTCAAAGAAACAACGTAGAACAAGGTGATTCTCCAGAAGACTTGCTTGGTGGCCTTTGGCAAAGACTTTCTTGGGTTTGCGGCTTCGGCAGCGGCAAGACCAACCAATTCGGTACCACTGAAGGCAAACGCAGCCGTGACGAAAACAGAACAAACACCCTTGAAGCTGTGCGCAAATGCACCTGGGTGCTGGTAGTATCTTCCTCCGATGTAACCACCCTTAGGGCCACCACCGCAAACAAGCACAATACCCAAGATAATGTAACCAGTGACGGCCAAAACCTTGATGATCGAAAACAAAAACTCGGCTTCACCGTAACCCTTGACTCCAAAAAGATTAATGGCCACAATCAACACATAAAAGATTACCACTAGCGCCGCCGAATTGATGTGCGAGTTCCAAAATTTGATTGTAATTGCAGCAGCCACCAATTCCAACGGCAACACCACTAGCCATTGCAAGGCGTAGTTCCAGGCCATGGCAAAACCCCAGGAAGAATCAATAAAACGCGAGTTGTACGTAATGAACGCACCAGCAACAGGGAAAGTAATGGCCAATTCACCCAAAGACTGAACTGTACAGTACATCATAGAACCAATCAAAATATAAGCAATCAACACACCAGCGGGGCCACCGGTTCTCAAAGAACTACCGGAACCAACAAACAAACCAGTACCAATGGAACCACCAATGGCAATCATCTGCAAGTGTCTATTTTTAAGCGAACGCGACAAGGGCGAGTTTGCCGTCAAAACGGCAAGCTTTTCGACGTCGGTCATGTTGGGGTCCAAGCCGTAGTCGGTCACATCGGCACGCTTGAAACCGTCCTTGAACTTGGCCCAGCCATGTAATTCAGGCTTGTTGTCTTGAGCTTCGAAGGCGTCTATGTGGACGCCGCCGTTCTTCTCAGTAGAAGAGCTAGTACTCCTAACGTAGTTTAATTCCTTCTCAGGCATCTTAGTCTACTAGGCGAATAAATCTGAAGAGAGAAGGAATTCAAAAAAAAGGCTGATGCCCGCCTATTTATCGGTCGGTCGCAATCAGTAGCTGATAAATTTGCGTCCATTTAAGAAATCACTCACCAGGTGAAAAAATAAGCACTCGCAAAACGCCCTACTGCAACCCAAATTGGCTTGATTGACATTTCTAGGCACATGAGTTTGGAGATCCCCTCGGCATCTGTGCTTTGTGCGACTACAATGTGTCTACTGCTGTGATCGGCGGCAAACCAACTGGTTCTTGGTGGGTGTGCTTGGTGTGATGGGGATATCCGTGTTGATGGCTTCAATCTACTTGGTCTGTCACTAACAATTAGACTGCCCTATCCCTCTTGTTGCTTCCCTAATTAAGTGGACGAGGCTTCGCGTGCGTTATCAGCGATTTTGCGGCATTCCCAGACTTACGCAAAGTGCCTTATCTTTTTTTTTTTTTTTTTTCCCTCTGATAACAATAGCAAAAGTGCCGTACTGACCGACGTATATCACTGAGCGTCCCTAAGGCGATTTTTCCACTATCGGATCATATGCTCGCCCACTTGACGTGGTGATTCTATCTATCGATCCCTTGACGGATTCTACACCTAGATATCATTTTTCCATCTTTTCTTTTTTTTTTTTTTTAATTAATGTTTATCCGTCTAATCCACCTTTTGATGCGTTTCGTCTCGTACGTGTGACGCTCTACGCAATGCTATTGTCCCAGGCGTTAAGCCCTTTGGTATTCCACGGAGCATGAAACTCCCCACACTCATGTAACCCTCATCGTGTGCCTTTTTTTCTAATCGCATTTTCGGCGTAATCTCGTATACCGCGTTAGGCGCCAGGACCAAATCGCCGGATTTGTACCATTTTTGTTCGCGGCGTCAGTTATGCGGTTGCAAATCCCACGGCGTTATTCGTTGCGTACGTGTTCTTCAAAGGGCCCCACCCGCATGTCCGTTCTCGACCAGTTAATTACTTGCGCGCATCTGGATATCTGTCTAATTTATTTTCATCTGTGGCTCAACTATTTTATTGTGATCTACAGCTAATTCGCTTATATCTAATTGTTCTCGTATATTGATGGACTGATTATTTGGCAACTCTAGACCAGTCCTTGTACTCTACAACACCATACTGGATTTCCTTGATCCAGGTTGCAAAGTTGGCGGTCAACTCACCAGCCGACCCGTCGATGACTGGGATGCTGATGTTTTCGTTTTGGTATTCGATGTTGTTGATAGGACACACAATGGCGGCGGTTCCACTGCCGAAAGCCTCTACAACCTCGCCCTTAGCAGCTCTGTCCTTCACTTCGTGGATAGTCACCTCACGCTCGTTGACAGACCACACCAGTGGGTCCAAACGGTCACGTGCGAGAGCCAAGATGGAGTCACGTGTCACGCCCGGCAAGATGGTTCCGTCCAATGGTGGGGTCACCAACTCTTTCTTGCCCTCCTTTTGGAATACAAAGAAACAGTTCATGGCACCGACTTCTGTGATGTAGCCCTCTTCGCCGAAAAGCCACAAGTTTTGTGAGTGTCCTCTTGTTCCGGCTTGTGCTTGTGGTGCCACGCACGAAACGTAGTTCGCACCCAACTTGTACTGGCCTACACCTTTTGGCCATGCTCTGACGGCGTAATCGGTGGCTTCGAGAGAAACCGGCTTGAAACCAGTGCCGAAGTATGGACCGACTGGAGAAGCAATAAGGTACAATAAAGCCTTGTCTGGCTTGGAGATACCCAACGTGCTGGTGGTACCAATCAAGGTAGGACGCAAGTAGAGCGAGTAGCCGTTTTCCTTAGGAATAAACTTTTTTTCTAACAACAAAAATTTTTCAATAACTTTTAAAAACTCTTCACCATCGAATTCCGGCAAAGATGCTCTCTTGGCCGTACGGTTCATACGAGCCATATTTTGGTCAGGTCTGAACATTCTGACGTTGTCGTTCTCATCCCTGTATGCTTTCATACCTTCAAACAACTCGAACGAGTAGTGGAAAACAACAGTAGCAGGATCAAGACTCAAGTTGTGGTATGGACTGATTTTTGGAGCTTCCCAGCCGTTTTCAGCGGTCCATTCGACCTCGATCATATGGTCAGTGAAGGTCTTACCAAAAACAAGTTTTTCATTTGGCAAAGGATCCTTGGACGTAGCCGACTTCTCTATAGTGAGCTTGGTTGAATCAAGCGACATGTTTATTATGGTGTTTGATAATTTGCCAAAACCTGGAGATTCAAATCACTTATATAGATTTTAATTTTTCACTCCATTTTGAATTCGGCTACCGGCGGCACCTCGCTTAATGCCGGAACCGGCTTATTAGTCATAGTGTAAACATAACCTTTCTCCGCATATAATGCACATACACATAGCCTATTAGTCATGATACAACAGTAGCAGTACATACTAGAGGCCAGCTAAGCTCAGACGTGTTGCCTACTGACAACAGGTTAGGTGGTGCTGTTGACACGTCTACAGAACTAGGCGAAAAAATTGTATTTCCGCGGAACTTTGTGGGGACATTTGCAACCACGCGGATACTACACCCAGCACTCAAATGAATCTCATGCCGCGAAAATGGAGTCTATACCGCAGTGCTTGAAAAACAAAGACACAGTGAATGTGACTCTTGTTTTTGCAACCATGTGGGTTGAGCCATACTAATGCCATGTAGAGATGTAGTGAGTCACTGTAAATCTTTAATCCAAAGCTCTTACAAATACAATATCATTATCAACTGTGTAGACACTTTACACAGTACGTCTTATGTTGTTACTTATTTGCGTCGCATATTTCCTCAATTAACCACCTCAAAATGTGTATGTCATCACGCTTTTTGAAGCTCGCACTTATTCTATCCGGTCGCACATTTAAGCTTCTCTGGTCTAATCTGATTATTTGAGATGTCTCAGTATCTGTCACCCACAAGTGGTGTTTCGCGAAATCCATAGCACAATCAATTATTCTTTTGATCACTAATTATACTTTTTACTTCCATTTTAGGTTTTATATTTAGTGCTATTATTCTATCTACTTCTGATACTCGTCTGGATAGAAGATCAACCTCTCAACACCCTTGGCAGTCAACACCACCAATCTGATGACACCTCCCGATGAACCGTCCCACTTGATAGCTTCAGATAACGCGGTCTTGATAAACTGCACACACTCGTCCTTTTCCATGTTTGGCTTGTAGTTTTCGTTACACCATCCGTAGATAAAAGTCGATCCCGAACCAGCAATGGCATACTCTTGTTTATGTATGGATCCTCCAATGGGAATGGAATACACACTTCCTCCGTGCTTGTCGTCGTATCCAGCACAAATGATACCGGCGGTCAAACTGTCTTTGTTGTTGTAGCAGATTTCCTGGAAAACATTGGCTGCTACTTGTGTGGTGGGCTTTTCGTCAAATGGCAATTGCGCGGCGTAGATCTGCATGTGGTACTTGACTATGTCCGCTACGGCCTGGGTGTCTGCTGCAGAGCCTGATCTGCAACAGTATATGGTATCGTGGATTTGGGTCAACTTATCGGTGACTCTGTTGGCGATGTAGGTCCCGGTGGTGGTACGGGAATCGGCTCCCAATATAACGCCGTCTTTGAAATTTACCGCCATAATGGAGGTCCCCAAATTGACCTCGCCCTTCTTTAAGTGATTGATATCCACAGAGATTCCGTTCATCTTGCTGGTTGTAGCACTCACAGCTGGCTCTGTTCTTTTCGACTTGTCGCCACCAGTCGGGGCCTGTCACGTGGAAAACTAGTCACGTGAGATAGGTAGCGCTTTGTAAGTATAGTTTTTCGCGCGGCTCGATCTGAATACAAAAGGACTAAGGCGTTTCAAAAGACTGCTTCAGGCTAGAAAGCACACTACGATGATACATGCTCTACAAGTGCTCTTTTGGGTTGCTGCTGCTCTCGCAGCATCTGTAGCCAAGGGGCCTCACAAGGTAGCCAATCCACTCGAATTGGAGGAATTGGTGCCTTCGCTTACTCAACAGGAGATCCAGTTCCTAGAGGGAGACCCCATTATCACCCACAAAATCGTGTTTCTGATATCGCAAAAGGGCGAGACGATAGAACAGCTTGGTGACTTGAGTATAGGCCTCTTTGGTCTTGTGGTTCCAAAAACAGTGGAAAACTTTGTCCACCTTTCGAACATGACATATGGGTTTGGGTACCAGAACCTGATTTTCCACAGGGTTATAAAGAATTTCATGATACAAGGAGGTGATTTCGAGCATAGCAGAGGTACAGGAGGATACTCTATTTTTGAAAAAGGCAAGTTTCCCGATGAAAACTTTGAGTTGAAGCACAGTAAGCTAGGCAGGCTTTCCATGGCCAATTCGGGCCCAAACACCAACGGAGCCCAGTTTTTCGTCACCAATATCGAAAAGTGCGACTGGTTGGACGGAAGACACGTAGTTTTTGGCCAGGTTATTGGAGGTTTCGATACCTTGCACCGCATATCGAATGTTCCAACGGCAGCTCACGACAAGCCTGCTCAAGACATAGTTATTAGTAGCATTTCTGTCATTCCGCTTTCGAAAATGGCCCCAGAAGGTCAGGCTGTGGCTGAACCGGTTCAGCCTATTAGTCCCCAAGAAACGCCTGTGTTTGTGGTTGAAAAAGAAGGAACTGGTTTCTACGTGTATTTCTTTGTAGTTTTATTGGTGGGAGGGTGTTTTTTTTATTATAACCATTGGTACCACAGGAAGCAGTACATTACCGATATCAAAGATTCAGCATATTTTTAAATAGAGAATAAATTAGAGTAAAGATACTAAGTTGTGGATAAAAATGTAGACTCGTGGGAAATTGAAGAGAATTTCAGTAGCGGCTGTAGATCCACTATATCGAAAAAAATCACCAGTCTGGTTACAGTAAAATTGATAGAGCAAGATGTCCATATAGTGAAGTCAGACCACGGTAGAATTACGACCGCATAGCGTCTTACTCCCTCCTCCAATCTTGCTCATAACTAGCCTAGTCCACCATAGCTGCCACAATTGTGTAGAGGTTAACAAAAGTAACATTAGAATATACAGAACTTCACCTAGCTAGTTTCATAACCACTCATCCTACCATTCAGAGATTATGAAAGTAATGGTGTTTGAATTGGTCTTTCGCAGCTGGTCTTTTGAGTGCTGCACCGCTCAATTATCGCGCCTGATATTTAAGCCGCGCGCTACCACAGTCATCTCAAGTAGAGCACTATGTCCAAGAACGCCAACTTTCCCATAGTTCTAGTCAAGAACTTGCCGTATGGTACATCCTCAGAATCCCTCTACGAGCTACTTGGAAGGTATGGCAACATAAGTCAGATCCGGGTCCCTGAGGCCGGCTCTTCGCTGGCGATGGGCACTTGTATAGTAGTATACAATAACATGGCCAATGCCAATAGAGCCGTGAGTGAAGTCAACGGGATCAATTTTCAGGGGCGGTACTTGGTGGCGTCTCTATTCCAAGTCGATCGCTCACTTATATCGTCAGAGGATCTTATACTGAGAAAGGCACATATAGAGGAGTTGAAGAAGGAGTATGGAGTGGAGTAAAACCTTCCTAGCATATGGAAGAATACCTACATTTTCAGTTTGAAAAGACTGATCAAGAACGTTACACCAGATGAGAGATGATACAAATAATGAGAGTGATTGGCTAACTAGAACTGATCGAAATTAACTAAAAAATTAATAATATTGGCCATCATCTCGGTCAAACAGTCCATCTTTGACAGTTGCTGCAGGTACCAAATTAAAAACTGTGAGACTAGGAAAGTGGATTGTACTACTTCATTCAGAGTAAACTGAATTCTTAATGCTCGGAAATCTTCAATAATGTACTATATAAATTCATACAAAGAATTTTAATCTAGACAAGTCAATAAATGTAACTTAATGAAAGATGTATATTCTATAGATAAATCATAATTACATCCATCTCTGATTTTTCTCTACATCTTGTCTAATTACGTGCATAATTTTCTCTACATCTTGTCTAAACGTGCATACGGTTTTTTCTAGTTATGTATTCTATACTACTTTCTCTTTTTGTCAATGGTAAGATCGACTAACCCCAACAAATAGTAACTGACCAAGCCTACAAACACGAATCCCGAGATCTTGGCGATCTTGTACCAGTAGCTAGCCTGGGTGTAACGGTACTTGATAAACACATCGAGTCCGCTGATAGCGTCGATGGTCTTGGCGTAGTGGAGAGTGACTTTGACGTGTCCTCCCGAAACATCCAAATACGACAACTCGTTTTCAACCGAGATGGACTCGAACTCGATTGGAGATGCTACGTCGACAAATTCAGCGTGCTCCGGCAAGTAGAATTGCAAGTACACGTTGTTGTACGAAACGTCTCTCAACGAGTTCACAATGGGAGCACGAGCAATGTAGGTATCAGCAACGTCGTTGACCTTGTGAATGAACTTGGACAACTGGTAGTTCCACCCCAAGGTGAAGTTGTAGTGCCAGCCTCCAAACACAGGGAACCTTGGTACCAACACAAGGTGGTCTTTGACTACCAGGTGGGTCGAAACCACCCCGACCAAATCGGTATAGTAGTAGTCGTCAAAGGTGTTGTCAGAAGTGAATGGAAAGGTGAATTGGGTTGACGCCCAGTGGACACTGGCATCGTAACGGCCCTTCATCCAGTCCACACGCGAGAATCCGGTCGACAATTCGGCGCCCTTATTGGTCAATTCGTAGTACTCTTCTACCGGCAATTGCTCGACTTGCGAAGCAGGGATCCAGATAGACCGGTTCAAGTTCTCCACGTACGTCAAAGCAGCATTGTGGTCATAGTATAATCCCATAGGAGCTACTGTGAAAGGCTCGAGCTCCTCCAAAAGTGGCCCGTAAACCAACGCCTTGTTCTCGACACGAGGCTTCAATTCTGGCGTGTTGGCAGTCACCTTGACATCTTCATCAAGAAACAATTCCATCTCTTGTCCTTTACGGATTCCAGTAAAGCCCAAGGTATACTGCTTGGTCTTGTAACCAGAGTAGGCGAACTTGTTCAATTGAAGGAGAACTTGTTGGGTATCCAGCATTTTGATCTTGGCTGGCAACGCTTGCAAGGCATCAATATAGATGTAGTTGACCTGCAAAGAGGTGGCCGAGTTTGGCGAGACCGGTACGGGAAGTTGGACCCTGTAGAACTGATCCACCTTTTCGGCATCAAGCTCAATTCTGTCGGACCCTTGGTCAACACTGAAAGAAATAGCAGATATGTATGGAATGGCGCCGAAACCATCGTTAACGCTAAAGTAGTACTCGCCAAGAGCCTTGGAGCCGACGTTCTTGATCTCAATCAAACACGACTCTTTCACGTACGACCGCAGAAGGTCGACACTACGGAAGTAATTGGCGTTTTCCCACGAGCCCAAGGCTTGCAGGTCGAGGGCGTGGGCCACGTTGGCGACCGCAGCCACAACGAGCGCCATTGACGCTTTCATGACATTACCAAACTTCATTATGGTGGTTGATTAAACTGAAAGTTGAATTTTCAGTTTTTGACAGCTAGCTGGAAGTCACGTGTGGGCTTAGGCCTGGACTAACACCACAGCCTAACTAGCGCGGGATTGTAGACGTGGCCCGTGGAACACCTCGTGAGGATTGCCTCGTGAGCGTAGCCTGAAACACCTCGCGAGAGCTGTTGCGCGCATTTGCATCAATGGTAGAAGTTGTCAACAGTGATTAATATAAATAGAGCAGGGTGAGGCTGGACAGTCCATCCCCACTATTAGTCACTATTAGTGTCCAACTTTTCCCTACACCAATATTCATGCATCACGTATTGTTTCCATGAGTATTCTCTACAAATAAACTTTCTACACCTCTTACACCTTTCCGACAGACTTCATACACCCTCCCATTTGCCATCCCCTGGTCTTTCTCTCGCCCCCTCCCCATCCTTTCGCCCCTCGCCCTCGCCCCTCGCCCCTCTCTACTGCCTCGCCTACCAGCCTCGCCTCTCTACTGGCCTCATTGTACTGCGACGTGCCTCTACCATTCCACCCTTACCCGCCCACCCATCTTTTCGCGACTCCTCGCCAATTGCCGCCAGAGACTCTAGCAAAGTAGCAACTTGATTCGAGAAATTGGCAGGAATTTCATTGGAGATCTTGAAAAATAACACTCGTCGGTTTTGTTTATAGTATCGTGTGTGTTTGAATTATATACGTGTCAGCCATGTCGTTTGAAGACCTTATTCCAGTGGTAAACAAGCTTCAGGATATTGTGACCACCACCCAGTTGTCTGATCTAGACTTGCCTATATTGGCGGTGGTAGGCTCGCAATCCTGTGGAAAGTCTTCGGTGTTGGAAAACATCGTGGGCAAAGACTTTTTACCAAGAGGGACCGGCATTGTCACCAGAAGACCGTTGGTGTTGCAGCTCATCAATATCAAGCCCGATGATCCCATAGTGACCCAAAAAACCGCACCCCAAGAAAATGGCTACTCAACGCGCCGTAAGCGTTCTGACAACCACATTGAGATCAACTCGACGTCAAACTCTTCTGACGATGACCATGAAATCAACTTGGAAGAACACTTGAGAAAA
The DNA here is from genome assembly GCA_030568675.1 of Suhomyces xylopsoci. Taxonomy (NCBI): domain Eukaryota; kingdom Fungi; phylum Ascomycota; class Pichiomycetes; order Serinales; family Debaryomycetaceae; genus Suhomyces; species Suhomyces xylopsoci. The sequence goes on along the minus strand of JAJMGM010000023.1, from coordinate 93,120 downwards.
CACGCCAACGGCGGCAAATCGGAGCCTGCTACCGAATGGGGTGAGTTCTTGCACATTCCAGGCCGTCGCTTTTACAACTTCCATGATATTCGTAGGGAAATAGAGAACGAAACCCAGAGAATCGCGGGGCAAAACAAGGGGATCAGCAGATTGCCTATAAACTTGAAGATCTATTCCACCAAAGTGTTGAACCTTACGTTGGTGGATTTGCCTGGTCTTACCAAAATTCCTATTGGCGACCAGCCTTCTGATATCGAAAGACAGACGCGTAACTTGATTTTGGAGTACGTTTCCAAGCCCAACTGTATCATATTGGCGGTTTCTCCTGCAAATGTCGACTTGGTGAACTCTGAATCGTTGAAGTTGGCCAGACAAGTCGATCCCACTGGTAAAAGAACCGTGGGTATCTTGTCCAAACTCGACTTGATGGACCAGGGAACAAATGCCTTGGATATCTTGAAGGGCAATGTGTATCCTTTGAAGCTCGGATTCATTGGTATTGTCAACCGTTCGCAACAAGATATAGCCGAGAGTAAGTCGCTTGAAGAATCGTTGTTTGCCGAGCAGCAGTTCTTCCTGAACCACCCCGCATACAGAACCATGTCAAGCAAGTGTGGAACGAGATATTTGGCCCAAACTCTCAACAAAATTTTGATGAACCATATCAGAGACAGATTGCCCGATATCAAGGCCAAGTTGAACACTTTGATGGGTCAGGCCGAGCAAGAGTTGGCCAGCTATGGTGACATTCCTTCCAACCTTACCGACTCCAAAGAAGCCAGAGGCGCCATGGTGCTTACTTTGATGACCAAGTTTGCCAACAGCTTCGTGTCTTCGATTGAAGGTACGTCCGTCAGTGAACTCTCGACCAAAGAATTGTGTGGTGGAGCCCGTATTTACTATATCTATAACGAAGTTTTTGGATCCCAATTGGCCTCAATCAACCCCACCCACAACTTGTCGATCCAAGACATTCGCACTGCAATCAGAAACTCCACTGGTCCCAGACCGTCGTTGTTTGTTCCAGAACTAGCATTCGACTTATTGGTCAAGCCCCAGATCAAATTGTTGGAGGAACCAAGTCATAGATGTGTGGAGATGGTTTACGAAGAACTCATGAAGATTGTTCACAGTGTGTGTTCTTCCAGCATTGGTGTTGAATTGAACAGATACCCAAGATTACAGAGTAAATTAATAGAGGTGGTGAGTGATTTATTGAGAGAAAGATTGGGCCCTACCATCAAATACGTGGAATCCTTGATTGAAATCCACAAGGCTTACATCAACACCAACCACCCTAACTTTGTGGGTGCGGCCAAGGCCATGAGCGTAGTGGTGGAAGAGCGTCAAAAGCAGAAAGAAAGCGAACTGAGAAGCAAGTTGAGATTGGCCAGCGAACGCATCTTGAACAAAAAGCACAGCTCTGCCATTGAAGAAGAAGAGGAAGAGTCAGAACCCAAGAACTCGGATGAAGATATCAACTCTGTGGACGACGTCATCCAACCTGTCAAGCAGAGAAGAAGCGATTCCAGCAAGACCACTTACTCGGTCAAGTCCGAGTCCACCCCAAACCTTCCAAGCAGCACCCACACCACCCAGCACGAATCATACTTGAACTACTTCTTTGGAAAGGACCCAATCATCCATCAACAGCAATTGCAGGCCCAAGCTCAGTTGAATCCTACTCCCTTCAAATTCCCTCACCACCAAGAAGGCACCTTACAGTTTAACAGTCAGTTTGTCAACAACGGCGCAGCCATTAGCTCGCAGCCTAGCTTGGAAAACTTCAAGTCTTTGAGTGTTAGTGATCTGACCCAAGACGATGCTTCGTTTGATAGTGACGACACCATCAACGAGTTGAGCGAACGTGAACAACTCGAGTGTGAATTGATCAGAAGATTGATTGTATCGTACTTTGGTATTGTCAGAGAAATGATCCAGGATCAAGTGCCCAAGTCCATCATGTGCTTGTTGGTCAATTACATCAAGCTGCATATTCAGAACAGATTGGTGGTCAAGCTTTACAACGAGTCGTTGTTTGATGATCTCTTGAAGGAAGACGAGGGCATTCAAGCCGAGCGTGAAAAGTGTGTCGAGTTGCTCAGAACCTACCGTGAAGCATCGCGTGTTATCAGCGATGTGGTGTAATGCATATAAATAGTAAATATTGTTCATAGTAATTAAATTATTCGTAGTAGACTAACAAGTAGACAAACTAACACTAACTATAAAGTACACTGACAAACACAAATATAAACACACTGATTAACACAACTATAACTATACTGACTAACACTAACTGTAAGCTACACTGATTCACAACTATAACTACACTGACTAACACTAACTGTAAACTACACTAGTCTTATCCTTGGGTGCAAAACTGACATTGATTCTGGTATAATGACTGGCACTAATTCAGGTTTATTAACTGACGCCTGAAGTCAATAACCTACATAATTTCCAAGATGTGCAACTCAACTCTATACTACCATAATGATTGTTATACATTCTTCTTTCCTCTAGTTATTGTGTACCGCATTTCGCCTCTATACATACTTTTTCAAGATATATAGGGCTCTTCTACATCAAACATTTCACTATACAAAGTTGCATGTCCAGGTATTTTGTAACATAAAACGTAGCACCCATAGGTCAACATTCCTGGTATTAATATCGTATCAACTTACTATTAAAGCTATTCAAGTAAGAGCGGAGCATCCATTACATTCTAGATTACTCCATATCACTCACGCAAATCCAGTTTTAGTTTATTATCTTGTTCTTTTATTTAATCGTACTTCTTGCTCTTTTATTTAATCGTACTATTGTCCCTTGATGACTTTCTGTCTATACAAATTGAGATCAGAACTCTTTATGATTTTTGTAAGCTCCTGGTTATACTTCATGATATCTCCAAACTTGACTGTGGATGTGGACTCGGTGGCTTCGGTATTGTTGCTGTTCAAGTATTGGTAGATGGTATCTTTATCATTCATTGTAAGCAAATGCGGTTCCAAGCACTTTAGTATAGACAAGCTCAAAGTGATCAACTTGATGGCTCTCTGAATATCTACACCAGACTGAAAAGAATATTCCGCCTCTTCCACGGACTCATCCAAGGTAGACCCTCCTATCAAAAGGTTGTCGAATACCTTGAACCACAGGTCGAGATCCAAGAATCGAAGATCTATAAATAAGGTGAGCCACCAGTTCATGGTGATAAGCTCGATTTCGAGCCCAAGGGTCTTGAAATGTCGGGCTAGCTGCGGGCTTGTTTGCTCCAAATACACTAATTTCATCACTAGCTGGTCTACTCTTATGCTCAACAACGAATTGTAGAACGACTGGTCGATAAATGACAAGGCCGAGTTGAACCTCGAATGCAAGTCGCTCGGAGAATCCGCCCGCTTGACTTCGACCGGATACTTGGGAAGGATCTCTTCTATCAAGCCTACAAAAATCCAAAAGACATCTTCTTCGTCAAACCCATCGTGCGAATCCGAGCCGTTTTCTTTCACCAAAAGCAATAGCAAGTTGCCCACTATTTTGTTCATGCCCTGGAGGTATCCTATTTCAGGTTTGTGGCCCACAAACGCATAGAGAATCCGCTGGAGCTTATAGTAGTTGGGGCCCGGTTTGAGCTCTATCAAGTTATTGAAGTAGTAGTTTCGAGGCAACGTTCGGTGGAGATCCAAGTCGATTTGCTTGATATTATTGGAAAGCGTATCCTGTGTCGAATCCTTGGTTGAGTTCTCTGTAGCGGCATTTACACTGTTTAAAAGCTCCTGATAGACACCATTCACTCTTAGGTTCTTGGCTCCCGAGAGCTGAAGCCAGAGTCGGATCCTGTGCTTTGGAGATATCCCATACTGGCTGATTAGCTGGACTAGCTTACTATAGTGGTGCGTTTTGCGTCGCCTGCGTTTATCGTTCCAGTTATCTAGCCGTACCAAGTTAAGACCCTTGATGCCTATCATCATATCTAGTCCTATATCACCACCTTCGTCTTTGTTGAACATGATAAAATCCTTTTGGATCTCTTTATACAATGTCTCCCACTGCTGTTCCACCCGGTGGTTACATATATCGTGAATCTTGCCGATTTCCTTGAGCTGGCTAATAGTCTGATGCTTGTCTTTGTTTCCTATAATGACCCCAGAACCTTCCAAGTTTTCTTTACCATTTACCTTACCACTCTTACTTTGTAGGTTTTCACTTTCATTCAAGCTAACACCATCAGGACTCAACTCTTTGAGCTCTTTGGGAGTCGGAGTGGACGAGCTGCTATTCTGATCGAGGTCGGTGAAAAATCCATACTTGTCAATATGAATCTCTTCTGGCCCTACAGACGCAGATTGACTACGTCTAAGGTGAATATCGTCCATCTCCACAGGCTCCTTTTCTTCTTTGGTGGGGCGTACAGGAGACGACCTGGAATGGGGCCGCTTGCTGGGGCCGCTGAGAAGAGTGGAATAAGACATGGATGAGAGCGCAGACTCAGATGTCAAGTCCTCGCTGGAATGGAACCAGTTCCGAAGCCAGCCTCTCGCAGAATCTTCCGATGCAGCACTCACACTATCAGGTTTTTCAGAGCTTCTTTCACTGTCTATATGCGTGCTCTGGTCTTTTTCTGATGGTTTTCGAGCTTTGCTTACATTTGTGGATTCTATACTTTCACCCATAGCCGTATTCAACATTCCTCGAAGGGTCTCATTCACCTGGTTCTGGCCCGTTGATGTTACTTCCGGATCCTCCATCTCGTTCATTTTGTGGTGGATCTCCAAAGTAGAGAGGTTTCCATACTCATTACATATCCTCATGAGTTTCTGCTCGTTGCTGAACTTCTCCTGTCGAAGAAGTATCAATTCTGACTCTTTGCGGGCCAAGTCTACCGACAATTGCTTGACTAGTAGGGTAAAGTCGCCGTGATACTTGACATTTATGAGCCGCATGATCTGCTTGGAAGTCATTTGATGTAAGTTGCCTCCTAGCGAGTCTATAAGAGCCAGTGGGTCTTGTGAAATTCCGGACTTGCTTTGGGAATTGGTATGTCGTCTGGTGCTGGCTGGTGCTGGTGGTTCTTCCTGGGTCAGTGGGCTCTCCAGGAGCCCAAATAAACATGACCTCGGGTCATTGTCGCGGGACGAAGTGTATGGAGAAGTGTCTTGCGGAAATAGCAAACCGTTTCGCTTCTTGGGCATCCTTACCCTCTACACGGGCGTAAGCAAGTTTGAAGTGATGGATTCGAACCGGGGTAATGTGTCACGTGAGAAAACCCGGGGTCAACCCTAGTTTTCTTATTTATTAACAAGATTGGCTCCAGAAGCGGTGATATGGCGTTATATCGATTCAAGCTGATAGCGCGGTGTCTGGGGAGCTTGAATTGCAAAAAAAAATGGTAAATCTCTTTGTAAAGCGTGTCATCTTTATGCAAGGACAATGCTAATCTTCTCTGTATTGTTAAAATTGACAAGTGTACCATCCCGAAGGACAGTACGATTTTTCAAGAAAAAATGCGAGCTATATGCTGACTAAGCACTTTCGCTTTAGTAGCCTTAATGAGGGAAGCTACCATTTGAATAATTAGTTATTCAATGTAGTTTGTTTTGAAAAGGACATCAGATAGTACTACAAAAACTCGCTAAAATGTTAATTCTATATTATAATTAATTTCATATAAAGTTTGATTATTCATCTATACTTTTGTTAAGTTACTCAGTTAGTTAGATAAAGCTAAGCTACTTACTGTTGTTGCCCTTACATGAATGATAATCTTCTTTGATAAGGCACTCCTGCTCAGTTCGTCACTTTTTAAGGCAAGATTCAGCTTTTGTTCTTCGATCCTAGAGTTTTTGAGCAGTATCCTGTGCTTAAATAGGATGAGTCCGACCCTTTCCCTCATCATCAGGTCTTTGACTCTTGTAAAAGGTTTACTGTCAACTCTCTCTACATTTGAATCCAACACATTTTGCTCTGGCCAGTGTATCCTTTGTGATCTCGATTTTTCAATTTCGAAATGGAGAATATCTCTAAGATCTTCTTTCTTCTTTTCAAAGTTGGCTGTCAAATTCCCTTCACTAGAGCGAGCTAGTTTATTCAACTCGGTTTGTTTTGCTATTTCTCGGCATATGCTAATCTTCCTGAGAATGGACTCTTTTAGTTGGGTATTTTTGGTTAATTCCTGAGTCGTCCTTTGCCCTGATATTCTTCCAGATAGTTGAATCTCTTCATTTTCATCTGCATAGCAAATTGAACTAGCACTTTCAATTAAGCTGTCCATAGAAAGCTCTGGTTTAACAAGAGTACTAGGAAGTTGGTCTAGTTCATTTATTTCTTCAATTTTCTCGTTTTTTTGCAACTTTTCTAAAATATCTTGTTTGTACTCATAGTGTTTGTCTCTTGAAGAATACTCACCATCACGCTTTGTAGCTACAGTAAGTAGCTTATCTTTTACTTGTTTAGACTCTTGTAGTCCTGGTTTAGTATCATTTTGATTCGGCTCATGCTCGAATGAGGAGACATCTGCTATATGACCAGTATTACTCACATGAATGTCTATATCGTGGAGCTTCTCGTGATTCCTGAACTCTTCCTTTACTATCTCTTTAGAAGTTGGCCTCATCTGTAATTTTCCATAAAATGAATTTGGATGTCTGCTTAAACTCTCAAATAATGCAATTTTTGTGGCCAAATCTGATTTGACAGGGTATTCGGAGCACGGGATATTGGGCTGTATCAAGTTCCCAGCTTCATTCACACTTTTCAGTGATTTTGTTTTAACTGTTCGGCTCCATCTATGGCGGTCTTTATCGGAAATATTGCCTGGGGACGTACAAGCAGATATGTTGTTTATGGGCTCATCTGAAAAAACCAGGTCTTTATCTGTAAATGGATCATGTTGAAAAGTGTCAGTTACCGTATTTGTAAGCTCGCCCTTTGATTTGTCTGGGTTAGAAATTATTGGCTTGTTCTGAGTACCACGGTCCCGTAAGACTTTTCTCTTTCGTTTAATTTCTTCCAAATACTCCAAGGATCTGAGGCAGATAGAAGAGTCCTGGTAGCCAAGGATCCCTAGGCACTCGATTTGAGCGGTGAGCTGTTTATCAAAAGATTTGAGGCTTGATGGTGACCTTGCATCCAACCAATGGACGTAAGCTGATTTGGAGAACTTTTCTAGAAGAATAGTGGTCCCCTTGTATTGTACCTTGACCTCTGCATTGCAAAGCCAACCAGAGGACAAGAGAGGCGAAGGTGTAACACATTTCGAGGATTTGATTGAGTTGACTTTATTTGATTTGTTGGACAGCATAATGTGAGTGTGTTAAGATTATTAAACAAAGATATGGTTGGGTGAATAGAGTTTTCAGTAGTCTTTAAAGCTATTTGTGAGGACATGATTTCGCAGCCAAAATAGTGACACAAAACTGTCATAGTGAAATCAGAGATGGATCGAACTGTAGAGACACAAGCATGTCTACAATTAGCAAAACTTTTGTCAGAGTAGCGATGATTAAGTTGACATTTCTAAGGTTTACTGGAGAAATTGATAGTGTGTTTCTGATTCTCTTGTATTACTAACTCTACTGAAAAATAAGTTTTGAATTAGTGAAGATTTTTTTTTTTTTCATTTTGGTGCGCCGCAAACGCATTTGTGGAGAGTGTCGCTCTATTAGGAGATGTAGGATGTGCATCACTGCATGTTTGACACTGTTATTGGCCAATGAGCGTCACTACTACACCGCGTGGCACCGCTGATCCTCTAATTTGTGCTCGGTGATTGGCGATCCGTGGTTAGGAGAGTGTCAATGCACTCTATTGTCGCACTGTATTGTGTACCACATCAAGACCCTTTACAATAGAGGACACGTACACGCGAATTGACGTACGACTAATTGCACTTATTAGCGGACTCGGCCCAATTACAAAGTATGACTAAAAATAACCACCATCAAAGAAAAGACCCAACCACTCTAACTGTCAACCACTTTAGCTGAAACTTCCTGGCTCATGTAGTTTGAATAGAGTATGTTTGATCGCACGCTCGCTTTTCGGAGTTCCTCGTGAGATCTGTGCCTCGCTATTTTTCTTTCCTGATAAGTCTATTCGCGTTGGCCGCAAGGGGCATCGGTCGTGCAGCTAAACAAGCACGAAAACTCACCAAAAATAGAGTGGTAAAACAAACGTTAGCCGACATATTGTTGGACAGCATATAATTAGCTTCATTTACTGATATCTTTCTACTCGATACTTGGCTACTGATATAGTCTATCTACACCATGGCACGCTCTCATGTATTGAAGATAATAGCGGTGGCTATCAGTTTGTTTGTGATGTACTCGCTATTTCAACTCACCAAGCCCAACGTGATATATGTCGATTCCAACACCAAAGCAGTGTATAGTGGAGTTCCTAAAGCCGCACAGCAAACTTCGCCAATCGTACCACACAAGCCGCAAGCTCCTCCCATCAAAGACAACAAGTTGGAGGACCAACAAGCGCAGATCCAAATCACCGAAACTGAAGAAAGCAAGCCTATCAGAGCCACGTTTGTGACTTTGGCCCGGAACTCAGAGATGTACGAGTTGATCAAGTCTGTGCGTCGGGTCGAAGACAGATTCAATCGGAAATTCAACTACGACTGGGTGTTTTTGAATGACGAGGAGTTTACTCAAGAGTTCAAAGATCTTACGACGTCGATTGTTTCGGGTAAAACCAAGTACGGGCTCATTCCCAAAGAGCACTGGTCGTATCCCGACTTTATTGACCAGGAAAAGGCCGCGGCCTCCAGAAAAAAGATGGCGGACGAGGGGATTATTTACGCGGATTCGGAGAGTTACCGCCACATGTGTAGGTTCGAAAGCGGGTTTTTCTGGCAAAACCCGTTATTGGACGAATACGACTGGTACTGGAGAGTGGAGCCCGGTATCCAGATCCACTGTGACTTGGACTACGACTTGTTCAAGTACATGAGAGACAACAACAAAACGTACGGGTTTACTATTTCCATCCACGAGTTTCTTGCCACCATTCCTACGCTATGGGAACACACTCTTAAGTTCATTGAAAAGAACCCTCAGTATATCGCAAAAGACAATTTGATGGATTTCATTTCGAACGACGGGGGAAAAACCTACAATTTGTGTCATTTCTGGTCCAACTTTGAGATTGCAGATTTGAATTTCTGGCGGTCAGATGCATACCGCGACTATTTTAACTACTTGGACAGCACCGGAGGTTTTTTTTACGAGAGATGGGGCGACGCGCCCGTCCATTCCATTGCAGCCGCCTTGTTTCTTCCAAAGGACAAGATCCACTACTTTGAGGATGTAGGATATAACCATGGAGTCTATACTCAGTGCCCATTGAACAACGAGTTCAGATACAAGCACAAGTGCCACTGTAATCCAAAAGACGACTTCACATTCAAGGGTTATTCTTGTGGTAACCGTTACTACGACGTGATGAAGTTGCAGAAACCAAAGGAATGGGACCAGTACACTGATTAATAGAAACACACAAGACAACAATTAAGACAATACACACTCATATACATTACCTCTGGAAATCCACACTCTTCGCTGTCATCTCTTTTCGTATAGTATATAGTAAATCTCTCGCTAGTCTAAATCCAAATGTCTTGGCATTTTTACGAGGCGGGGCCTTCGACGCATATTCCATGCGTGCGCACGTGACGCAGTCCACATTGCAAACGCGTCTATATTTAGCCACGTTTGGGTGGAGTGACGATAAGCAGCGGAGCCGGAGGGCCCCAAAAGTTTACACCAACACGTATCTTCACACATACACCACTGTTGCTCTGGTCTTTATCTCCTCTACACCTGCCAGTCTACTCCTTAGAGCATAGCAGATGCACGCTGCTGACCCCCCTCCCCAACCTCTGCATAAATCTTGGCTGTCACGTGTTTTCCTCTTCTTTTCGCTCCCCGTCGCGCCCAAATATAAATGAACAACTTTTCGTAACATTCCCTAACATTTCATTTCTTCTAGAGGTCTTATCTTAAGCATTTGATTATATTTTGGTATGACGTCTAGATCGAACGCCCGTTTCGTCAGGTTCGGGGTGTTTGCCCTCATCTTGATCGGTTGTGGTTACATTCTCTCCAGAGGATCAAACTACAACGTTGGAGGCCCAGCTGTCCAGCAAGTGGCCAATAACCAACAACATTTGGCTCAACCTGTTACTCCAGCAGCCCCAGCCGCTCCAGCTGCTCCTGCTGAACCTGCTTCTGTTGTTCCAGCAGCCGCTTCTGCCCCAGCAGCCCCAGCCGTGCCCGCTGCTGCTGTTCCAGGCAAGTCTGCCGAATCCAACGGGGAGGTGGGCCAAAAAGTCAAGGCCACTTTTGTTTCGCTTGCCCGTAATTCTGACTTGAACTCGCTTTTGGACTCCATTAGACAGGTTGAAGACCGTTTCAACAAACAGTTCAAGTACGACTGGGTCTTCTTGAACGACAACGAGTTTGACCAGGAATTCATTGATTTCACCACCAGTTTGTGTAGTGGTAAGACCAAGTACGGACTTATTCCTAAGGAACACTGGTCATTTCCTGAATGGATCGACCAGGAAAAAGCTGCTTTGGTTAGAGAAGAAATGAGGGAAAATTTGATCATCTACGGTGACTCCATTCCTTACAGACACATGTGTAGATTCGAGTCGGGATTCTTCTGGAGACACCCTCTTTTGGACGAGTACGAATACTACTGGAGAGTCGAGCCAGATATCAAGATCTACTGTGATATTGACTACGATATTTTCCAATGGATGAAGGACAACGGCAAGGACTATTCTTTTACCATTTCGCTTCCAGAATACAAAGAAACCATCCCTACTCTCTGGGACACCACCAAGAAGTTCATTGCCGAAAACAAGCAGTACGTGGCCCAGAACAACTTGTTGGACTGGATCTCTTCGGACAAGGGTGAAACCTACAACGGATGTCATTTCTGGTCGAACTTTGAGATTGCCAACTTGAACTTCTGGCGCAGTGAACCTTACAAGAAGTACTTTGAGTACTTGGACAAAGCCGGAGGGTTCTTCTACGAGAGATGGGGTGATGCTCCGGTCCATTCCATTGCCGTAGCCTTGTTTATGGACAAAGACAAGGTCCACTTTTTCGACGACGTTGGATACTTCCATGTGCCATTCCACAACTGTCCCGTTGACGACGAGGTCAGAAAGGCCAAGAACTGTAACTGTGATCCTAAGCAGGACTTTACTTGGAAGGGATACTCTTGTTCCAGCAAGTTTTACACTTTGACTGGCAAGAAGAGATTGAAGGGATGGGAAAACTTTACCCAATAAGTAAGACATAAATAACTATTGTACATTGGAAATTACACTGGAAATCACTGACCACATCTTACACCGTAAATCACTAACTATATTGTACATTGGAAATCACCAACTATATTTTACACTGTAAATCACAAACTATATCTTACCCTGTAAATCCTAACTATATCTTACCCTGTAAATCCTAACTGTAATCCAGTAACTCTCACCCAATCCAACACTCGCTATCTAGTTAACACACCTATTTCTGAATATGTCTAGAGACTAGATATAACAACTTGATAATAAATTCAGTCATGGATACTTAGATCCATTTTACTAATATGTAACTATATTTCTTGACACATCAGAAATTTCTTGAACTAATATTTCTTGACAGAAATCGCTCATTCCGCTATGTTTCTTACACTCTACACACTGAGTTATGACAACTTCAGTCTCTTGTATACTCTTTTGTCACCCTTTTATTCTCAAGACCACTTAGTTTGGTCGCTACTTCATTTGTAGATCACTGTGGGCACCTGGCACTGTGGGACCTCGCTCGCGCCAGTGCCCCACTTGGTTCATCTTGCATGTTGGCGAAGCTCCGCGTCTCGCATAATTTTCCGACCAGGATGTGGGAGTTGGGCCAGGGTCCAGGACCGCGTTTCAGGCCAAAATTCTAGAGTGTTACTACCACGTAGCGAGGCACTGGCCTCATGACAGTCGTTCGAAGGTGTAACAACTAAACGGCTGGAATACCACCAGACCATTTTGAAACAAACGAGGCGGCCGGACTAGTAGCAAAGGGCTAGTTGCAGAATGGTCACACAATAGCAGGGTATTCCATACTCTAATTTATTTTATCGTAATGATCTCGCGCAACCTCTAGTAGATCCTTCAGGGCTAGCAACGTCAGCAGAGTGTCTAAAAGCACTAAAATGCAGAGGATGGGCTTGGTTCGTACATGTATATGATGGTATGTGACGTGTACAGGGATGAGCAATCCCCATACATCACTAAAACCGCTCGCTACATATTCTGTTACGACCATTTCACTCCTTCGCCATAAGCGCCGTCCTTCGCATAATCTGAAACACCCTTTGTGTCATCATTTTTAGCACCATATATATGCATATATATTTACCCGATCCGCCAGATCGCCCTCCCACTAAATTTCCCCAAACTGATTCGTCTATTGTGTGCTGGCACCACTCACCACTATCACACTAATCCCCCACTATCCACCACTACTCACACCAATTCTACACAACCAATCCCAAACATTACTATATATTTTGTTAGCCCACCAAAAGTGCGCACCACATTCACTTACGATCAAAGCCAAGTTTATTGTACAGGCAGTTTACAACAGCACGGTCTATTTTGTACAAGAGTTTAATATTCCTGGTATACGCGCATTGACTCGTCCTGTTTTGCACCGCGAGTAACTAATTACTGACAAACCTGGCGCGTTCCGTTTGTTTTATTTTATCACTGCATCGTCTAAACTGGTGTTTTCCGCCCGGGCACGCCTACGATTTTATTCAGTTTAAGGCACCAACCCCAATTTCGCTTCAGGCACATCTGATTGAATCGCTCGTCCGCGTATTTGTTTATTCAGGAACCGCTTCCACGTACCTTTTGTCAGTTCGCTTGTCTTAGTCAGCCGTGACCAGAAATACCAATTATTTACTATCCAACTTGGAAACTGACTCAACTCCAGTGGTAATGTCTATGGTGGAAATGGCCGTAAGCACCCCTACACATATGAGATCCACGCTCAACTCGTCGGCAGCGCTGGATCCGGCTGTCCTGGCACCAATAGAGTCACCCGATCTTTCTTCGGCCAACCCGCCAAATGCTAAACACAGACCAAAGTCACTTAGTCTTTCAAAGGACAAAGATCCCAAAACAAACGTGGCAAGCAAAAACGCAGACTTGGCGTTGAGAATCGTCAGCCCGGGAATATCCATGCTTAACCAAGAAATGGAATCGACAGTCAAGATCTCCCAGGAAATCGAACTCCAGCAGAGAAATATCATTGCCGCAAGGGCGAGCTCGTCGGTGCCCAATACCCCAGCAGTGCCCAATACCCCAGCAGTGCCCAATTCCACCACCACCGCCAATACCAATACCAATACCAATACCACTAATACCACCTCTGCTGATACCACCTCTGCTGATACTACTTCTGCTGCTAGTGCTAATTCTAGTGCTGGTGCTAATTCTAATACTGCTGCTTCTAGCACTAAAAAGGTCCATGGTATTGATCTCGATAAACTAGGCGCCCCAGCTGCTGCGAAACGGTTGAAAAGAGACAACATTCCCACGCCTCTTACCATCAACTCGGCTCCTCTTTCATCGGGCCCTTCTTCGGCTTACTACAAGCCCATGGTCCAGTCGGCTCCCATTGGACCCTCACGTATTCCCATATCTGCGCGTGCCCCCCAGCGAAGAGTCCCTTCGTTCCCCCAAATACTGACCCCAGTCTATGCTCGTCCTCCACAGCTTCGCCCCGCTGCTGGCCCTCCTCACCCCAATACGCCTGCTTATTACCAGCAGTTTTATCCTTCTCCAGTCCAAAAAAGACAATACAGACCAATGCCAAATACCCAGGTCATATACCTGTCGCTTCCGCCCATTGGCCAGCCCCATACTCCCCACCATCCTCCTCCTCCACAGCCCGCTACTCCATTCCGTAGAGTAAGAATGGTGGCTCCTCATACCACAACGTCGCCGTATTTTCCCAGAGGCATACGAAACCCGCGCCCAGCACCCCAAAACTCCGCCCACAGCTTTCCTACGCCGCTAGCTTCTGCCAATACCAGTACTCATGGACCCTCTGGGGGCTCTCAGCCCAGTGGATCCGATTCGAAACCGTTTTATGTCACCGATATATACCAAGGAGATTTGATGAAAGTGGCTCCTTTGCTGTCACAGCCGCTTTCTGCGCAAAGAGAATTCTTTGAATACTCCACCACCAAGCCTACACCGGTCTCTTCGGCTTCTAGAGCCCATAAAAATCTCATTGACGAAGATAGGCTTCCTGTCTCCGACGACGAGGTCAGAGAAATGCAAGAGAAGTATAGGTTAAGTGCCAGTGAGGGGTCTCGTCCTCGTGGCGTTGGATACCCTCCTCAGTACCAATCACAGCACCCATATTATCCTCTGGTTGCCAACACCAAGCCCGGCGAGATCTTTGGCTCCATCAACTTGATGAACGAAAGCGTGTTTAATTTCAGAATCTTTGATCAGAATAGCGAGAAGAAGACTGAAAAGGAGGTGGAAGATCATGCCATTGAAAAGGAGTCAGACGAAGAGCAAGAAAAAGACGAGAAGGAGGAGAAAGACGAGAAAGAGAAAGTAGACGGAAAAGACGAGGTGGACAAGGAAGAAAAAGAAGAGTCTGATAAAAGATCCACGTCTCCAGATAACCTGGAGTGGTTGGCCAAGGAGAAGGAGAAGTTCATGAAGATCTGTGAAACCAGCTGGGATGAATTCATCAGTAGTAAACGCATGGCTTCTGCTTGGTAATCATCCATATACTATATAGAGTCTCCCATTTTGCATGGAAGGTCTGTTGCAATGTTTGTACTATACTACTAATTCTACTAATAACTTATTGTTTAAATACATTCAATACTATGATATTGTAAAAATACTCACTCTGTGGATTTTCACCATAAATGTATGAGATGAAGATCATGTCATATTTTACTATAATCTCTTATATTGTAGTCTCAAAGTGTCTAATTGTATGTCTTATATGCAGGTCACTTATATGCCCAGTTTTAGCCTCCAAAGAAAAGACCTTCTTTTAGCCCAATTGAGCTGAAAAGACTTGTAAAAGGCTACTTAGTCAACGGAAGTACTCTACTGGGAGGCCAGATAGGTAGGGGGCCCGAAACGGTCTGCAACCAAGTACTCTCTGTAAGTCTCGATCAGGTGACGTGCATCACGTGATAATTCCGTTGGAGGCGAAAATTTCCAGTAGTAGGCAACTCAGGAACAATCGACCCTGCCATTGTCTGGATAATTTGCATTAACACAGTTCTAGTACATCGTCCTTGTAAATAGTTGAGGATGTTGTCTAGAACGTTGCTAAGAGCGCCGATACTTCGGGGAATAAGCTCCAGGTACACCATACAGCCGAGATTATATGCTCGACCATTCAGTTCTTATACCCGATTGAATTTCAGAACAAGTTTGACTTTAGCACAAGAAAACAACAAAAATGACGGGAAACAACCTGAAGAATCCGAAAAAGATCATAATGAACAACATAACGAAAAGAATGAAAAGAAACCCAAAAAGTCCATGGGCAAAGAAGAAAGAGATATCAGAGAAGAAATCAAGAAAAATATCAAGAAAAAGAACCCCAATATCAACTTAAACAACATCAAAGTGTACCAGCTTGACAACAAGTCGGTGGCCAAGTTCTTTGTAGGATCGACGTTGCTCTCGATCTTCCTCATGGTGTACTTCTTGAGCAAAAAAGGCGAAGGAAACGAGCTTTCGTTCCAAGATTTCAAGATCAACTATCTCGAAAAAGGCTTGGTTACCAAACTCACTGTGATCAACAAGTTTGCCGTGGAAGCCGAGTTGATTCGCGGTGCCGTTTCTGACCATACATTCCAGGCGCAAAACGGCAATCCTGCTGTAGTTTTCACGATTGGATCGGTTGAATTCTTTGAGGACGAAATGAAAGCCACTCAAGATAAGTTGGGCATTCCCGTTGAAGAAAGATTGCCTATTTCGTATGAAGAAAGAGGGTCATGGCTAAACTACGTCATTCCCATCTTGCCTACGGTGCTATTGATTGGAGGATTGTGGTACTTGACCATGAGAAGAGCAGGCCAAGCTGGCGGTGCCGGTGGAGCTGGTGGCCCTGGGGGAATCTTCAAGATCGGCAAGTCCAAAGCCAAGTTATTCAACCAAGAAACCGACGTCAAAATCAAGTTCAAAGACGTGGCAGGATGTGAAGAGTCCAAAGAAGAAATCATGGAGTTTGTCAAGTTTTTGCAAGACCCTAAGAAGTACGAGAAGTTGGGTGCAAAAATCCCCAGAGGGGCCATTTTATCCGGTCCTCCTGGTACCGGTAAAACGCTATTGGCCAAGGCTACTGCGGGTGAAGCCGGTGTTCCGTTCTTATCAGTTTCTGGATCTGAATTCGTGGAGATGTTTGTCGGTGTGGGAGCTTCGAGAGTTCGTGATTTGTTCAAATCTGCGCGTGACATGGCTCCTGCCATTATATTCGTGGATGAAATTGATGCCATTGGTAAAGAAAGAGGAAACGGCAAGATGGGAGGCAATGACGAAAGGGAAAACACCTTGAACCAGCTTTTGGTGGAAATGGACGGGTTCGAAGGTTCTGACCATGTCGTGGTTTTGGCCGGTACCAACCGTCCTGATATCCTCGACAAGGCCTTATTGAGACCTGGCAGATTCGATAGACATATCTCTATTGATATTCCCGATGTTGAAGGCCGTAAGCAGATATTCAAGGTCCACTTGCTGAAATTGACTTTGGCGTGCGACGAAGAAATCAAGGCTAACCAAAAGGATCTCGACTTCAACAAGTACCAAGAACTCAAGACCGAGGCCATTGAGAACTTGGCTGGCAGATTAAGTGCACTTACCCCTGGTTTTGCTGGTGCAGACATCGCCAACTGTTGTAACGAAGGTGCTTTGATTGCGGCCCGTGAAGACGCCACTTCGGTGGAAACCCACCACTTCGAGCAAGCGATCGAAAGAGTTGTTGCTGGATTGGAAAAGAAGAGCCGGATCTTGAGTCCCGAAGAAAAGAAAACCGTTGCTTACCACGAAGCCGGCCATGCCATTTGTGGCTGGTTCTTGGAATATGCCGATCCGTTAGTCAAGGTATCGATCATTCCAAGAGGCCAAGGTGCTTTGGGGTATGCCCAGTACCTTCCTAAAGACCAATACTTGGTCTCCGAAGCCCAATTTAAGCACAGAATGATCATGACTTTGGGAGGAAGAGTCAGTGAAGAATTGCATTTCGATACGGTCACCAGTGGAGCGTCAGACGATTTCAAGAAAATCACCCAGATGGCCCAACAGATGGTCTTGAAGTTGGGTATGTCTGATGCTGTAGGAAGTATTTATTACGACTCCGGTGACGACGGCAACGGATTCAAAGTCCACAATAACTACTCTCAAAACACCGCCAGGTTAATTGATTCGGAAGTAAAGAGGTTTATCGACGAAGCTTACGATGCATGCCACAAATTGTTGACTGAAAAGATCGAGTTGGTCGACAAGGTAGCTGAAGAATTGTTTGCCAAGGAGGTATTAACAAGAGAAGATATGATCAGATTGGTTGGCCCTAGACCGTTCCCCGAAAGAAACGATGCATTTGACAAGTACATCAAGGGTACCGATGCTTTCAAGGGAAAGTCCAAATGATCCTACATTGTAAATAGAAGTCATGTAATGAATAGATAAAAAGAATTCTACACACTATAAAGTATACGAATAAGGATATGTTACAAATATATTACAAAAGGCTAAAATGATACCGCTCGTCAAAATCAACTTACTAGGCATGCAATCATAGGACGTGGTAGAACTTATGGCTCCACTAGACGTACCAAATTGTCCTAGCTGAACTGAATTCGAGTATTTCTTCTTTGTATAATTAATTACTTACTTACTCATCGAAAAACTCATTCAATTCATCGTCTTTCAGACTAGTAAAATTCACTTCGTAATTGCTGGGCTTCCAGAGATTGGGTATTCCTCGCACAGTGACTTGCCTTCGTGGTGGGGAAGGAATAACGTGTTCTTTCATTTTGTCTTTCACGTTTGTCTCTCCCTCTATAAGAGCTTTATCGGTAGACTTGTTTTCCAGATTCTCTATATTTTCTCTATCATTCAAGGTATCCAGACTGTCATTTTCTGAGTCCTCGAGCTCCATTTCCAAACCACTATCGTCACTAAACAACTCATCAATGCTATCTCCTATAGGCTCATCTCTACGAATATGACTATATCTGTCGCGAACAGGACTGGTCGAAGTAACAACGTTATCGTGGCTCGGATCCAAATGGTGGCCCTGTGCTATAAAATGGTCTCTCCACTCCATGTATCCTCCGTCTGTCATATAGCCACAGCCAAGTAACGGACATACAAGCACCTGTTTCTTGTACGAACACGAATTGCTCGCTTGGTGCATTCTTAGCTCGCCAGCAGACAAGAAGAAACGTCTACATTTCTGGTTTCCGCTGCTGAGATTACAATAAAAGGGCTGGCCATCGTTGGATAATGCTAGAGGAGGAACTGCATACTTTGCTGGGAACTGCTTGTTGAGATCGTGTGCTGATTTGGCACTGACTCGTATCACTTTTCCATTTACGGGGTATCCCAATGAATGAAGAGCATCACCGTGCTTTTCAAGTAGATGGTTCTGGTACAACGCTTTATTGCCTGTGGTGTAGAAGCACTCAAAGGCACAGTGAAAAATACCAGGGTCGGGTGTTTCGATGAAGTCGGTAAGAATCAGGTACTCTTCTTCAAACACGTCCTCCACCCCATTACTTTCTCTTACTACTTCTCTGTCTCCTACCCATTCCTCACCAAAAACAAGTCTTTTTCCACGCGGTACTAAAGACACTTTCTGCTCTAGTGGATTGATTTCCTCCCTTGGCTCTTTTCCTTTCGGCTCCCTCTTCTGCTTTTTTATAGGCGAATCGTCTTCTGGTGTGGGTATCTTCCCTTTGGTGGGAGACTCGTCAAGAATGGAGTTGCCTCGCACAGGACTTAACGAAAGCTTGCTGCGTTTTGTTGGAGACGGATTTAACAACAAGTTGTCTTCTGAACTAACAGGTCGCTTGGGAATATCATCCAACGAATCTGACGACAGATTATGGAAAAGTTGCATTTGTTTGAGGCGTAGTTTCTGCTGGAGTTTCTTCTCTTTTAGTCTTCTTTCTCGTGCACGTCTCTCCTTCTCGCCATCGTAGTCCGCAGACCAGATGTTGTTTAAATGACTAGACACTCTTGGATCATGCCCCGCTAGCGACTTCAAATGCCCGTTATCGATGGTTATCTGGCCGGTATGCAAGTCGATTTCGTCACTGGCCACGTTGTCGTCAATCCTGGAGTACTTTTCAAGGATTTCTTCCCACCTGGTCCTGAACTTCTGGGTGTTTTCCTGCTTGAGTCTCTCTATCTTGTGCGCAAAGTCTCCATCGTCGTGGTACAAATTGTGGGGCCCATCCGAAAACTCGTCGCTGGATTCATCAATGACAATCAGCTTTGTTTTGAGAGGTAGCGAGATGTCGGACGAGTCATATGATAGATTTGGGATGTTTTCCATACTGCGACAGCATCGGTGTAAGATGTGAATGTAGACAACTTACTAAAGCCAATATATTTGGTGCGAAACTAATATACTGGGAGACGCGCTCCCACACCACAGAAAATGTTAGCGAGAATCCCCCTAAAGACTACCACCACTACATCTTCACAGCTGCCTGCTCTGGTTACATTATAAGTACACAGGAAATCACTAACCACGATGTACACTGAAAATCAGCTACACTGAATTTTAGTAGTACACTGAAGATCACTAACTACGATGTACACAGTAATAACTAGAAAAGTACAGCTTCACTAACTAATGTACAAATAACTAAATTCACTGTTTCTATTTACATGGTCTCTTTATATACATTCTCTATTTACATGGATTAGTCGTTGTTGACAGTGCTCGTCCGCTTGTTATTATTCTTGTTCTCCCAGCACTCTCGAAACGCCTGCATTTCTCCCATGCACTTTCTCCAGTCTCCGGTATCCGCATGGCAGAGCTGAAGCTTGAGGTTTTCTTCGTGGCACCCTGTTTGGATGATTCTTTGGTCCCACTCGTCGGGCTCGTCGTCTTCGGCTGGGCTTGGTGTGTAACTAGGCTTCATCTCTACTTCTTCCAATCTAATTTTTCACTCGCTTAAGCCTATATTTCCGTACTGTACAAAACACAAACAGAATAGGAAGAGAATAAAGGTAGAGGAAGACATGGAAATTTACAAGTAATAAAAGAAGTAGCACAAGTTATAAAAGACAAAACAGACTTAAAAGGGTAATGACGTATTTATATCATTTCTCTAGACTTAATTTCGAGACGATGACGGTGGTGGAGGTGAATTGTAGTTAGAGATGCGCAGTGATGGGAAGAGATAGGAATACAGTAGAGCAGTAGAGACAGCGATTTCCAGCAGAATTGTAGAGATAGTGATTTCCTGTGGAGTACTACAGTTGTGATTTCCAGTGGAGTAGTACAGTTGTGATTTCCCGTGTAGTACAGTGATTTCCAGTGGCGTTTCTCTATTACTAATGTACATGATTAGAAACCAAACCCACCCTTAGAATAGGCCATAGGTTTGATGTCAGGGTGCGGAACAGCTGCAAACGTTTCGATATCCAAGTTCCATGGACAGTTGGTTTCTTCAACCGTCTTGTAGCCTTCTCCGTCATCCTTTTCCTTGTTGTAGGCTGGGTTTTCGGTGAAGTGGACGACTCCTCCCAAGTTGCCTGTGGAGTCACAGTAGTTGGGGGCGCTGAACACCGTGATAAGACGCCCGTTGTGCTCGCTCTCTACACCCTCCATTCTGACCTCGTGCGATCTCAACACCTTTCTAATTTTGTTGTTGATGCAGAACTTTTCAGTGACATCTGGGCCGAATTGCATGCCGA
This sequence comes from Suhomyces xylopsoci, assembly GCA_030568675.1. Classification (NCBI taxonomy): domain Eukaryota; kingdom Fungi; phylum Ascomycota; class Pichiomycetes; order Serinales; family Debaryomycetaceae; genus Suhomyces; species Suhomyces xylopsoci. Next base: position 72,113 of record JAJMGM010000023.1, on the reverse strand, counting down.
TACCTCTCTTGGAAGGAGATCTTCCCGGGGTGGGCTGCGGGTCTGTCCACAAGAGCTCCATGGCAATCCCCTCACGAGGAGGTTGGGTGGATCCCGAAGAGGGGAATCTGTTGAACTTTTTGATGTCTTGCAATGTGATTTCGTCGTTGGAAAATAAGCCTCCGTGCATGCACAAGTACGATCTGTTGATCAAGGTGGCCAAAGGCAAAGCTCCAAACGACTCGGAGAACACCTCAAAGATCTTCTTCGAGTACTTGTGCTCACATTCATCGGTGAACCCGTACGTTTTGTTCATATCGTTGGTCTCGTGGTTACCACGGTTGATGTAGACCGACTTTGGATATATGATCTTGAGCACATAGAGGTACAACGCAACTTCACACGACCACGAGCCTCGGTCCACAAAGTCTCCGTTGAACAAGTAGACGTGGTCATCCGATACGAACCCGAATTTCTGGAACAAGTTTAGGACATCGTAGAACTGGCCATGGGTATCGCCTACCACGGTCAATTTCTTGCCGTTCTGCAATATGATTTCGTCTTGTCTGGGCTCAAGCTCGAGCTGCGAATGTGGCAACACCACTTCCACCATCGACGACTCCTTGTGGAACAATTCGTTGACCTTGGCTACAATAGCAAAGACGTGTTTCTTTGGCAATCTGCCTCCGTCCTTGAAAAGCTGGATCATGTACTTGAGATACTTGAGATCAAGACCTTCGATATCGATTTTCACCTCGGTGGCATTTGTATCTTCATTCTTGACTTTTTCAGCATGGATCTTCAACTCGGGGCCCTCCCACGACTTTTCGATTTGAATGCCTTCGTAGTCAATAGTGCTGATCACAGACACCTTATCGTCACCAGCAATTGCTCTTTCAAACGCTTGACGCTTCAAATAGTTGGTGCACTGCTTCAAGTTCTCGGCCGTGAGCTTATCGTTGGGTAAAGTTTTCAAGATGATCTTGAAACAGGCTTGTGCTTCTTTGTGTTTCAAGATAGCCATTAACGAGACTCCCTTACGGTAGTATGCCTTCATGAACTTGGGATCTTTCGAAATGGCCTCGTCACAATCGAGGATCGCCAACCCATAATTCTCCAATTTGATGTGGACTTGGGCCCGATTGGAGTAGAAAATAGCGTTGGAGGGGTCGATTTCAATGGCTCTGGTGTACGACTCGATGGCTTCGGTGTACTTCTGCTCTTTCAAGAAGGCATTACCTTCATCCTTGAACTTCAACGCCTCTTGTGCCGACATCCCACTTCTTCACTTAATCACCAAAAGTCCACACGGCGAAATTTTTATAAAACCTTTCACGTGACACTGGAAATCACTACCTACTTCGTCACTAAAAATCACTAACTACTTCTACAGTGGGAATCACTTACAATAACGTACACTAATTTTCACCTACAATGACTTCCACCGGCTTGTCATAAACAGTCATGCTTGTATCTACTCTCGCTTCATTGACAGCTAAATACTCATACAGCGCAAATTACAAACTATACTTCTATACTTAAAATGGCATCACTTATGATTATCACTTAATGACTATCACTTATAATTATCACTTAATATCACTTAAAGATTATTACTCACATAGACAAGTCATGACAAGTCATGACTTCTCTACGCTCGTATCTACTCTCACTACATTGACAAGTCATGACATTTTATCTGATTGATTATAAAACAAAAATACAAACCTAGGCAAGACATCGAGTTTTTCTTACTATCCAATGATTCTCAAACCGGAGGCCGGAACACCAATGGCAGTGATGCCCGTGATCTTACATACCTTGCCCTTATTTTCTGGAGTGTACTTGGCTCCAACCAACTCTTCGGTCACAAACTTGCTGCCCTTGTAGATAGGAGTGTAGGACTGGGCACAGATGTCGAATTCCGCATACGGATCGAAGTCGATTTCGATTTCGTCCGACGAAATGGAATCGGCTCTGTTTTTTAATTTTTGCGCCTGTTCGGCTCTGGCTCCTGTCGAAACAATCTTGAGAAGCTCGCCGGCAAAGTACGAGGCACTGGCGAAGTTTCTGTTTTTGAAGGTCTGCGTCATGGCCACCTGCAATGCGTTTACTCTGTGGGGGTTCTGGAGCTTTGTTCTGGTGAAGTAGGCTGCCAACTCCAAGTTTCTCTTGACGTTTGAAGGATCCAAGCTTCTGCGCTCCAACTCGATCGACAACCCGAGAATGTACTCACGGCACATTATCAAGATGTCTTTACACTTGGACTCCTGCTCTTCGTCGTCGACGGTTATAACGGCAATGGAGTAGATTATGCTTCTGAAAGTTTCGATGGCTTTGGGCAACTCGTTTTCCTTGAAGTACTTGAATCCGAGCTGCAACTTTTCTTCCAAGGTATCGAAGCCAGGAATCAACGGCTTGAACTTGGAGGGGTTGTCTTCGTCGTTGTCGGCTCTTATGTAGTCTTTCATGGCTGGCAAGTCGTCGATACCGGGGAGTTGCAACTTGGAGGCCTGGTATATTTCAAGGAATCTGGGGCGTAACGGCTCGAAGTTCACCACTCCCAATTGTTTGTGCAATAACGAAGCGGCTTGTTCTATGGAGCCTGCAGCCACGTAGCTGGCAGGCGTTTTGGCGTTGGCAAGCCAGTATCCAATTTCGCCATCGTTTCCTACAATAGGAGTCTGCACATCCTGGGCTTCCTGGAAATCGTCGCCCATATCTAACTCGTCGTCCAAATCCCAGGCCCCACCGTCGACTTCTTCGTCCAAATCCTCAACCAAATCTTCAACTTCATCAAACCCGTTTTCAATGGCTTTAGGAGCTTCCTCTTCGACCGAATCCTCGATTTGTCCGGTCTTCAAGGCATTTTCGAAGAACGAGGCCGAGGATTCTCTTAATGGCCAGTTGGAGATAGGCGAGCTCGTGGGCTGCGCCAATTCAATTGGAGTGCCTATTTCGCCTAATTCCACGTCGTCTTCCTCGACACCGGCCTTGGCCAAGATCTCCTGCGCCAACTCTTCCAAGCCGTTGGACTTGGCCAAAGTATACGCCAAAGGCAACATGCCACCTTGGATATACACCTGGCACCTCTTTTTGATGTCGTTGTTGTAGAAGGTGTTTTGGATCAAACTGGACCAGTCGCCTCTGTGCTCGGAAATGGTGGCCATCTTCAGCAATCTTTCTGAATCGCCTTTGATGAGGTAAAGGAACGACAACTTGTCAAACAAGTGCAACTGCTGGTAGACAAACTCCACCACATCGACGTTACCCTGGTTCAAGGCTTCTTCGCCCAACTTTTCCCAGATCTTGGGGTTGTTCAAGATCTTGGCTTGCTCAAAGGCTACCGTCAAGTTGGAGCACTCCAACGCCAACTCGAACCTGGTTTCGGGATCTTGCACAAACTGCAACGCAACTTCAGGGTACCCTTTCTTCTGCAAGTACGCAATGATGTTTTGGCCCACCAAGTTGGAGTTCTTGATGATTCTCAAGACCTCGCCAAAGTTCTTGTTGACCAACGACTTTTTGAATCTGTACTCGGTAGGATCGATCTTGGTCACTTCGACCTGGCCGGCTCTGTTCAAGCAGTAGACCTGGTTGCCCACGATCTTGGTGATGTAGAGGGTGTTTTCCAAGGTCTTGATGATCCCGTTGTCACCGTTCAAAAGAGTATATTTGATGTGGTTAAGGGTGGAATACAACAAGACGCCGGAATCGTCCCATGCAGCACTCTTGATTCTAATGGTTTCGTGCATCGACGTGATGAGGTTCAAGTCCTTGTCGGTGATGGTGATGGTGTGCTTCGACAAGAACGCCAAGTACTGACCGTCAAGCGACCACGACACGTACTTGACGTTGTTGGCGCTCAACTCGGAAATCTCCTTTCTTTGCTGCACATCGTAGTTGATCACCGAGTTGCTCTTGACCAACAAGATGCGGCCGCTGCCTCCATACAACACGTCGTTGACAGACGAGTCCAATTGCACGGTTTTGGTCACGTTGTTGGACAAATCCTTGACGTACAACGTCTTGGAGCTCTTGAGGAAGGTGACGAATCTGTTTCTGGAAATAAAGGCCGCGAACTTGCCTTCTCCCTGCCTGATGTCAGTGGGTTCAATAGCACCGGTAACGTGCTTGGGCAACGAAATAAGCGCATATCCGCCGTTTTCGCCTTCGCCGTGGGTCACCAAAATACTGTGGTCCGACTGGTTGTACGATAAGGTTCTCATGAACGACCATGTCTTGCCGATTTTCTTCAAGCTCAACATGGGCAACGAGTTTTCTTGTTTTTGGAAGTCGTACGACTGGAGCTGCTTGGACGAGTTGACGTAGAAGAGCTTGTTCTGGAAGATCGAGTGCGCTGGCCGTTCTCTCTCCAACTTGAACACCATCACCCCGCTGTCGTGGCAGGTAGCAAATAAGTTCATGGATGGGTGGGACGTGATCAACCAGAACCGGTCGTGTTCTCTGCGAAATTGCTTGATAGGCACTCTCTTGTTGAGGTCCCATACTCTGATGGTCTTGTCGTCAGATACAGAGAGAATCAAGTCTTGTTGTGGGTGGAAAACAGCAGCCAAGACGTTCCCGGTGTGGCCTCTGCAAGTATCGACTTCCCAAGCCTTGGAGTCGCTCATTCTCCACAACTTGACCACTCTATCATCACCAGCAGACACGATAAGCGGTAAAGTGGGGTGGAAAGTAGCCCAGTTGACACCCTTATCGTGACCCTCCAACACGTACTTGACAATGGCGTTGACGTTACCAAAGATATCCTGCTGAGGCAATTGCTGTCTTTGCAATTGGTCTTCAAAGGAGCGAGTGGCCGAAGTAGGAGCAGAGTGCTTTTTGCGCAACCCCGAAATGTCCCACACTCTGACAGTTTGATCCAACGAGGCAGAAACAATCAAGTCGTCGGTGGGGTGGAATTGCGCCGACATAACGTAGTGGTTGTGGCCAGTCAAGCACGCGATCTCCTGACGGTTCTGCCAGTTCCAGATCCTGATGGTCTGGTCGTCAGAACACGAGATAATCCACGGCAATTCGTTGTGGAAACTGACGGTTCTGATGTAGTCCAAGTGGCCATTGAGCGTGAAAATACACTTTCTGGTGTTCAAACTCCATACTTTGATGGAATAGTCGTCTCCTCCAGACACAAATAACGGCTGCGTAGGGTGGAAGTTGACACATCTGACGGGCCCAACGTGGTCCTCGAACCGATCGATCAACGTCCCCATACGGTAGTCCCATAACTGTATGGTCGAAGAGTGTAGCGAGACCAAGACCCAAGGTCTTTTGGGGTGAAAAGCCACCCCTTTAGCCCTCGAGGACTTGGACTCGAATTTGGTTAACATCTTCATTGTATGATTGATTATGGTGTATTGGTGTTGTTGGCCTTTTGAAAATTGATTCGTCCAACGAAAAGTCACGTGGACAGTAGATATGTTTAGTGCACCAGGCGCGAGCCGGTGCACTGAACAGATCTACAAATGCTTAAGACGGAGGACGCGTGTGAGCAGTAGTGTGGAAAGGAAAAGTGTATCGAGTATATCGTTGAGAAAAGTGTATATATAGTAGCTAGAGATGGATCAATGAGACATTAAGTGAAACTATTGTTAAATTCTATAAAAAGTTTTGTTTGCAGTTACGACTCCTCCTCTGTATATACATGATGTAGACAATCAATCAAGTAAGTGTAGGTTCAATTGATCTATGGCAAGCACTTATGATGTATTCTAAGTCCGCACTGGCCTGAGCAACAAATCATTTGTGGAATGCACATTCCACAGAAAGTGCGACGCATCAACGATCGCAAAGAGGCTTAACGTACGTAGCCCAGGCTAGGTTTCTATATTTAGTTGAGCAAGAGCAAAGACTAGTATGTAGGCTCATATGGCAGACAAGTAGAATCAACAAACTTCCACGTATGACAATATAGACGTAAATAACCTCTGCCTTCAATTAATGAGTGCTACAATATTCAAATGAAGCATAGTATCAAGCTCATATACTAAACTTATCGAAATAGTCAGCCAATTAATTCCTATTAATGTTAAAGTATTATGTATAAACTTCATATTTTTACAGCAAGACATATTTATGTAGCCTCGATAATTAATACTCTTGACGTAGGTCGATATCATTGAGATTTGCTTGGACTACATGTCTGATATATTGGAATAAACTCAGTCTACAGGTGTCTCCATATTTACTTAATGTATTTCTTGTTCATTGTTATTGTATTTATGTACTTTTCAGGTCCAGTCTGATTAGATGAAGAGGGAAATGAAACCAAGACTGAATGCACCAGCAAGTCCGGTCAACATGTTGGAAGGAGCGCTGACAGAACCAGCAGCAGCTTTGGAGGAGGAGGAAGACGAGCTTCCGAATTGGGCAAACGAATCGTCTCCAGATCCAGTAGAAGTGGAGGTGGAGCCTGAGCCGGAACCGGAACCACCCGAAGTGCTGGTAGTTTTGGAGTCAGAGTCGGTGGTCTTGGAGCCCTTCGAGGACTTGGAGGACGAGCCCGAGGAGGACGAGCCCGAGGAGGATGAGCTGGAAGACTTGCTGGAGCTGGAGCTGCTCGAAGAGGACTTTTTGTCTTCGTTCTTAGGGTTGAATCCAGTGGCATCGTCGTCACCCAACCAGGTCTTTTTCGAGGTGAGAACAATGTTGTCAGCCCAGCCATCGGTGCTGTTGTAAGCATAAGCCTTGAGAGACGAGTCGGTGCCGTCTCTCTTTTCGATGCCGACGTTGGCAGGCAAGTCGTATGCTTCGACAGTGACGTTTCTGAGGTACGCGTAGAAGTAGCCGTTGTTCTTGATATCTTCGGCGTCCCAGTCGATCTCACCACCGGCCCATTCTCTGGTACCTTGAGCAGCGGTGGCGTTACCACCTGGCCAAAGAGACATTTGGATTCTGGAGGGGGTCTGTGGGAAAGCAAAGTTCTTGGACGTTTCGTTGTAAGTGTCTGCCTTCTTGAGAACTCTGAAACTCTGGCCGTCGATGGCCCAAGTGATCTGGTCTTCGGTCCAGTCAATGGAGTAGGTGTGGTAGTTTTCAAAGGTGTCGGAGGTGGTGCCCACCTTGGCGTTGGTATAGTTCAAAGCACCCTGCGAGTAGTAATTCGATTGCACACCCTCCAAGTCGTTACCGACGAATTCAAAATCGATTTCGTCCTCGACGTCCGAGTACAAAATAAACGAGGTAATCACACCCTGGGTACGCGAAGACTTCAAGGTGGCCTCGATCTTACCGTACCACAAGTAGTGGGACGACGAAATGACAGAACCACCCGAGTATTTGGGCATTTCCATGATGATGGCGTTGTCGTGCGAGTCGATCCACCCCGAGTACAACCAGTCGGTTTCCGACCCGTTACCCAAGTAGCTTGTTTGGAGAGTCAACTCCTTGGTGTCGGAGAAACTGGTGGAGAACGACTCCATTCTAGGCACAGGCATACATGAGGTCAAGTTGTACGAGTTCTTGATGTTGCATCCACTGACACAGTACGAACCAGTACCACATTCACCGTACTGGGAACAACATGGAGCGTCTTCAGGACACTGTTTGCCCGCGCCGCACGACACAGCCAGCGCGTAGCTTGCCAACAACAACGTTGGTAACAAAGTCTTGAGTTGCATGATAACGAACGTCTACTAAATCCTAATTGTACATGGAAACCATTTGGGTTTTATAATTGGAATCAGTCAAATAAAAAATACCAAAAAAAGACTCAAAATAACAAACAAAAGAAATTTGCGAGGCGATCGAAAATATCCGAATCGAGCGCGATCCCGTCTACCTACAGCTAGCTCGGGTCATAACTGGTACTTACACTATGCAGCGCACCAGCTCACAGGTATCTGGTACTAGCACACTCCAGCACTCTGTGTTGGCTTGGCACAGGTCGACGGTTGTCCAAGTCTTGGAATACCCCATTCCTGCTACGACTGCACTGAAACCCCACTGCCACTGATGACCACTAATGCACCAAACAATAACGTGTTTTCGCGAATCCTAATTTAGTCTGATATCCTCTCATATAGATTACACTTTGAAAATATTTACATGCATGCTGATATTATTTATAGTATTTACAATTCGTACGGACGCGAGAAATAGAAAATCTACAATGGAACTCTCATCGAATTGGAAGTTATAGCCTACTTTTAATAACTACATATACCATCTACTTTTCCGTTTCTACTATTCTTTTACTTTCTACTTTTCCGTTACCTTCTACTTTTCATCATTCTCTCTATTGAGCCCGTGTTCTCCGCACTTGTCGTCTCATTGGATAGCGCGTTTGTTTGTATTTGTGATACATTGTATTATGCACAGTACTATGAGTTAGAAAAAAAGTTGTACATATTTGGCTGGTACGTCGACGGATTGTCGTAAATTAAATCGGATGCGTCCCCAGATGGACGAGCGGCGTTGTCTTGGATCCCGTTAGGGCCGGATCGTCTCTTGGGAGGCAACGCAGGCGCGTTGCCGGGTCCCTCGTTTCGGGCTCCCGCATGCAATTCGCCGTAATCCTGCGCAGCTCCATATGCACCTGGCCCGTAATTTTGATGTGACTGCGGACCGGTCCCGTAGTTCTGAGGCATTTGCGGACCGGGACGAGTCATCTGCTTGCCTGCTTCCTCGTGTATTTTGTGCTGAAGCCCCGTGCTGTAGCCTATCAACTGCTGGTAGAACTCAACGCCTCGCCCGAGTCCCACCGTGTACTGCTGCCACGGGCCCTCGTAGAACTCCACGATTTTGTGGTGCTGGTCGCGCACCACCTGATCAGTAAATGTCTTTGAGTGCTGGATTTGCTTGACCTCGGGGTTTTTCGCCAACATCTCCCACTCGCCGTTCAATTCTCTCAACAATACCTTTTGCTTCTCGATCAACTTGTCGAGCTCTGCATTGTACACCTCGAACTTCTTCATTTCCTCGGGGAAAATCACCTCTTTGATCTCGCTCGTGCTCTTCACCCGGCTGTTCAAAATAAGTATATCCGCGATATCATCACCATGGATCTCTTTTTTGAGCGCTTCAATTAGCTTGTTTTTGTTACTCTTGATGGTATTCAAGTCATGAAGAACATCCTCCACCTTTTTGATTCTCTGCTGGATCTCTCCATTGGTATTGGCCGGAACGCTGTCGTCAATATCAAGTAAGCTGATCTCTTCAACCAAGTTCTTGGGCTTGGCCAGTTCTCCACCAACCTCAAATAACCGGCCAAACTCCGCCGACTTGGGTCCTTTTCCCAACGCATTATATAACGGGCCGTTGCTTTCATTTACCAAGCCAAATAACCGGTTATCGGAATTGGTAGCGTCGTACAACGCCTTTTTCACTTTGATAAGATCGTCTTTGAACTTGCGGAGCTTTTCTGGATCCGAGCCGCTTCCGGCTCTGGCCAACGCTGCTTCGCTCTCGCTGATTTGGTCAAAGATTTGCTTTCTGGATTGAACTATCTTGTCGCGATTGCTGATATCGCTATTGTATTTGCTGGCAACTTCATTGGCAATACTGACAAGTTTAGGGTCAATATCTGCTCCATTGGTGGCTGCCAAGTTGTAGTCATCTTTAGACCGCATCAACTCTTTCAAGGTCACCAACGACTTGGGCATCTTAAGATACTCCAATACAGATGCCAATTCTTCGTTGGAAACATCGACCAAGTCGATCTCATTTCTCAAAAATTGTGACTTTTCTTCAGAATAAAAACTAAGAAGCTCGTGGATATTTATGGGAATGACGTTCTTCAAGAAATGGTTGTAGTTGTAGTCGTTTATCTCCTGGAACTGGTCTATTTCGTTCATGGAAATAACCTTGGTGCTATCCATAGCTTTTATATCGGGCAAAGTTACCAACGAAGGAATAATATCATGGTATATCAAGTCGTTATCTTTGTTTAAATCGCCCAATTTAATGGCCACTGCATCTTTCTGGCCCTTGTAATTCTCCAACAATTCATAGGCATCTGAACTTCCTGCCGAGCTGGCTTTTTTGTTGATAGTCTTGAGGGTCTGGCTGTCGATGCCATTCAAAATATCGGACGATTTCTGCAAGTAAGCCAACGCCTGCCCGTACTTTCTCAGAGCTTCGAAGTTCAAGCCGTTAAAATAGTGTGCCAATGACTTGTAATAAACCATTTTAAACTGAAGAATGGCAATCCACGTTTCGTCAATCTCGGCATCTACTTTGCTGCCAGACTCAAAAGCCTCTCCTTCTTCGTCCTCCGGACTTTCCCATATATCACTACTGGGCACTTCGTCCTCGTCGCTATCTCTAGATTCAGTAGCACCCAAAGCTTCAATGTCATTTTCAAGACTGGTGGTCATTTTGAGACACTCTTCATAATGAGAAGATGCACTTCGACACAACTTGGAGATCAACGAGTTCTTCTTCTGCTCCAAGTCTCCACTGATAACTTTCATCACAAAGATTTCCTGCGACTGCGCCAAAAGAAGCTTGACCAAAAACTTGATTGTGGACTGGCTGAGGTCATATGAAGGTGCATGCAAGAAGTTTTCTTGAATGAACTGATATACACCAGCAGCTTGCTGCAAATGTTTGATGGCCTCCCCGATCAACGTATCTGGATTCGACTCCGCCGACTGCCCTTTTTGCGATTCCTCATACTTGAAAACAGCATACTTCGATAAGAGCGATCCCAAGTTGAAAAGAACATTGGCTTTTTCGTACGGCAACGCATTTTGCTTGTGGGAAACGCCCTGCTGAAACACATCGCACCAGTCGAAAACAATCTTTTTGCTTCTATTGACAGTGGCAAATGGGATACGTAAGTCGAGAAGCTCGATCTGACTGTAGTACTTGCAGTATAGTTTTATGCCTGTTTTATTGGCAACTGCTCCTCGAAGGTCTTGCCGCAACTTGTTGAAGGAGGTCAAATCTTCCTGGTAATCCGAGGTATTTCCATACACTGAAAGAAGATACTTGTTCAATGGCTTGGTCCAATTGACCTCCTCTGTCTTTTTCGTGGGAATCGATAGCAAGTACGTCTTCATCGTGTAAATTGCCACTATCTTGATTAATCTTGATTTATCTGGGGGTTATTTTTGTCTCACGTTGTATGTCAGACACGACCAAACGACCGAAAGCTTAATATGGGCCGATAGATACGATAGTAAAAGTATACTTTAGTTGTTGTACTAACTTGTCTAAGGTAGAAGATCGCTGCTCGTAGAACTGGTCTGGTGATGGACACTTTCGTAATAGTTGCACTCCTTGTCAATATTTGATGTCCTTTTTACGGTGGAGAATGTATTTTCTACTAATTTTGCACCCATTCTGAAAAAAAAAGTGCAATTTTTTATCCATAGAGTAACTGTGTTAATTTTGCTTCTAGAGAGTCAGAGATAATTTATGTGCATTTTGACTTGTGTCTACCTATGTATATCTTGGCTGGATTGTTGATTCAACACTAAGCTAGCCCATCACAGTTTTGCTTTGGATTTTGTTCGTCTTATATTTGGTATGCAAAGTATTTTTTGCACCCATTCATAAATGTCATATTATCTATATCATATATACTGTAGGTTTCCTATTTTGTTTCCGAAAAAATTATCCCCTCCTTGCAAGAGAGTAGAGTCTGTATCATATACTAAATTTTCTCAGTTTGTTTCCGAATTTTTTAAATATCCCCCTTCTTTGCAAAGAGAGTAGAATATAGTGTTCGTGTTCTCAAGTAGGCTCTTTGGAGTATCAAACTCTTTCACCTCTCCATCGCCCAATACTAACACTCTGTCGCTATCTAATACAGTTTCCAAACGATGGGCTATGGTCAAAATCGTCTTGTGTTTGAACTCAGACCGGATAGTCTGCTGTATTATTTTGTCAGTTTGGGCATCTACAGCTGCAGTTGCTTCATCCAAAACCAAAACCTGCGACGGATTGAGTAACGACCTTGCAAGAGAAAGCAACTGCTTTTGACCAGCCGAGAGGTTGGAGCCTCCTTCGAGTACCTGGGCCGAAAGACCAAAGTCATAGAGATCATCATCATCTTCTTCTTCTTCTTCTTCCTCCTCCTCCTCCTCCTCCTCTTCACTCTCCTCTTCCTCCTCCTCATCGGAATCTTCGTCTGTCTTCTTTCTGGTCTTCATTCCCTCAACATGTTCCTTCAAGCTTGCAAGCTCCAAGACCTTCCACAACTGCTCATCGCTAAACTCGCCAAACGGATCCAAGTTTTGTCTTATAGAGCCTTCGATCGCATGGGAATCTTGTGGAATGATATTCAATTTGTGCCTCAAATCAAACAACCCGAGTTTACTGGTATCAATGCCGTCAATCTCAATATGACCTCCAGTAGCCTCAATGATTCGAAAAAGTGCTAGTGAAAGAGTGGACTTTCCTGCTCCTGTTCTTCCCACTATTCCGATTTTCTCACCGGCCTTGATTTCTATAGAGATGTTCTTCAAAACAGGATCGAGGTTGGCACGGTACTTGGTGGTATAATCAACAAACTTGATCTCTCCTTTGTCGGGCCATGTAGGGGAAGGAGTATATTTTTCAATCTTGGGTTCCGCTTCGGAAGGTAAATCACAGTATTCAATGATTCTTTCCACAGAAACAGACTTGTTTTCTATCCTCGCCCAGTACCTGACAATATCATTTAATGTAGTGGATATCGTCAACGAGCCGACCATCACAAAACCCACCAATCCAGGACTAAACTGGTACGAAGTTCCCAAGGTCAAGAGCACAAAGAGCGAGACTGCAAACGAATTGAGGCCGGATATAAGCTGCAATCGAGACCCCAACCACCGGTTGGAAAAGAACGCCATGATCGACACCTGGCAATACTCGTCTATGTACTTTCTATTCTTATGAATGAACCTTTCTTCGTGTCCATGTGCCTTGATTGTATCTATTCCATTCAATGACTCTTGTAAGTGCGATACAACGGGTGATTTACAGGCGCTTCTAATTCTTTTCAACTCTCTGGCTGCACAGATATAGTACTTCCGGACCTGATTGTAGATAACCATCAACAACAAGATGACTATGATCATTTTTGGTAGATTTATCACTATGACCACCAATGATCCTATTGCCTCCAACGAGTAGTCGATAAGACCCAGGAAAGCCCAGATGATCTCGTCATCGATAGTGTAAATGTCATCCGAAAACCGGTTGATAATTCTTCCCACTGGGGTGGTTTCGAAAAACGACATTGGTGACCGAAGAATAGCCTTGATCATGGAATCATGGAAGTGCCTAGAACCACTGATCACACAATAGTACCATACAATAAACGTTCCCAAGAAAGTGGCCAACGCACCGGAATACCCTAAAGCCGCATATATGAACAAGTAGTAGCCGGGATGAACATTGTAGCCCGCTTGCAAGTTCTTTTCTGACCATGACTTCAAAAAGTAATGCGATAAGATTTCTAGTCCCACAAAAGTTCCGTACATCAAAGCATAGTTGATGATGTAGTAGAAGTTGCAAGCTTTGAAGTACGTGAGGTATACCGACAACTTGACGCTGCCTTTAGTCGTAACCTCTTCAGTGTGCCCAGTTCTCTGCTCGTGCTCAATCTCGTATTCGTGATCATACGAAACAAAACTGGCTCTTTTCACCGTACTTCTGGACCTCACTCGTTCTATTCCACCAAACTCACCCGGTCCTTCATATTCTGTAACTGCAAAGTCATCCTCACTTTCGGGCATATCACTGGTTTCTGTGGCATGGACCTCAGACTTTCCAAACTCTTGTATCAATTCGGCCAAAGCAGCACCGTTGGTAACAACCTCCTCAAGAGTTCCTTGCTCCACAATAGCACCACCGCTCAACAAGTAGATGTAGTCAGCCTTGTACAACACACTCACTGCATTGGTGGCCAAGATAATGGTCTTGCCAGCCAAAATTCCGTGCGGACTCAACACCTCGGTGAAGATTTTCTTCCCCACATGAGCATCCACGGCTGATAAAACGTCGTCCAAAATATACACATCTGCTCTGGAGTAGACAGCACGAGCCAAGGCGATCCGAGCCTTCTGGCCCCCACTGACCGAAATCCCTTTTTCTCCAACAACAGTGTTCTCCCCATCGGGTAATATGCTCAAATCTGTCAACAATTGACAGGCTGCAACCGTTTTTTCGTAAAACTGCGCGTCAAATTTGCACCCAAATAAAATATTTTCTTTGACAGTAGCATTGGCCAACCATGGGGTTTGAGAGCAGTACGCAGTTGAACCATTGACTTCCACCTTACCACCGTCTTTCAATGGAATGTCTCCCAACAAAGACTTCACTAGCGTGCTCTTGCCGCTTCCAACCTTGCCTACTATGCACGTTAACTGACCCTTGCGAGCAGCAAAGTTTATATCTGACAATGCAACAATATCATTCGATTCGAGGTCATTTTCCTCATCTCCTGCTCCTATTTTCTCGTGAGTGCTCCACAAAAAGGTACCATTGGATATCTGGACCGATACATCACCATTCTGCAAATCGTGAAAGGTTTTGGTAACAACGTCAGGACGGTTTTCGGCCAATAAAAAAAGTTCCCTTATTCTTTTTAGGGAAACGTTGATTTCTATCGAGTCAGAATACAAGTACGGGATTTCCAACAAGGGCTCCGAAATGACCTCGAACAAGGTCAATGCCGGGAAAACGATCGATGGAATTAATGGCACATTGCCAAGATACGTGAACGTAGCAAGCGAGACGGCTGCCACTGTCAATGGCACACACATCCATGACAATGTCGATAACGCATTATATATCCCGATTCTCTTTGCAAGAACCAATTCCAGGCCATTACGAATCTCAAGCAATCTCTTCAATAGTGGCTGCTCCCAACTGAACAACTTGATACTTTTGATAGAATTCAATATCTCAGAAGTCAATCTGATTCTCCTGTCTTTGACTTTCATCTTCTCTTCGTAAATGCTATTCACAGTGTTGCTTATCGTGACACTGATTGGAATCATAAGCAATGCGGTTGCAAAACCTGCGAGCGTTGACATTCCGAGTAATTGGCTCAAAGCAAGCATTGACAGGATAAGCCTAATAGGCATTAGCACGAAATCTGCACCAGTCTGCAAAGCCCTGGCTACTGAGTCTGCGTCGACAGTAAGATTGGTGATTATATCACCGGAAGCTTTCACTTTTTTGGAGTCTAGAGAAAGCTTCATTGATTTCTGGTAGATTTTCGCAGTCAAGCTCGAGGCGGTCTTCTCCATGAATCTGGTGAACATAGTCGAGACCTTGTTGTATACGAATATCCGAACTACGGTGGCTACAAACATCAATGTTGCAATGGAATAACCAACAATAGCAGGGCGGTCTTTCCCGCTATCCTGGTCCGTAAAGAACTTTATGAATGCTTGCAACATAAAAGCTTGACTCAAATCAATCAACATCTCGATAATATCAGCCACCATGCAAACCAAAATATCCAACCAATGGATCTTGAGAAGGATCAAGAAAAGAGAGAATCTTGGGAGTTTCCGCTGAGCAGATGTAGGCTTTTTTGTTCTTTTCAATACATCCTGTCTTTGCTTTTCGGCTTTTTGCACTGCTTTATTCCAGTAATGGTCAAACCTATCCTGAGTTACTGAGCTCTTAATATCAATCTCTGCAGGAGGAACATCCTTGACAGTTATTTTATCGGCCTTGTAAGCGAACGCAATGAATGGGTCTAACCAGGAAAAGATCAACCACGAGTAAAAATCGTGGACAGACTCAATGCTCCAACCATTCAAGTCCCAATACTGTTTCAACTCAATACTAGGGGTATAGAACCAAATCTGGAGAATGGATATCAAGAGTGAATTGAGGCAGAGAAAGATCTCCAAGGCAAAAATTACAGAGTACGAAGTTGAGTCTTTGGGTGGAGTCCACACCTTGTGAGCCCCATATGTATCTTGAAGCAATACCGACAAGCTAAATATCAGGTGCAATGGCCAAAAGAGGGCAGTTGAGGCACAGTACACCGGAGATCTCAAAGGCTCGATGATATTAAGCGGCAAGAACACAAATAGGATGCTGGAGAATATAGTTATGACATTAGTGTGAGCAAGTTCTTGCCAAGTGGATCCAAAACCCAACAATATAAAATACAATAATACATGCAATGCAATTGCATACAACTTGAAAAGTTGTAATACCCCGACGCTTTGGGCACTGAAAGGCGATCCAAAGGAGTATTGAATCTTAAAAGGACCATGCGAATTGGCAAACACCAATTGGGTAAGCTGGGCTACTCCCACTATTGCGATGAGGCCAGACGAAATAGTACTGAACCCTGAGATAAAGCATGGAATTACACTACTTCCATAGGGGTTATAGAACGGACTGGTAATCGAGTTCCATAGTGTACAAATGTCTCTCGGTAGAACGCTGGTAACATCAATATGACGAGAAGCAAAAGAATTCATTGCAGAAAAGGCTTTTACTAGTAGCGCCCCTGACGTTTATATTTAGCTGCGAAAATGAAAAGTGAAAAGTGACTCATTTGAGCAGCACTGCAGAGCCGCACTACAGAGTATTAGGCGGGCATGGAGTAACTGCCGTTCTATAAATAGAGTTAACGAAAAGCGTGCAAATGCACGGAATTATGTCTGGCTGTACCAAAACACGTCAAGCCTGCAGCTGTGAAGTTGATGTGGAAAGTTACCCGATTTTTCACTGCGAAATGCGGAGTATCGGTAGCAACTGGCTAGCCATAGAAAAGCATCGGTCTTAAAGGAGGATTTTGATCAAGCTGATGACACTGATTCATCTTCATTGAATGACTTAGTGCTGGTTTTGTTACGTAATCGAAACATTATTTCTTGCTGCAATTCTATAAGCTTTGTAAGCTAGGAGGTGATGGCTATTGCAAATGTGGTTAGTATATCCAACGACTTTAGTAATCTAGTCGGAGTAGGCACGCTTGACCTATTCAATCCTCCCAGTACGATTGAAATCGGCGGAGGATTGCCTGTTGAGGAGCAACGGGAAGGGGAACCAGTGTGGAGATGGTTTGACATCAATGGTCTTGGTCTTGAAGTGAGCGAGATAGTCTCGGAATTACAGTTTCTAATTAACTGGCGGTACATCATGGCCACATATCAGGTCCAGAAAGTGCTGGCTACGGCCAAGAAGTACTTTATTGTGTGCAAAGTACGAATCTACATTATACCATCGGATGTTCCAGGAGCACGGTATTTCGATGAATGGAGAAGCGGAAGACTGAGGAGCGTGGCAAGCACCACCAAAGTCAAGAAAATATGGTCCAACTTACTTGGACTATTGGACTACTCCAGCGAAGGATGGAACTGTAGCAATATCCTCTCTCTAGCTGAGTTTTCGAGACACCCCAGGCTCGTTGTAGACTTTAAGAAAGCCAAATATCCTCCCAAAAATGAAAACTTTCACATATCGAGATGGTCATCTAACCAGGGCCATGTTCCGTTAGCTGAATTCCCAGTTGAGCCCGGCTTCAACGGAAGTCTTATTCAAACCATCTACGACCAAATAAAGTCTCCTGACTTATCCTCATATGTAGATAAACCACGTCTCCCGATGTCCAGAAGCATTCCAACGGTGCAAGAAACCATAATAGGACTATTAAACGGATCGCAAAATGGCATTGCTGGAATTAAGCTGGCATTGTATCCTTTTCAAATAGCATCATTGTGTAAAATGCTCGAAAAAGAGTCTACTCCAGCAAAGGCTCTTGCACCCAACTTAATCCCAGTAAAATCTCCATGTGGAACTTCCAAATACTACTTTGATTTGCTCACCAATGGCTTTCTTTTGCAGCCAGACATGTACGATTTACCACGAGGCGGAATTCTCGCGGAGAATATGGGCTTGGGCAAGACACTTATCTGTTTGAGCTTGATATGCTTGACCAACCATGAAGTTTCCAAACCAGAGAACTTGCTCTTGTATGAGGAAAATATGAGCTCTCAGTCTAAAACCGTCTCTCGATTGTCTAGTCTTTGCAGCCATGTAGTCAATAATAGTTCACTTCCGTGGAGATATTACAAGGATGATTTGCCAGAGACGGTCATAAAGACGCTTTTGCAGCTGCCCGGATCTTTTAAAATACCATTGATAATGAACCACTACGAATCGTCTTTTGTTCTTCGAACCCGTCAGGCATCGACAAGAAACATGCCAGATGTACCCAAAGAAGGCACAAACTACAAGACTCTTCTATTGACCAACTCTACGTTGATTATAGTGCCCGATAATCTTCTCCATCAGTGGAACAACGAGATAAAGAAGCACATGTTCAAGGACTATCTTCATATCCTTTGTGTTTCCACACAGTTCAAGCAGCCTTTCAGCCACGATTCTACGGCTTACACCAATGAACTTCCTGATGCGAAAGCACTTGTAGCATTTGACTTGGTTCTAACTACTAACTCGTACATTTCAAGATATGCAGGCGACTTGCTGGCAAGTCCATTAACCGGCGTGTACTGGAAACGTATCATTATCGATGAGGGCCATAGCTTGTCGTCCAAAGTGTCTCGGGTCAGTTTCTTGTGCAAATCAGTGCACTGCGAGCGCAAATGGGCCGTCACAGGTACTCCTACATCTGGTCTTACCAGGCTTCACATGGAACAAGACACCGAAGAAAAGTCATCCAAATACACTATCAAGAACAGTTTCAATGAGAGAGACGACTTGACCAAGTTGGGCACCATTATTGGCAATTTTCTCAAGATAGAGCCGTTTTTTTCGCAGCCAAAGTATTGGAATACCCATATGGTCAAACCGTTGGAACGCAAGTTGTACGGATCGCAATTAAAGCTCCTCAACTTGCTCCGGTCTATTTTGGTACGTCACAATCTCCAGGATATCGAGACCGAGCTCCAGCTTCCACCTTTGCACCACCAGGCGGTCTTTTTGAAGCCGTCGTACCATAACAAGCTTTCGATCAACTTGTTCACGGCAGTGTTGGCAGTCAATGCTGTTTCGTCAGAAAGAAAGGACATTGACTACATGTTCCATCCCAGCAATACTGCACAGCTTCGTAGGTTAATTCTCAATCTTCAAAGAGCGACTTTCCACTGGACGGGTTTTGCCCAAGAAGACGTTGAATTGTTGATTGAAATCTGTGAAAAGGCTTTGAAAAAGCCCGAGAAGTACTCTGATTTCGACCTCTACTTGTTGAAACAGTCTTTACATGTATCCAGGTTTGCGTTGAGGAATCTCCGGTGGAGAACGCTGGCGTTGTTGCACGAAATGAACTACTATGTCCAAGGCTTGCCTCAGGAATTTGTCCTGGAGTTTGGCATGGGAACACTTGAAAACTCCGACGTGGCAGTATTTGGAGCACCCCATTTACACCAAATCCAGGAGTTTTACTATAAAAATAGGTTCATGAACATGCAAGATTCACAAGAGTTGAAAGCCAAGTTGAGTACGGTTTCCAAGCCATTCTGGAAGCAATACTGGAACGAAAATGCAAAGAGAAATACCGAAAAATTCAATAAAGTAGACGATAGAAACTGGAAGACCTCAGTCAAGGATGCTGTAGATACACCCAGTCTCATTCGAAATTTTGAGGCTGAAAAAGGTCTGGTATCGGAGCCGGTGAAGAGAGAACTTGGCGAAGTGCGAGCCAGTGAGATCTTAGGGACAGCTTCAGCCAAGCTCTCGTACCTTTCGTCAAGACTACTCGAGCACCAGAGACACAGGATCAAGTCATTGGTGTTCTTTGAGTTCGAAGACAGTGCCTATTACCTTACGGAATTGTTGGATATTCTTGGGGTCAATTACATTCTTTACGCAACCTTCATAAATGCTACCGAAAGAGCCAATAACCTTACAGACTTCAGCTCATATGATAGCGCCAGTTTGGGCGGAGTGACGCTAATCATGGATCTCAAGTTGGCATCGCATGGTCTTACAATTATTGCAGCCACTCACGTATATTTCATCAGCCCAGTGTGGAAAGCTTCGGTGGAGGCACAGGCCATCAAGAGATCACACAGAATCGGACAGAAGAAAAGCGTTTATGTCGAGACGTTGGTTCTACAGGGCACTTTGGAGGAAGAAATATACAACAGAAGGAGCCATCATGTCGATCAAGAGCAAGAAAAAGAATCCCAGAACACCTATGTGATTGACGATATGGGCATGAGAGACTATATTTTGAAGCACAAGTTTTTGGAACATAACATAAACGAAACAGAGTATTGTTCTTTTGAAGCCACTGCCTTTGATAAAAGAGTTGAGATAACTAGGAACGAAGACTTTTCATTACTTCTGCACCAGGACTGGTTGGAAGACAATCTCCGCAAATGGAAGATCTATCTTTTCAACCAAGCGAACTTGGACAAGCTCAATGAAATAAAGGCCCGAAGAAAAATCACTCGAGAGCTCAATGTAGACTCCGTCGAATACGATGAGTCTATTGTTGCTGAGAAGCCAAAACCTAAAGTTGAAGGTCCTGTCCGAAAGAAGGTTCGTTTCTGACTTCAAGGCAATGAAATGTTTATAATGATACTCAAAAAGATAGAGTGGTCGGTATAGTGCCATGAGTAGATAATACTACCTTTAGAGTATGACTCCATATTGAGTACAATTTAGAATTCAGTAACTTCTAGTTCTGTTTTATCGATAAGCCTAGTTTAAGTCTAAGTAGAAGTGGATTAGCCGTTTAGCTCTGTAAAATACTACATAATTATTGTTAACAGTCTAGTAGGTAGACTTTATCTTCCATAATTTGCTAGATTTAAATCATTAATTGCTAATTATTATTTACGATACTTTTTTACTAGATCAGTTCATTTAGCTCCAACATCTTTGTAATTAATGATGATATGGTAATGTTTCAATGGGTCTTAACATTCATGGAGGCCTGCTTTATTTTACCGAAATAAGGACTTGATGAATAATTGTCTATAGTACAATTTTGAGTAATCGTGGAACTAGCTATATCTCTCTGACAATTATACTTCCATCCGTCGACGTAGACACAATAATATCCTCAGAAGGATGGTAATTCACATCTACAACACATCCCTGATGGCCCAAGTACTTGTTAACTACCTGTCTAGATCCAAAGTCCCAGGCGGTCACGGTGGTATCCTCAGATCCCGATAGTATCTTTACATTATTAGTGCTAAAGCATGCCTTGATGAGCTGGTACTCTTTTCCAGAGGGGGCTCCTTCGTAGGTGTACGGGTTTAATCTACTGATCCCTTCGGGAACGTGTTCCATAGCACTATGGGTCTTTACTACACCGTCCATTGACCTCGATAAAAGCACAGAGTCGTCACTATTGAGTGCTAGAGAGGTGATGGAATCGGCGTGGCCGCTGCTTTTCCAGAGTGGTTTATCGAGAATACGAACGTCATACGCATTTACAGTTGGATCTATACCGGCAAAGTACAATGTTGTCTCTCTATTGTTGAAAATGGTGGCCAATACAGGATACTCGGTGTCGATCTGTCCTACTGGGGTCTTGACTCTGGTGTCCCAAAGCCTGACGGCTCCGTCGTCTCCACCGCTCACTACAGTACTACCAGATGCCGTCGCATCCACTTCATTTACCGCGCCCTCGCCAGCCTGCAACTTTCGTATTCTTTGCCCACTCTCGCTATCCCAAACTCCGATGGTGCTGTCCGCACTAGCACTGATAATTGTGGAGTCGTCTTCGGCCCAGCGCAATGAAGTCACGGCTGATTTGTGACCCTGTAGCACGCCGTAGTTGGGACTTTCGTCCTGTTCGTCCGTGGGAAGTTTCCACAAGCTGATGGTTTTGTCTGCTCCTCCAGAGACTATTCTGGTTCCATCGCTGTTGAATCTGGCCGACAATACTGGGCCCTGGTGACCTTGTAGTATCACGGCTTCGTCATATAAGGTTTTGCCTTTTCCCGAGCCACTACCTCTGCTCGCAACAAGCGATTTGGAATCTCCGTTCTCACTCTTGAATCTCTTGCTCGACATCTAGACTTAAGGCTCACTAAAGCTATGATTTGTCGCGTTAAGTGATGAACCAAAATATTTAAGTTTCGATTAAAGTCTACGATGGAGCATCAGCACGAATAGAAGCCTAGAAGTGAAAGATGTAATACATGCCAATACTACTCATAGATACAATTCTATGCATTTTAATTCCATAGAACCACTACACATAATAATGTAGAAACGACAGATTAGTTTATGCTTCAGGGACCACCAGTCTCTTGCTTGAGGATCCCCTGAGTGCTAAGGTGTCATCACCCTCGTGGCCCGTACCAGGATATGATGCCTCCTACTACAGTCCTTGGTGCGAGTCCTTGGTGCGCGTTCTCGCTAGCCTACGTTCTCGCTAATCTACTCTCGCTAACCTACGATCTCTCGGCCTGAGACTCAATCACTATCTCTCTTCTAATTACTCTATAATACAGTTCATATGCCCAGAGACCCACTCATCTCTCGTAAGATGAGTACTAGGGCTACTTACTGGAATAAGCCAACTTTACTACTACACTAACCCTTACTACTTCTCACTAAGTGTACTATTCTCACTATCTCACTACCTTGAAGTCTACTATTTCGCACAAACTCTCACTAACTTCTACGAGACACGTATTTTTCTCCCTAATATCTACTACCATCAATTTATTCAACTTTACTAAAGTCTATTTATTAATTCAGAGTATTCTATGTTGATAGTTATTATACTGCATCATCTACAATTTGTTGCATTGCTAGGAAATCCTTGGCTGTCTCTTTATAACTGAAGATTTCTGATCGTAGACTTGATAATACGGCTCAGAAGTCTCAAGAGTCAAATATCTACTTAAGTCCATTTCTCTACATCGATGAGTTTCCTGTACTCTACATTATTGCTCTACTCGTGTATTAAGAGAGATACTCGTAGCTGCCACCGTCGATTCTTTGGATGTACTGCTTCTCGATCAACTGGTCGATCACCCGCTTGACATCGATGATTTTGGCCTGGAACCTCGACGACGTTTGTGGCAACACTTCGTTGATCAAATCATTATGCTTGACCACCTTTCTGGACTTCATTATTCTGACTATACAAGCACTCAAGAAATTCTTTCTTGTCTCGTCAATCTCCTTGTTGGCTTCGTCCTCTTCCTGCTTGGGCTCGGTATTCTTGATGACACTGATGAAATTGACCTTGAGTTTTTTGGACTTGTACTCTTCCACGATCGTCAAGTCTATGTCGTCATTGGACAAGTCGCCGGGCCGCGATTGCTCAATCAACTTGTACTTGATCAAAGGCAACAAATGGGACTCGAAGATGTTTCTGGAAGCGCCCACGATTTCGTAGAGTCTGCCCACTGAATAGGTGCTTTCTTTGTTGTAGGCAATCAAAATCATCAACTGGATGTTGCTGACAGTGAATATGAACGGAGGCTTGCCTTTTTTGGACAAGTTGGCCTTGATCTCGGCTCTTCCGTGGTTCCACAACCACTTCAATTGTCTACCGTTGTGCTGCGAATTGTAGGCCTTGACAATGCTTTCGAACGGCTCCGTCAACTCGGTGGCTATGTTCAAGTTATAATCTTTAGAATGGTTGAAGGGCCACATACTTTGGGCCAAGATAAGAGGATTGAAATCCTTGACAATCAGATTATTCATATTGAGCTTGGCCTTTAAGTCTTCGGACGACTTCATATCGGAGAACATCTTGGTCATCTTGGAAGTATACTCTATGGAATTTTCTTCTTGTAATCTTTGGATAATGTACTCCTCGAGCTCCTCCGATTTACTGTTGCTGTTTATCAATCTCTTTGCAAGCTGACGACGGTAGAACTCTTCAAACGAGTCTTTGTCGTTGATAAACTTGAATATGATCATCAAGTTGTCCGCATTCATGTCGATGATATCTGACTCCTTAGAGTT
Source organism: Suhomyces xylopsoci (assembly GCA_030568675.1). Lineage (NCBI taxonomy): Eukaryota > Fungi > Ascomycota > Pichiomycetes > Serinales > Debaryomycetaceae > Suhomyces > Suhomyces xylopsoci. Next base: position 48,299 of record JAJMGM010000023.1, on the reverse strand, counting down.
AGATCTCAACAACAAATCGGAATACTTGGCCAAAAGCTCGGGCGTTTTGCAGCCTGCTTTGGGGTTGGGAAGGGCAATAGGATTGTTGTTGACAAAATAACGACATGCGCTGTCCAATGCTTTTATGAATCTGGGATCTTTGTTGAATGCTTTGATGACAACCTCGTTGAACTGCAAGTAGATGGAGATTAGGGTGTTGATGTAGATTTTGGGGTCCACCGACGACAGCGCTCTTTTGGCGGGTCTGGACGTGGTGGAAGCACCCGCAGCGGCGGCGGCGGCCGATTCCATGCCTATTCTCATATCCTCGATCTTTAATAATGCTTGTTGTTTGATGTAGTTCTCCAAGGTGTCGGCCAAGGGATCGATGGTTTTGGGCACTCTGTACAATAGCTTGTACATTCTTTGGATATGGTCGATTTCTCCTTGCTCCAATAAGGTGAGGAACTGGTTGTACATTTCCTGCGAGTGGTCTTCAATGAGCACTTTGTTGAGCGTCTCCAAAAGGTACTTTTTGGTGTGATCCTCCAAGTAGTTGTTGGAACGGGAGATTTCTTCTTGTAATCTCGACTCGCACTTCTTCATATACTCAACCACGTTGTTCTCGCTCAAAAACTTGGAGCTTTCGTTGCTGTAGTATGCTGCTGTCTGCTCCAAAAACGCCTTTTCAAAGCTCATCACGTACACCACCAAGCTGGGTTTCTTTGAGTCTTGAGTTTCCAAACCCAAAAAGACTAAAGATTTTATGGCAATCGATATCAACGAGGTGTTGACGATCTGGTTATTTCTCTGCTTTTCAATCAAGTCCAAGATCTCGTCTATGAGGATCTTGGAGTTATCATTGAACATTTCCGATTTCCACTTGTTAAGCGCCAAAGTATTGACTTCGTGGATATCTTTGCGGCCGTCTGACCTTTCCTTCTGGACCCAGTACCGGTTCATGTAGTCAAACACATTGTGCAAGTAGCCGGTTCCAATAGTGAATCTGGTCCATTTACGCACATAAAACTCTAGAAACGTATCCTTTGGATCTTTGGTGAGGCCCCTGATGAACTGCGTCAAGTATTGGTCGAGTCTGGAGTAGATTTCGGCACCGGCAAGCGAGTACGAGTTGGACTCGCCGGTGCTGGACGAAAAGTGGTGGCTGTCGTTATTGTTGCTTCTTCTTGATTTGTTGACACAGAAGTTGTAGATGGCGGTGTAGCAGTTCATGTACATTTTGGAGGTGACGCCCTGGTCTTCCTGCGACCCAAGAATGAACTCAAGGCCCGGCTGGATGAAATTCCATGTGGCGTCCAAATCGCTAGCTATCGGAAGGGACATGATAGAGTTTACTAATAGACAGTTAAAATCACTGGATGCACTTGAACTAGTTTGGTTGTGTAGTTATGTTAGACTGGTTGTGATATACTAGTGATGTTTAGTGGTGATTACTATTGTACTGATGATTACTGATACAGTAGTTGAGATGCTGGTGAGGTTGAGGCGGGAAATTTGTCAATGAGTTTATGAGTGGTGGTTTGTTTGCTTTGAGTGTAGACGCAATAAATGTATAGGAGTACAATTAGAGCAGGCAGTCTACGGATCGTACGCTTGGTATCGTGGGATTTGGCAGCGTTTGTCGCCGCCGCAAACATGGGCTCGCACGACCAAGTATGAGAAGGTTGATTGAGCACGCTGGGGCTCAATTGATCGAAAGCAACTAGTTGTGGCCATCGTGTGCAACAAGAGAATAAGGCTCCTTATGTATAAGAGGATCGTTTCAGTAGAGAGCTGTGTATAATTATGAAAGTCCTTGGTGAATCCTCTTTTCAGAGCATTACAATTGCACCCACAAAATTACAGTACATGTAGTCACTTACACTACCTCTATTTTCTTACACTACTAGATTATGTCAATCTTGCTATCACTACTAGGTTTACTCTTGATTTGACTACTAGTTTATTTATGTGTCTTGATTGAACCTCTAGACTCGTTCTATTTTGATTCGCACTGTTGTGTACTTTCTTGATTTGCAATTCGTGTTTGCAAATATTTAAATTGTAATCCTGATTGTGCTGTCACTTCTATTTTCTATTTGCGAATGTACTGATGGCTCTAATTCATTAATTATACTGCTAGTTCTATTTTTCTACTTCTATCTAATTATTTTCTCACTGCCGCTCTTTTATTCTTAGCTACTAGTTAATTGTTCTACATTTTCATCATCTCTACTCAATTCTTGAGAAGATCTTCTTTAATTTTGTTTTGACTATTACGTCTATTTTATTCTTGAAGTACTATCTCAACTAACTCATGACTTGAATTCCAACTATTTATTCTCATATACTAGCACTCCTTTAGGTTATTGATCTTGATTCTTTCTATTAAATCTGTGTTCCACTGCACTTGTTCTTGATTTTTACTACTTCTATTTATTAATAAATACCATTTCTCATCTATAAGTGGTTCATACTATTGCATAACATTACCAGAATTATTAATTGCTAGGCGATTTTCGATTTCATTTTTGATTAAACTAATAATTATGTAGTTGTCTGTGATTCTTGACTTGATTTACTCAACCTTTACTTGTATATTCACTACCAGTCTATCGGATTTTGATTTAGGCCATTTCCATTCAATATTAGGCTCTCTGATTCTGAGTTTACTCAGTTACCAATAAATATTAACTTGTTCTAGCAATCTAAGTATGACGTAGTAAACTGAAAAGGGGTGATTCATCATTCTACTGGGCTATTTCATTCTTGATTTGTACCGCTGTATATTTATTTAATTTATACCATCGAATTTTCTTTAATCTCGACTCAGAACCTCTACGTTATTTTATTCTTGATGTGTAACTACGAAGGTACTTATTCCTGACTACTTCTATTTTATCTTCACCAGGTTACTTATTCTCAACTTACTTGTCTATTTATTCTTCATTTGCACCAGTAATTTCTATCACATTCTAGTAATAATACTTCTTTTTCTGATAATGCTTGTAATATTTACTACTTCTTTTATTCTGAAAATGCTTGTATTTCTGCTTCTATTCTATTTTTTGCATTGTCTAGTTGTTACGAGGATCGCCCACATTCACACGATCTACCACTCTGATAATACTGATTGTAAACGTCAACACCCACAAACAGAGCACAAGAAAGAGAAACGCGGCCAACGCCCGCTGGCGGCGGCAGATCGAACTGACGGTGGGATAAATGATGCCTATGAGCTGGAGCTGCGGATTATTATCGCTCTGGCACACCCATTCGTCGTCATAAAGAGTGTTGAAAGTGAGCGAAAGATTGGCGGACGAAAAGATGATGAACAAAAGATCAAGCATAATAAGCTTCATTTTGCCAAGCGGGTCTCTCAACCCCAATGGTTTTCCACTATACTCGTCATACGCAATGTAGACAATATAAGCTATAGCAAAGCACTGTACCACCACGGCCATGATGGTACTGGGCTGCTGGTCCACCTTGGAGTCGTCGTACAGTCTTTTGGAAAATACAAAGATGGACGCCGCCAACGCCAAGGCCGCCACAGAAAACACCAATATTAGAATACGAAGAAACAACGGCACCAAGGGATTCTGAACGAAGAGTCTTTTGAGTGTTGGAAGCACGTCGGCTCTTTTTTCGTCCGACATCCAGTAGCCGGCTTTGGAGCGGACTCTGGGCGAATCGTCCTTAGGATGGTGCTTTTTTGGCGTGTGGAACCATTTGAAAAGTCCGCCGCTATCGTCTCCTACAAACGTGTCGTCGTCAATGGAGCTGGTGCCCAAGAGTGCCAATTTGAGTCTGTCGTCGCCGCCCCAGGCGCCATTGAGCTTACGGTCTACATCGGCGTCCTGGTCGTATTTGACCTTGTCGGCAGTATAAGGAGTGGGGTTTTGAACCGAATGCAAGAAAGTGGACCAGTTGTTGTTCATGGAGCTGACAAACAAGTCGTTTGCAAAGCTGTTGTACTGGTCGTCTTCGGACTTGGTGGGTGCTTGTTTGGTTTGATTTTCGGGGACGTTGGTGTTGGTGTTGACCAATTGGTCCTTGTAGTGTGCCTGGGACAATCTGTCAAGCACATATGGCGGCACGATATTGGGCTTGTGGCCGTATGAAGATATGGCGGCCGCTTCGTTGATTTGCGGCGGTCTTTCCTGGGAATAGGCTCCTCGGCTTCGTGCTGAGTTGGGGACCAGGTCCGGCCGTGGTCCTATAGGAGATGTGCTGGACATAATGGGTGTGTATGACTAGCGTTGTTTGGTTGTTGTTTGTGGTGGGTTGGGTTGGTGATAATTGAGTGAGTTTCTGTGTTTTATTTTTGATGCGTAGACGACTAGCGAGGCGGGAGGTGGGAGAATAGAGAGGTGGGCGAAAAGAGAAGGAAGAGCGAAAAGAGAAGGAAGAGGAGATGTGTGCGAATTGGTGCGTAAGAGGTGTGCAAGTGGTGTGAAGTGGAGTGCGAAAAGGGGTAGAGAGAAGTAGAGCGAGTGGAAAGATTGGCACGAGGCATGAAAGTACGGCGCGACTGACGATGGATAGCAATCGAGACACGCAGTAGCAATGAGTGAACTAGATCGTACTGTAAAAGTTTTAGCGCTTCATGAGCGAAAGCGAATGAAGAAGCGAATGAAACAGATTTTGAAATTGAAACTATCTCAAAGGTCCAATTTCGTATACTACAAATACCCTCTATTTTTCTGAAAATTGAGCACGCCAGTATACTTCCAAGTACAAGTATTCTAATCCACTGTTAAACTTATTTTGGGATACTGGCTAGTACAACTTGTCTCGTTGTCTACCCCATTATCTACCTCATTATCTACCTACGTCATATATAGAGTTATCGCAGATTAGGACCAATGGTTTCTTCTCCATTCCAGCCAATACTCAAAGAATGCCTAGCCATCTGCACCAACACGTTTATCCCAACCTTATATTTACTACTTCCTCTTATATTCACCGTCCCTCTCTACTAGCCGTTCCTCGGCCGGTTCCCCATCGAATTACTTCCCAGGGCTCATGGCCTTGCATCGAGCAATGTTATCGCGTCACGTGTGGAATCGCTGACATCGCCACTGACTACTTGACAGTACCAGCAAGCAGTCAGGCTTTTACACCAAAGTTAGCATTCCAAACATTCTTCCTCGACGTCTAATCGTCTACTTCCACTGGCATTTTGTATATTTCACATCAAAACTAAACTTTTATGTCCGTTTCTAGATACGCAAGCGGGTTGAAGACCAATATTGCTCCGTCGTACAGGTTGCAAGTTGGCATATTGACGTCAAAACCCACTCATTTGCATACCTACCAAAACATCCATTCACGATTTCAGTCGACTACCCCGACTTCTTCTTCCGAACCAGCCCCACCTGCTGCAATTCAAGCAAAGGGCCAGTTCGACGGGCTCCATATCATATCGATTCCGATAACGACCTCCAAGTCGTATATTTCATGTCACAGACCAGTGACTTCCGACCAAGCGCAAAAATTTCCGTGGGTAAATAAGGTCGAAACCAAAGCGATCAACTTGGCTCTGAAGGGATGGACGAAATTGACCACGTCCAAATCATCTGTGAGTGTCAAAATCACCGAATATGTGCAAAAACTCTTGGACGCGATACCCTACGAGGAAAACTGCCTCAAGTCTTTTCCGTCGCAAAAAATGATGATCAGAGATCTCAAACAGGCATTGGAATCGAAAACTTCCTTGGTGCAATCGGAAATCGACCGCCTTTCCATTCCGTTGGAAGACCTCAAACCAATTCCAGTATACCATCCTGGCTTTCAAACCAAAGAATCCATCATACAACAGCTTGATTTGCTTCGGAATGCCGCCTACAGAACCCACAAGAAGTATGCTATCTTGTGCGCAATTGGAATTCCGCTCACGCTTCCGTTTGCGCTCGTGCCTGTTCTCCCCAACATCCCGGGATTCTACTTAGCTTATAGACTTTACTGCAACGTCAAGGCATTTGTCGGTGTAAAACACTTGGATTATCTATTAAAACAAGACGACTACAGCCAATTGACGTTTGCAACTCTTCCTAGTTTGGACAAGGCCTACTCCAAAAAAGGTGAGATTTTACTAGACGAAAAAACCATCGACAACTTGTGTGAACTCGGCTTGGGCCACTTGAAAGACGATCTCCACAAGGCGCTCAAGCAGGAAACCGCCCGGCTCAAGGCCAAAGACTCTGTAAATAGTCAGTAGCTGCAAATAAAATAGAGATAGTCACGTGTACCAAGCACATGTAGATAGTCATATGACTATTTGCGCATGTTCTGCGCCGGGTAAAAATACTGGCAGCTGTCATTTTTCCAGCAAGGGCAAGCGAGGAAGTCTAGGGTTAGACCCTAGAGCGAGCGCGATTCACGTGTTCTCCGCGCATTTGTTCCCCTCTAGCAACTTTTTCAGTACTATGCAGGCCCCGTCATTCGTACACTGTGTCGACGACCGTCCACCATAGTCTTATAAATTTAATTGATGTGCCGTTTTTCCTCCTGTCTTTTTTCTTTAGACACTAATTATCACTCAAAATGAGAAATAAGTGGAGAAAGAAGAGAGTTAGAAGACTTAAGAGAAAGAGACGGAAGGTTAGAGCTAGATCCAAATAAGCGGACAGCTGTTTTAACTGATGTCGAATCCACTCATTGACCACTAACGTTGGCAATTGAGGTGAAAATAATGTGGTGAGCAATCGCCTATGCTATAGTTGCTTTTGGTTGTTGACCGGTCGTTGATTAAGTCCGGCATTGGTTATTCATGAATTCCTAGTTCTTATCCAATCATCTCAGATGAATGTCCGTATATAAATAAATTTACAATGTATATTGTTAACAAAACTAATATTGTAGCTTCTACTAGTAGTTGGTAGTCGTCGGAGTCGTTGAGAATTTTTTTTCGCCAACTTGCAGCGCACTTCCCAATGCGGCCACAATACCGTTTTGATGTGATTTTTAAAATGGCTGCAACACAAATAGGTGGTTTGGCGGATTTGACAGAATGAACAATGATGATCTAGTGTTGCCTCGTAGTGTGCCTATATTCAAGCAGGAGGGACATGTGAAGGCGGATCCCGGGGAAAAGCGCATCAAAAAGGCACGGTCCCTTTCGTACCCGTTGAGACCTGTGATGGACCCAAATAACGCATCTCGTACTTGTACAGTGCCCAATCCAGGCAGTGGCGATGAAGAGGAAGCAGAATCGTTCACGTTCATTTCCAGTGCAAAAATACGTGTTGCTCCCGTCAAGAAGCACCAGCTCAGGACTTACGGGCTGCATAGTGTCCCCACGCTACGGTGCCCAAGCCCACTTGACTTGCCAGAGTCTCCACCACGAAAGAAGTCCTTACCACAAGAAATGCGTCCGATATATAGTCGGGCACTGAAGGAAGCTTCCCTGGCCAATAAACCTCAGAATGTACATGAAAAGCACCCAGAACAAACCAATGAGACGCAGAATCCTCCCAGTAACACTCCAAGTTCTAGTGGCATTGAGACTGATTTCTCCAGCGAAGCTTCGTCTCCATTTCCCAACTTCTCAACCATAAACCAGGCACCCAATGAGCCATTGTACCCCGCTCCAGAACAGAATGTCTCGGTAATTCAGCGTATAGTCGAAACAAGAGAGCAGATGGGGCTATTCAGTGAAATCGACTACTTTCAAGAACATATGGAGGAAAGAATGGTTAGGTGGAGACCAAGCGAATCACAGCAGAATAACGATATTACCATTGATGGCAGCCATCCGTTCCAAGTAAATGACTTTGGTGGTAAACGTCCCGGCTCGGCAATCACTGTGGTGAAGCAATGGTTCCGCAAAGAGTCGACCTCTGAACCTCAGAGCCGTCCTACACCTCCTAAACCATTCAATATGGACATATCTCACAATAATGCAAGCTACACCGAGATTTTGAGCTGTATAAACTTCAATTTGCACCCAAATACGTCAAACTCAATTGTGCCTGCAACCACCAGCATTGAGCGAGCCCAAATAATCGTCACTGAGCCGACCCCTCGGGCACTACCGGTCTCTGAGCTTAATTTCGACAAAGTGGATCTGTTTGCGAACATTCACGGTAGGGTGAACAACTTGTCTGAAGATATGGACCAGTTTGAGTTGTGTAATATAATTAGTCGGACCCAGCACGGTATAACTACTCTGATTCAAAGTATATGGGGGTGTATAAATTCAACTTGCAATCAATATTAATAACTAGATCAGTAAATTAATACTACTAATCAATACTACTACTTCAATAATATTAATTTAATACTACTAGATCAGTATTACTAGTTCGTACTACTAACTTTTCAACACTCATAGCTACTAATCAATACTAGTCAATACTACTAGTCAATACTACTAGTCAATACTACTGGTTAATACTACTGGTTAATACTACTGGTTAATACTACTAGTCAATACTAGTCAATACTCAATCTACAGTATACTACAATACTTTTTTCGATCTAACTTATTAAGATGCTATGACAATAAAGCTGAAGTAAAAAACGGCAACATGCCAATATTCATTGATATAAAGGTTTAAAGGTTTATTTTTTTAATAAAAGGATAGAATTGAAGGCAGATAATGTCTTACTCGGAGGCTTCAGCAAAACCTTCAGAAATAGAAGTCAATAAAGTATCGAATTCCTTCTTACCTTCCTCTTGGCCTCTGCTTGGTTCAAAGAACTTGGCAGAAGAAACAGAGTGCTTGATGTCTGAAGTGGCCTCGGCCAACTTCGACCATTGGGCGCCGTTTGCAACTGCCTTTTGGGCTTCTTCGTAGTATGAAATAAACGCTCTCATCATGTCGAAAGTCTTCCAGATAGGACAGAAGGCATCGTAGGTCGAGTAACCGTTTTGTTGTAAGAAGTCTTCTTTGATCAAGGTAGCGACGTCCAACACAATTTTGTCGGAATCGGACAAGGCAGATTTACCAACCAATTGCACCACTTGTTCCAATTCTTCGGCGTTGGACAAGATCTCCTTGATTTTGTCTCTCAAGGCTGGGAACTCGGGGTAGTTCGAGTCGTAGTACTTGCCTAAAATGTTGGTGTACTTGGAGTAAGATGCAGCGGTGTTGATCGAAGGGAAATGCTTTCTCTGAGCCAATTTCTTGTCCAAACCCCAGAAAACCTGGGTGATACCCAAGGTGGACGTGGTGACAGGGTCGGAGAAATCACCACCGGCTGGAGAAACGGCAGCCACAATCGACACGGAACCGGTTCTTTCTGGCGATCCCAAGGCGATACCCTTACCGGCACGCTCGTAGAAAGAAGCCAATTTGGAACCCAAGTAGGCAGGGAAACCTTGATCGGCGGGCATTTCACCCAATCTACCGGAAATTTCTCTCAAAGCCTCGGCCCAACGCGAAGACGAGTCGGCAATCATGGAAACATCCTTACCTTGATCTCTAAAGTATTCGGCCAAAGTGATACCAGTGTAGATAGAGGCTTCTCTGGCAGCCACAGGCATGTTGGAGGTGTTGGCCACCAAGGTAGTACGCTTCATGATTGGTTCTTTTCTGCCGGAGATTTCGGTGTACAATTCGGGGAATTCCATCAAAACCTCGGCCATTTCGTTACCTCTTTCACCGCAACCAACGTAGATGATGACATCGGAGTTGGAGAACTTGGATAACGACTGAGAAATAACCGTCTTACCACAGCCAAAGGCACCTGGAATACAGGTGGTACCACCTTGGACACAAGGGAACAACGAGTCCAAAACTCTCTGGCCGGTCAACAATGGGTAGTCTGCGGCCAATTTCTCGGAAACCGGTCTTGGGACTCTGACGGGCCAGGTGTGCATCATGGAATACGAGTGTTTCTTGCCTTCGAACTCAAGCTCCAACACGGTGTCTTCTACGTTATAAGAGCCCTTTTCGGCAATAGAAGTGATGGTACCTCTGGCTCTTGGAGGCAACAAGATCTTGTGGTCGTCCAACAACGAGTTTTCAAACACAGAGCCGAAAATGTCACCGCCCGTGATGTGATCGCCGACCTTCAAAGAGCCCGGCTGGAAGTCATAATTGACGGTTCTGGACAAAGCTGGCGCATCGATACCTCTTGGAATATAGATGGACTGCGATCTGTCCTTGATTTCCTTCAATGGTCTCTGAATACCGTCATAAATAGTCTCCATCAAACCAGGTCCCAATTCGACCGACAACGGCTTTCCGGTTCTCAAAACGGGGTCTCCGACAGTAACACCGGCGGTTTCTTCGTAGACTTGGATGGTGGCCTTGTCACCGTTGATACGAATGATTTCACCCACCAAAGTGTCGTGGCCCACCTTGACCAATTCGTACATGGCACAACCAATCATGTTTTCGGCGACGATAACAGGACCGGAAACAGAGAAGACCTGGCCATATTGGGACTCTTCGTGGTCTTCCAACGAAAGACGTTTGATTTCTTTACGAGCGTTTTCTAAAGCACCGGCCTGGGGTTAGTAAGACTTAGCTTGACCAGCAAGGCGAGACAAAGACATGATCAATTAATCAGGTGATAATCCACCATAATCAATTGATCAATCGTGTGCTGTCGTTCATTCCTCCTCGATACGTCAATACATACCATTGTATAGTTAGTTTATATTGGACAAGCCAGTGCTGTTTAATGAATGGTGATTATTCTATTCAACACTCGGCGAGGCGTGCGCGGGAAAAGGTTACCCGCAAACGATAAGAAGATAGCAAGATACAGACACTAAGAGAACTACAGTGGCAGACACTAACCATAGAACTACAGTGGCAAGCACTAACCAGGGATACCACGGGTCAGGAACTGAAACGATATATATAATTTATAGTATTTTACCTTAATTGAGCCGTGTATATTCTGTATATTTAGTAGGATTTGTGTGTGTGGTATGTGAGTTGGTACTGCTGGGCGGAAATGCCGCGACTGTCCCGAGCCTCGCAGGGAAAAATGTCCACACTAACCAGAGATACTACAGTGGCAGACACGATGGGATACCACAGGGGCATACAATGAGAGAATATCACAGGTAGCTACCTACAAAGGTAGGTCAAGTATGTCATTTGTATTAGATCCTAATATAGTGTATATGTAGTTAATTTGGTGTCTGTGGTGCGTGCTTGTCTGGTGGGCAAATATCTGGTGCTGGAATTGCTCGCGGCCCCTAGAGCGAGGAATGGTGGGAGTGTATTACTTTACAAGTGGTTTAAGATTTTAAAAGTACATCCTTACATTATTAGCCCAATACAGTGTAGTTTATGTATATTTGTATATTTGTATTTAATGTCAGATTGAGGTGTATTTGGTGGTGGTGGAATTGGCTTCTGTAGGGCTCTCGCTATCCGCGAGCTTGCGAGCGGATAGACTCTATAATTTTCCCCCTAACTTCCTCGCTCTATCGTGAGCAATATCGCACATCGCATTGAACGCCTCCACCCTCTCCAACCCAATATCATTTCTCCGTATCCTCTGCTCCATGTTCTCCATCACCACCTGCCTAGACCTGCCGTTGACAAACACCACGTACCTTAATCCCGGAAACGTGGCTTCGTACCGGTCGTTCAACTCGATCAATCTCTGCGTCTCCTCCGCGCTTCCCTGAAGCGATTTTTGTTCGCTGCTGGAATGCAGCGAGAGCTTATCAGCAGGGGCACTTGAAGACCCACCCAACCTAGGGTGTGCTGCAATAATCTTTGATATTCTGGAGTCTATGTCTTGGCCAGCTGACTCGGCTTTCTTTTCCTCTTCTTGCAAAAATCTAAGTAGCTCTTCTCTGACAAACTCGATCAACTGCTGGTACGAGTTAAATTGATGGTGTTTTATGCGACTGATGATAAATGCAGAAAGCGTTTCACATGGCTCGAAAAGATGGCCCAACGCTTCGGCCTGTTCTTCGTACCTTAACAGGGAAAGTTTACCAATTGAAGGCAATGAATAAGACATGATTAGTTTTCAGTGGGACTTCTAGCTGGGCCCTCTACTTTATAAATAATTCGATTTCGGCGGATTCCGAAAATCAGCCGCACTGATAACAAAAAGATTAAATAGATCCTTATACACTTATAGTCTTTATCATAGTATATTGTAATACAAAGGGTTGGGGTAGGAGAGTTTTAGTCATAGCACTCAAAGGTGCTTGTTAGCATAAAAGTATTATACAATTGGAGATTTTCTAGCAACGGTTTCTATAGAGTAATTAGACTATCGGCAAGGTGTAAATAGTTAAAGGTTCGGCTACATGATTTTCTGAGCTTTTTATCAATTATTATTTCTTATTTATGCAATTATGTAAAATGTTCGAGTTGACGCAATCTCTGTAATTCCTTCTTGGATGGAGCACCCTTTTGGGCAATCAATGGATGTCTCCAGTGTTTGGTGTAGGTGAACAACACATCTGCCAACTTGTCGATGTCTTCGATGCCCAAATCCTTGAAGGTCTTTGCGTTTGGATCGATCACCTGGTTTATCAAGTGTCTTTCGATTTGGTCGGGGTTGGTCATTTTCCAGTAGGCAAGCTGCTTCACCTGGGCCACGGCCTTGGCAAGGGCCAATGGGATTTGGTAGTCGGCAAAGTTGTACGATAATGGACCAGCATATGAAAAGTTTTGGGTCACGCCGTGGATCATCTGTCTGATCTGGTGGAACGACATTTTCTCTTGGCCGTACAATTCAAAGGTCTGGCCCGCGGTGGAATCGTCGTATCCGATCTTTTCCAAGCCTCTGGCAACATCAAGAACGTGAATAGGGTAGATTTCTTTCGCGTTCTTGTTAGGAGTCCACATCTTCAACTTAGGACCCAAGTAGTTGAGGAGGTTGTCTTCTCTGCCAAACATAGGGGCTGGTCTTACAATAGTGGAGTCTGGCAAAATGTCACGCACAACCTGCTCACCAATCCCTTTGGTGGCGTAGAAAACAGACTTGGACTTAGGATCGGCGTTGTACGAAGAAACATGGACAAATCTGGAAACACCGGCGTCCTTGGTGGCCTGGGCAATTCTTTCGGTGAGCGCAATGTTGACGTCCGCCATGGTGAAGTTCTTGGTGTTATAGTCTACTCCAATACAGTTGTACACAATATCCGAATGGGCCACGGCATCCTGTATGGACTTCAAGTTTCTGGCGTCGATTTCCACAAAGTTGACGACGCCCAAATCGCCGGTCACTTTCAAAAATCTCTTCTTCATGTCGTCTCTGAATGGAACCACAGTGGTGGTACCGTGACGGGCCAACTTAGACGTCAAGTATCTGCCCAAAAATCCACTGGCACCGAACACAGTAGCGGTGTATCCTGTTCTGGACGAACGGCCTCCAGGACCGACGGCGACGTTGACTTTGCCGTTTCTGGTGATGTTGATGTCTGACTCCAACACAGAGGTGTAGATGGATCTGGAAAACCCTTTAGTCACTGGCTTTGCTCTCAACATCGTTACTGGGTGTGATGTATTGCCGGTTTTTGATTTTCGTAATTGATTTTTTGGCGCTTCTGGTTGGATAAAACTTTGGGCGCAGCACGACAAAAATTTACTTTAGCCTACCTCAAGCACCTCTAGCCTACCTATAACTACCTCTAGTGCTAACTAGAGGTAGGAAAGGTAGGTACAACAGTTGATGTGGGTAAGGCTATGGATACTCAAGAGTGGGTTTCAGGAGCGAATCTGTAAATTTGACTAAATAGTGTAAAGAGGTATCATTTTAATGTAGCGTTTCTAGTAAAATTGTGCATTTTAAGTGTCTTTTCCTTGATGTACTCTGATCTCTAATTGAATTCTATTCTTTATGTATTCTTTATGTATCTTGATTAGCATGTCGGACTGGCAACCTTAATAGTGGCTAAGTCTGGCCGTGTAATGTATTCTTATGATAGCTTTCTTTTCACATTTCTCAGTAGTCCTAAAATAAGTAGTACTCGCTAATTATTAGCAAGTACTGAGGATAAATTGTTGGGTATCGACTTTGATTTCTCTACATTACGGTAGTTGAGCCAAAGCAGGTCCAATATTAGTTTGCTTATAACTCTCTGTAATACAATTGGTCTCTTGGAAACCTATTCAATCGGTCTTTAATCCAACGTAGAAGCATTGACATTAGATATGACTAAAAAATAGTGACTACGGAGGCTACTCGAGCTGGACAAGCTGGAATGGCCCTTTTGACTTCTTTATTAAGATTAAACGAGAAACGCTGGATTGTTCCTCTAATAATGGTGTGGTGTCTGAGAGAGTGGTGTCTGAGAGAGCTGGCTCACAATGGAAAGGCTTCAAGCGCTACTAAAGAAACTCGTTAATAGGATAATTGTAAGACCCAAATTATTTTATTTGAGTATAGTGCTCTTATCTAACCCTGTCTCAACAGACTTACGCCATATAATAGCCTAGGGAAGAGTATAACTTACAGCTATTGCTCATCTCATGATCTCAAATTTGGCTGCGAAAACGTTAAAGCAGCCTCAATGGAAAAATTTAGATAGACTACGTACCTTGACTCTGAATTTTTTGCTTATCACGTCACCCGCCACTCATATGGATCAATCCCTTTCGCGCTCATAGTAATGCCAGGGGGTATCTTGGTGGCCATTGCTAGGAAAACGTTGCATTCTTAGAATGGTCAAGTATTTCCTGAGGTGCAGCTTCGTCTTAACAACTTTTGATCAAATATCTATTCTACGTGTGTATCGATGCGGTGCAAATGCTTTTCAAACTCACATATAATTAACTGTATTTTATTTACATATAATTTACATATTTTTCAAATATTGTCCAGGAATTTTTCAAGTATTATTCAAGTATTTTTTGAATATTCTTTGAGTATTCTTCAAGTATTACTCACGTATTATTTACTTATTTACGTATTGATTTTAATCAAATAAGTAATTTTTAGCAAAAATAGTCTTAATTTATTGGTCACATATTAAGCAGAAATCTATGAAAATCTCTTAAACGATGATACAGAGACTAAAAGAACAAAAGAACATATAATTTAGAGATTTAGAGGCAAGCTTATTCAAAGCAATACTTGGTCGGCGTTTCTGATCCGCCATATCCAGAAACAGCAAAGCCAAAGCATGGTAGATCTGGCTATTGTACTTGGAAATTGCAACTTTTATGTAGAGATGACCTGCACATAGGTCACAAAAAGTTGCAACTTCTCGAACCAGACTCAGTTTGGGTGCAAAATTCCAGCACGGTGTGTAAGTACCCAGCAGGTGTTTAAGCATCCTGTGTCATGTATACGCTTACTGTATCATGTGTAGGCATACTGTATCATGTGTAGGCATACTGTATCATGTGTAGGCATGTACCAGCCTATGTATGTATACTGTCTTATGAATAGGCACCTAGGACAACATATATGTTTTTGGGATATATCTTAAAGCGGGTATCTGAAGCTAAGAGTGATTACCTGGTATGTCCCTGTTAGCATGAGGGCAGGTTACTGACGCTACGAGTGAGTATTCAATACTGACCTTTTAGAATTTAAGGCGTGTATTCCATAAATGTAGCATGTTGCCAATATAGCGGTACAATGTTTGAGAACGGCGGCTAACAGGAACTAATTGAGCTAACTATTTCAAATCGTCCATTTTCACAATTTCGTGTTAACGATAAACTGGCAAAATCAAAGGCTATTTATAATTCTCGAAGTAGCGACAAAGTTTGGCCAAAACTCGAAAAAGGACAACATTCTATTGACCAGTCGTATGTGTGAAGATCTACATAAATCTGTATAAGATTGACCTACGTCATCAATGCATAAGTTGCAATATGCAATAAACAAGAAAGCAGTAATGTGTTCGTTTCTTTTTTCATTGCAGAAATCTTTCGATAAAACCTGCTTGACAGATACCGATACGACCATTGTACTGAACAGACCTAGCTTGAAGGCTGCCAACATCACTATTATCTACGGATTACTTGATTTGGAGGTTACTGCTGCTTCTGTACTCCACCTGGTTTATAGATTGAAATTATTTTCGACAGGAATAATACATGGGACCCTTTCCGAGAACAGAATCCACAGTGCTTGGTCTATATAATCTCTACCGTAGCATTATACAGAGTAGAGGAACGCAATGACAAAAGAAGCTCAGAATTATTTTCAGAAAAAAAAGTTTATTGGAATGTTAATGCTAAGTTTAGCTAATAACAGTAATATCCGAAATGTTGTAAGCGTTCCTTGCGGCTTGAGCAATCAGAAGGTTTCCAGAGGCGTAATCAAAGACGGTGTAGGCGTTTCTAAGGAAAATATCACCCAATACAATATTACCAACATCTGCCGTGAATAATCCAGAAAATTTGTATCCACCGTTGCCATTAGGTTTCACGAAGTCGATGTAGGGAACTTTGATTGTATTTGAGGCAAACTGAAACTCCAAATACTCATTGGCCCATGATTCGTTGTAGTGAATAATGTTTTTATCAGAGTCATATGGACCAAAAAGACCCTGAATTTTATCAGCAAGAAAATCAGGGAAAGTCGAGGTGGTGGTACCAGTGTCAATAGTAACAGGACTTCCATAATCAAAAGAAGATCCGTCAGCCCAGTGAATCCAATCGAGTTGAATGGCGGCCACTTGTCCACTTAAAAGTGGGTAGGTAGCCAAGTCCCCCACATATTTGGCATGGTCGATTCCTCCGAAAAGAACTACCCCGTTGGTGTGAGGATTGGCATAAGAGTCTACAGTGTCTGGTTCGTCCTGCAAGTAAATAGAGAAGGCAGGCTTATTGATTAGACCAGCTGCAGCCAAAGCGTATGGCACATTATTGTACTTTACAACAGTTGGAGGATCAATAGGCCACTTTCCAGGGACCGAATTTGAAGCTTGTTCACCAGCAAGCGGACCGAGTCCGAGAAGCGAGACATTATGATCCCAAGTTGCCAACTCATAGTTTTCAAGTGTGAATAAATCTGTAGCGAAGGTATCATTATACAACTGGAAAGCACTGCCCCATTCTGTGCCAACAGAGCCTTTTGATTTTGAGCTTGAAGACTTGGAAGGAGCGTATTTGGTTTGATCAAAAACCACGTCCGAACTTCCAGTATCAATCAAAACCTGAATGGTCTGAGGCGGAGTGCCAACCTTAATATCAGCAAAGTAGCCAACCTCATCCCAATTTGTAATTGGAAAGTTAACGTCGTCCTCTCTAGTAGTGAGGTTTCCTTTAGAACTAGAACCAGTCTTGACACGCTTGAATGGAAGCTGAAGAACACCACTTACCGACAGATTAGCGATGTCTGGAATAGTCAAAGCAGAAGCGAGTGAGACCAATGCTAACAAAGAGCTAGCTGAAAGACCTGAGATAAAACCCATATTGATTTTGTATGATAGAGTAACATCAGACCAGTGGATTCTTTGCTGAATATATAGTCTGAAAAGTTGCAGTCGCAAGGGTCTGGATCAATAACAAGTCTCATTGGGCTCCAAACTGTGTTGTCGTTTCATTCGTGAGGCACAATAGCAATGCCACAGGTAGCTAGTCATCTCCTTAAGCGGTCTGGTGCCACATTTGTGATGAGGATAATCTTTCCGAAGATCACTATACAATCACAGTTAAAGGGATTTGCTGCAAATTAGATGCAGGATGTTACAAAATAATAAGTTATTTTTTAGTTTGACAGAATTTCATGCATCGATCGTGGCGAGAACGTGCCGTACAGTGGAGCTAATTGTGGAATTATATTGGAAGAATGTGACTTATTGAGGCTCATTACGTTGCGATATCCTACCAACTATAAGCCATTATAAAATATTGCGAGCTTCGCATTTTTCCAATAAGCAAGGAAGATATATTCCGAGTTGTAAACTTCGTGCTCAACAGGATTTCGCAAAATAATTGATGCATCAATGCATCATTTTGACAGACTGCTGAGAAAGTGGTTCTCTCATATCAACACCAGAATTGACATGGTGGTAATAGAAAAAACTCTTGATGTCTGAAAGATCCTGATCCATATAGCTAACTACAATTATTTTGTAATTTCAAGACCAAACGTTAAGACTCTCATATTCCAATGGCTAGAACAACTGATACAAGTGTAGATCACCCAATACTGTACAACAGAATATTTGTTTCCGTTTGTACTTGACTTCTATTTATTCAAGTTCAACCAAAGAATGATTATGACTTTTGCTCAGAGACTTATGGGGATGGTTCAAATAAAACTTTCAATAGCCAGATTAATGACAATAGTGGTGGAAATGCCATCTTCATTGGCTGAAATCAATTCAAGCTATACTCCATTGGCTCATTTAGTTATCCTGGTAAAGGTAGAGACTTCTCAATCGAGGACAGTGTATATTATAAAAGGTACTAATGTAAAGCTCGAATAATCAATATTGATAACAGAGAATAGTAAACTAGAGGCAGCAGATTCAGCAAATTAGGAGAAAACAAGAAAAAGAATCGACAAAAAGCGAGAAAACGAGCTAGATTCATAATGGAGTACAACGTAAGGTACCATACCAAGGGTAGGGTCGAGTAGTGAAGTGTAGATTTTGACGTGTACCATGAATGATTGGTCATAGAAAATTACAAAAAGTAATCAGGGGTCTTTCTCGTTACTGTAGGCTCGCCAGGTCTGACTGAAGGATCGTACTGCAAGAACTGTCTGTTATGTTGTTCGTCGACTTCCATGATAGCCGCTTGATTACCGCATCTGTAACAATAGTTTGGCGCCGAGAAAATGGTCACCACGGATTCCTGGTGGGACCACGAGAAACCTTCCATCACGAGCTGATGTGCTCTGGCAATTAGACTCAAATCGTTGGTATGGTTGAACTGCTCTGAAATATCTTGACCAAAAGTGAAACCTGCACCTCTTGGAGAAATACCCCAGCCACCTCTATCGTCAGGATCTGACCACAACAAATCACACATAGGGCCTTCGTGGGGCACCTCTTGGATTCTATTCAATTCTCGGACCTGATCGATGGTTTCGATCATGGGCGACAAGCCCCCGTGTAAGCAGAAGACCTTGTTATCTACTAATGCAGTGATTGGGAAGTAATCAAACAAATCAGTAAACAATTTCCACACGGTGGCCGAGCCGTATTTCCTCAAGCATTCGTCGTAAAACCCGTACACCTGGGTGATTTGTCTCGATTCGTGGTTACCTCTCAATATGGTGATTCTGTTGGGATATCTCACCTTCATACACACCAAATACGATACGGTTTCTACAGAATAGTAGCCTCTGTCTACATAGTCACCCATGAATAAATAGTTTGTATCTGGGCACGGGCCGCCGATTTTGAACAACTCGATCAAATCATGGAATTGCCCGTGAACATCTCCACATATGGTTACCGGCACTTGTACAGGTTGGACGTTATCCTCAAACTGCAAAACATCGATGGCCATGTCGCACAATCTCTTTACGTCGGGCTCGCTCAAGGGTTCGCACTTGGACAATTTTTCGATCCATTGATCCAATTGATTGACGGAACTGAGATTAAGATCGGCCTTTTTGGGAGAGGTATTTGATTGATTGAAGCCGGAAGTGCCTCTTGGTTGCTGTTGTTGTTCCTCAACGTCTTCCATTGGTACGTCTGTATCCAAGTCCATGTTTATTCAGGTGTAGTTTCTTTTATTATGAAGGGCGAATGGAATGCAAGATGCTAAGATGCTATGGTATTGGTTGTAGATGGATTGTCAAAATTATCAAAGTTTTTTGGGGGGGGGGACAATTGTGGTTTACAGTTTTGGTCAATCCGTAAAAGTGATAATTTGATAAAAACGCTCCAGTCAACCGAGGAATAGACAGTGGAAATAGGGCGTAGCGGTCAAATTGACTTCTGGCGGTGATTGATATATTAAGTTCCGGTAGTGGAATGTTTACTTTGAAAAAGAACCGTGGGAATCCTGCTTGATCAATTTTACACTGGTCGTTTTTTTTCGTGGTCGTTGTTGTCCAATTTTTGTGATGTTTTTGTGAGAATAGTAGGGAGAAATAGAGTAGGGAAAAAGTGAATTAAAGGAAATTAGGTTCTTGGGGAGGGTTGAGAGTGGTGTTGGGAGTAGTCTGTAGAGAAGTTGCTACGATTGTTTACGTATAGATGTAGGCGTTGTGAGTTATATGGTCTCGCATTCACTAAGGAACCACCCGAAAGTTGCATCTCGCTACGATGGTGCCGCGTGAACAGGGAGATTAGTGGCAATCGTGGAATTTGGGACGCTCCCTAGTGCGTGGATCGTGTAATGTCGTCGAGTCGCATGGCCCGAACACGACTGTGTCTAATCTTCCTAAAGCAGTACCGCTTCGCCAGAGCAATGTAGAGAGGCGAAGTGAATCGGTAGGGACACGGTATGGACACGGTAGGAAGAGTAGAGCACCTGGCGCCGCGACAGATGCGGCCCACGGCTCCGCGACACTGGTAGGTCCTCGGTGTGCGCATACCGTCTTTGCCAGGACTCGTAACTTAGAGAACCTAAGATCAATCATTGAATAAAGAGACTAGTATACTATGTAGCAGAAGCTCTCTATACGGAATCGTGCTCCTCCTCGTTTTCGAACAAGCGCTATTTCAGTATAATTGGTCTTCACTTCTTGTCTCTACTATAGTCGTCTCCATTTAATGGCTGCGAAATCTTCTCAATTAGGAAAGGCACTTTTCGTCTCTTATCTATTTTATATCAATTACTCTATAATTCTATATGTCATTAGTCTTGGGGTGATCGTTCGAAATTGGCGTATTGCCGGATACACCAGTGAAATTGGTCTCGAGCTGAAACAAGTTTGTCATGCTGGCCAGAGTGCTATTCATGAAATCGTCGCTGATTTGATTGAACAAGTTGTACAAGTTTTTGGTGCTCTCGCTCATCAGTAACGAGTTGAATTCATTGTGGTTGTCCCCTTTGAGCTCAATTTGCTCTTGCAGCAAGTTATTCTGCGGGAACTGCTGGTTCGACGGGTATGCGTTCTGCACAAATGGCTGCGAAATCTGAGATTGCATCTGGTTTGCAGAATGAAATTGCGGCTGAGGATGCTGGAATTGCAGAATCTGGTCTACTGGCTGTATAATTTGATTTTGGCTTTGAAATACTGGAGCTTGTTGAGTATTTTTGTCCTCGATTGGCCCCGATATGACCGAAGAAGCTCCCGAACTCGGGCCAGAAGAAGGACTGGAAAATGAGCCCTTGGAGATCTTTTCATTGCTATTAAGTCTGCCTAGAATGGGCCCGTGCTGGACTTTTGGCGTGATGGAAAAGTACTCCTCCTCGGTGCCATGGTAAAACGAGTCCAAATCGGGATTCTGCTCGTTGGTAGCCATAAAATGGTCTGTTTGACCAAGGTTCACTCTCGGCTCCAAATCGGTCATTATATCATAGTTTTCCACCGCCGGTTGGTCTGCCGATTTTTTGGCCAGATCCAATTTTTTACGGTTTTCATTCAAATTTACGAACCACGTACTTAAAGACTTGGTGGCTCTGATCAATTTGTTGATATTGTTGAAGAACGGAAACTGCTTGATGAGGTTGTCGCTGAAATTTATCAACAATTCGTTGTCGTTGTCGGAAGGCAAGTAATTAAACTGCTCAAAGTCTACAATATTATGCTTGGGCACTCTGGACTCTGCCTGTTCTTCGCGATTTTGCTCTCTCATCTCCAATATTATCCTCAAAAGGTGTAATAATGGCTGCAAAAGCTGGTAGTTCGACATCTGGACCTTAAACAAGTCGGTGTCGCTTTTGTTCAAGTGAAAATTGAGGTACTTTACAAGGAAAAAAAGCTCGTTTTTCGAGTCAACAAACGTAAGAGGGTTTATGAGCCAGAGCTTGAAAATGAGGATACTCTTGATAATATCAAAGATCGAATCGCTGTTGGAAATCCGGAGAATTTCCTGCTTGAGAGTGTAGTACTGTTCGGGATTTCCTGGCGACATCGCCTTACTTGTCATTTGGTCACTTGGAGCTATGAGACCCCCTTGTATGGTGAATTCTGTGGCGATATCGGTGGCCGTTTGGATATCACCTAGCTCCTGGGGCTCGTCGTCCAACAATCTGGGCTTGATATTGAAGTTGGTGTACTTGCACAATCTGGAAAACATATTTGGGTGAATTTCGTCTTCGTGATGGACGATTTGAACAAGGCCAAATAGCACATTTGAGCTGAAAGAATTGTTGATTTTGCTAAGCATATGCTTCAAGATCTTTTTGGAGCTCAACTGGATTAAAATATCGTTGTTTCGAATCAAGTTTAGGTTGTAGTTGTTGGACGAGTAGATGAGATAAAACCGCTCGTAGGTGAACAAGATTTCGAAAAGCTCGTAAAGCTGGATGATCACGGCGTTATCGGAGGTTTTGAGGTTGATGAGCTGGTAGTACGAGACGGCTTTTTTCAAGTTCATGAGCTTGTGATGTTCCTGCGCTTCGTTGCCGAAATTGTTGTTTAGGTTTGACGAAGAGTTTAGGGTGTTTGTCAAGTTGAGAATGTGATAGTAGTTGCACAAATGAAGACTGCTTAATGAAAGGTTATAGTAGATCTGGTACTGGTTAAGGTGGTTCAGGTTGATGTTCTTGATATTTTTGGGGTTGTTTTGGGGAATGATAGGCGGAACCAAGAAGTTCTTTTCGATCAAGGTGTTGATTTCCATACACTTGAAATGGCACAAGTTCTTGAAGTTCTTGAAGTTTCGAGAAAAAAGGTGTTTTTTGGGATACTTGATGAAGTCTCTGAACTTCTGTTTCTTGAGTTTAATGAGCATTTCGGCGATAATCAAGTTGATGGTCAAAACAAGGAGAAGTTTCGATAAGAAAACCGAATCGTCGTGGTGCTCGAGAAGGTTGATTTCGGTTTCCAACGAGTTCAGCTTGTCCTTGAAGTTGGAGTTCAAGAAATCCACCAATTCCGTGTGGTTTATTAACAAAGACTGAACGGTCAATGGTTTCATGAGCTCGAGAATAATGGGCTCTTCGGCTATAAGCGCAATGTTCTCTATCAAGTTTGCCGGCGTGGGCTTGTAGTCGTGAGGTTCGGATGTGATGCGGAAACGTGGCTCGTCTCCCTGTGATTCGGGCTTGGCTTCGGCCAAAGCAGGCGTGGGAACAGGACTGACGTTACACTCGGACCTTTCTGCCTTTTTACGGTTGATATCAATGACTTCGTTCAAGTTGCTGATACAGTCCATGGTTCTGTGCACAAAGTTCTTTGGGCCGCTCTTTTTGCGTCGCCTCACCATCGTACAGTTGATTTTGTTGGCCACACAGTGTTTGCACGGCCGACTAGTATCACACTTGACTTTTTTGATAGCACAGGCATCACATGCGTACACCATGGGTTTTTGTCTTTTGGGAGCGTTCAGCAGGTAGTCCGATGAGTAGTTCAGCATCTGCACCGAATCAGGCGTGTGAGAAGGGTTTTCGGGACTGTAGCTTGTTGTTCTCGAGAAAGTCGGTCTGGAGCCATTCGGAGGAGAAATACTGGCCTGGCTGAAGGATGTTTGTGACTGTAACTGTGGGTTCAGTCCAGCTTGTGTCAAAGAGTTACTTCGATCATCCGTATTCATTTTAAACGGGTTATATTAAGATTAAATATAAAATATGATGTTGAATGTTGTTATTGGTTGTTTTGGTTGTTTTGGTTAGGTTGTAATGATATTTTTTGAGTCAGATAGTATTATTTGGTTGTAAAATAAATGATAAATGAGTCTAAAATGGTCTAATGTGTACTAAATTTGGTTGTAAAGTGGTTGTAAAGTGGATGAGTCTATGAGTCTAGGATGTTTTTTTTGTTTTGGTATGTTTTTGGCAGTGTGTAGCTCTTCTACACTCTATCAGTGTCAAGTATCAACCTACTCAAGCCAAGAACTGGTGTGGTGTTCCAAACTTTGCCAAGCTTGTAAAAAAAAAACGGTGAATTTGGCAGTAAAATGATTAGCGGTGGATTTTCCTGGAGATAAACGTGCGAGTAAAAGAAGTAAAAGAGTAGAAGTAAGAGAGAAGTGACGAAGTAAAGAGTAGGTGTAAAAGAGTAGAAGTAGAATAGAAGTGTAGAAGTATACGATGTGTAGAGGGATACGTAGTGTGAATTTTGGCCCATCAAGGACTAGTGTACGGTGTTAGATCGAGTCTTGTGGCTGGGGGTGCGTGCAGGGGCATCGCGCTGATCAAGCGGGGGAGATATTGTTGGTTTCGCCCGTTGGGGAGGCGGTGCGGGCTACATAAGATTGGCCAGGTGAGATCTACGCGGGGTTCGAGAATGCAGCCAGCCAACCAGTTGCCTATAATGCCTTGCCTATAATGGCGTGACTATAATGCCTCGTTGACTATAATGCCTCGTTGGCTATAATGCCTTGCCTGTTACTAGGGGAACCTGGGGGATCCTAGCAAGTGGAAAGATCTTCTTCAATAGATCTCTGGGCGTTTGCAGCATTGTGGGGAAGGTCCTGCCGCGAGAATATTCGCTTCTGTCCAATGAGCTCATACTCAAAAATCTAACTCTGCTACATCTCTCTGCTACATCTTTAAACTACAGGGTTGGCCATACTACTCTACGTTGCAACAAGAGAATCAGAGTAAATGTATACTTGTCGCTCATGAATTTGTTTTTTGATTATATATTTGCTAATCTACTGTACTCTTCTCTCACTCACAACCAATTGGCCAATTATCGATGAGCTCATAAACGGTCGCACCGAGAATTTTCTTGGTCAGTGCGCAAAACCAAACGGTCTATAGTCAAACACTCTGAAACACACTTGAGGCGGTATCACCTGACATTCACTCTATCTACTCTATTTACTCCATTTACCGTCGATTATGGCTCGGTATCGCTGCTGCTGCAACGCCATATGTGTAAACACCTTGTACTTTCTTTGTAGCAACTCTTGATCAGTGCTGGTGGGAGATGTCGTTTGTAACCGTTTCGCCTTGCACTGGTTTAGCGTGCCAATTATCACGTCCTCGTGGTCAGCGTCCGTCTTGGCTAGTTCTCTTCCAATGGCTGCAATGGTGGCTGCTCCGCGCGCGACCACCACATCGTCCGGTATGTCGAGCGGCTTGACAATATCCTTGCGCGTGACATTGGCCAATAGCTGCAAAAAACGGGTGTTCTTGCCCTGCGACCCACACACCACTATATCTGAAATCAGACCTTCGTGCTCGACAAGGTCGATCAACTGTTTGGTCTGGAATGCCAAGAACTCCAATGTAAGGTTGTACTCAATGACCAAACTTACCAATTGTCCGTGCTCGGCTTTTTCAGTGTGGACCCACGGCGTGGAATTGTCTCCTTGGATAGTCATTTCTGACATTCTGAAGTCATTGTAGGGACTACGATTACCGTAAACATCTCCATAGTAGAAATAGTACTTGATAAGTTCGTTTATCGTCGTAGAGTACTTCTTCTCCAACTTTTGCGTCAACTCTTCTACCTGCTCGAATTTCGTCAGACTACTGTCTAAATACTTGTCAAATAGTCTTTGGAATAGAAGTCCGGTTGCAGGCTGACCAAACTCGTACATCTCAAACAAACTCTTTTCAAATAGTCCGTTGAAGGGACCCCATATTCCTGGTATCTCGCGGTATGTTTGAAACACCGGCATCACAAAACATGTCGAGGTTCCTGCGATCATCGACAAGCTTGTAGGTACTCTATGGGTAGCAAAGAGCTGTTCGGGGTGCGTAATCGTACTCACCCATCCTGCGTAACAGTCTATACACCCATTAACAACCCTTATGGGCTCTGATGTACTGGAAATGCTTGGGTGCAAATTTCCTAAATACGTGCCTACTGGCGGATATTCACCTCCGGGGGGAAGATTTATACAGCTGTGACCTACTCTGACGTTAGAACTGATCCCAAACTGCTTCAATATCGAGTCTGACCACCCTTTTATGGACCCATCCATGGCCCGTGAACTTTCTCCAAATGGGTGCAAACATCTTTCGTCGAAAGGACGAAGCGCGCGGCCCTCGATTTTTTCCGTGTGCTTCCCCACAAGAAGCAAATACGCAATCCAATCATGGAGCTCAAAGCATATGTACTCGCCTTCACTACTATACTGGTCACTAACCCATTTGAGCTTGGGTATGCCTAGCTCGGGAATTAATTTTTTACTGATTGCCAACTTTTCGAAAGTCTCGCGATCCAAAGCCTGGTTCAATTCAGATGTTTGAGACTCGGCTCGGCTATCCATCCACATAATTATATCCTGGTTGGCACCATTCTGACTGGTGTCTACGTTTTCAAGATATAGTGTATCTCCTACCTTGATTTTCTTCTGTACTACCATGGAGCATGTAGCCGTAACACAGATCGCATCAACGTTCTTGGTGTCTTGGGTCTCAAAATAATCTACAATGTTGTTCCAGATCTGCTGCGATGACTGGCTGACAAAACGACCCTCAGTGACCCTCGATATCTCCGAGACCACTTGCTTTGAAGCGGCCAATCCATCCTGCTCACTCTGGTATATTCTCATACATCCCGAACCAATATCTATACCAATTGTACTCATTAGTCTACTCTAGCCGTATCCAACACTATCCAATACTTTTAAAATAACAATTTAGATGGTATGTATCGGAGCAAAAGAGCACACTTGGAAGATTAGTTCCACTATTCATTCCTGTATATAACCGACCCGACTGTTTATGCACCACCATGCAGTATGCGGGGTCAGATCGGGTCAACCATGTTGATAAACACATCATACAAAATCCCTGTTCGCCCTGTAATCATTATATGAATGATTTTAACGAATTGAAAGCTTCCGTAATGATACGACCTACCAGGGACACTTTGGTAACCATTAATTGGTGTCATTTCCTTTTCGAATATTTCGTTTTCCTATTAAGCAGGCTAGTAAGTAGATAACAAATGAATGAATCAATGGAGAGCAACACTGCGCAAATTACACTTTCTACTCTTATCTATAATCCCTGATTACACTTTATATTCGTATTGTTAGAAGCGGGATTTGGCTCTAGATCCCCGTCCTACCGTTGGCGCCGCCTTTTAAAGTTCAGGGGTGGTGGCTGCAAATTAATGAATAATTACATTACTCCACACACCCCGTTCAAAAGGGTCTGATTCTAGAAGATAGTAATATATAAACAGACCCATCAAATCGAACGTGAGTGACGTGCAAACGAACCCCTTTTCTGTAGATACACACCAAATTACTAATAACATTAGGCACGTATGTGGGCACTACTAGTCGCAATGCGCCAATTTTCTCTCTGTTTAATCGATATTGTATCACAGATTTTCATTCCCCAGCGGAGACTGTTAAAGGAAAAGCTTATTGAGTCGGGTGGAGGAAAGAAGAAAGATGTCTTGGTCGTTCCACAACACCTGGTTGTTCACCAACATCTGGTCGTTCAGCAGCACCAACAAAGTTTGGTGCCATTTAAACAAGACGACACGGTTTTGCTAGTCGGAGAAGGCGATTTCTCATTCTCTGTGTCGATAGTTCAGCAAGGGATGATAAAACCTGACAACCTAATCGCTACTAGCTACGATTCGAAGGTTCAGGCCGAAGCAAAATACCCCAAAGCAAAAGCACATCTTGACATATTGGCTGCAAAAGGGGCTTGGATTGTGCACGAAGTCGACGCAACCGACCTTCTAACGTCATTGAACTTGGTTTCTAAAGGCAAGTCCCATTTACTCAAACACAAGCAGAACTTGAACTTCATTATGTTCAACTTCCCTCACACAGGAAAGATGTACAAAAAACACAGTGACAGAACATTAGATCATCGGTTGTTGATATGGCTTTATTTTAAAAGATGCAAAGAGGTTTTCGCGTATATGAATAACCGAGCCCTAGATTCTCCAAACCACGGCAAAATTGTATTGACATTGTTCGAAAGCGAGCCATACATATCGTGGCAAGTAGTGAGCTTAGCCCGCGAAGTGGGCCTTTGCGTGGAAAGATCAGGAAAGTTTGTATGGGCCATGTTTCCTGAGTACAACCATCGCTGCACTAACACAACCAGCTGTACCGCAAAGCCAGCACGATCAAGAGATGCTCGGATGTATGTGTTAGCACCCAAAAAATAAAAATGGGATTATTGAGAGGATACACAGATGCTGGTGATGGAAATTAAGCAACGACCGGGATTTGCAGCAATAGTACGATATTTCTCTATAAGACTCCTACTTGTAGCAAGCACGCTCACTGTGATATCTCGGACACAGTTCCTAACCAAGAAGATCACTTTAGTTGGCGGTCCTTTATCTTACCAATACGCAACAATGTGTTCCGAAATTGATTTTTAGTTGGACCTAGAAGCTTTTCGAATGATTGTTAGTAGGGCTTCTTGAATGCAAAAGACATGGTTATGAGCTGGGAATACTGTTCAAGAACGACTAACACCCTCAAGTCAATGTTCACGTGGTAAACATATTAATGGCCAGGCGTCTGTCTTTGGCCGGTAGCTGGTGTGTCAGAACAGGTATCATCGTTCTTTTGCTGGTCAACGTATCATCAAAAAACTATACGGGAGGCTGGCAATTATTTGATGAGTGAATAATTATTTAGAAAATTTGTAAATATCTCGAAAAATATTGAACCTAAGCTGATTTTACGATGAGTTGCGCATCGTAATTTTATCGGCGATTGGAAATTGAGATTCCACAACAAATCACCGTGAATATTTTCTATCCCTTTTGAGGATATTATCGAGAATATTATCTCGGCGATCAATAAAAGCCATGTTGTTCTTTACTTCATTATTTAGACATATAGTCTAGGCTGGCAATCATCGAAAGAATCCCAAAACTAAAGGTTACCAGCAGCAGAACACATGGATGATGTGTGAAGTTCTGGTGCTACTAGATCTCGGAGCAAGAGACTTCTACGAACTTTTCATAATGTAGTATGTGAAATAGTCAATATACTACAGTTTTTCCCTCGCAAACATTTTTCACATCATAGTAAGTGTGAAAGTAGTGAAAATAGAGATAAGTTTTTGTTTTCACGTTAGTAAAGAGATTCTACTTTTTTTTTTTACTTAACATATTTTATTTTAATAACAAGGTACAAAGTATCGTAGACGATATGATAAGGAAGCGAAACAATGGAATATACAAAGAAGATGAGGAGATGGTTAGTCTGTTTAGTAACCAATGGTGGCCTTGGAACCAGGCTGGCTGATCCATCCTTGGACAGTTTCTTCGCTCAAAGTTGGGTCGAAGTCATCGGTGACGGACAAGATGTGGATATCGGAGCCGGTGAAGATGACCGCGGTCTTCAAGGAGCCAGAGGTAGGTCTGGCGAAGTAGTCGGCCGAGCCACCACCGCCTTGAGCAGAACCATCGTTTCCTTGTCCATCGTGCAAGTGAGTAACACACTTGTCGGAACCAGCAGCCAAGACTTCAAACAAGTCCAATTCACCACAACCGGTCTTCCAACATGAACATTGGGCGTTACCGTATTGCAAGGTTCTTGGGACCTTAGCGTTCAACATCCAGATGGCTGGCATGTCGTAGTTGAAGCCGCCGGAGCTGGACGAGTCAGTAGGCATTTCAAAGTCAAACACAAAGATCTTGTTGGCGCCGCCGAAACCGTGGTAGGCTGGGATTCCTTCTCTGTAGTAGCCACAGTCGTTGCCGGAACATTTGTCACCGGAAAAGATGACAAACTCTTGGTTGGATTTGAGGGTGGTGTCGCTCAAGGCCACGGCGGAAGAAGAGCCTCCAGAAGCGTCGGAGTTGGCGTACGACAACGAGTTACCGAACGAAGCGGACCACACACCGGAACCAGAACCTCCATAGTAGTTTTGGAACACCACGTTGTCGGCGTTGCCTGGGGTGTAGTGGGACTTTCTGACCCAGGATCCCGAAGGAGCGTCGGTCGATTGGGCCTGGCCGCCGGAGGTGGTGGTAGGGGCAGATTGCGTGGAAAGAGATCTGTAGGCCTTACCTTGACCGGCCAAGTCGGTGTTGAACGAAGCGGCTTGGGTTTCGGCCTGGGCAGAGCTGGAAGGAGTCACGGTGGAGCTGACTTGCGAGGTCACGGTGTTGCCGTTTCCGTCAACAAGCACAGTCTGGGTGACTTCAACCACCTGGGTGGCTCTCTTGTGCTTGTGGTGCTTGTGGAAAACAGCCGAAGTGCATTCTTCGTCGTCTCTCTTGTTGTTGCTACTGGAAGGGTAGTAAACACCAAACTCCTTCAATCTCAAAGGACCTCTGAAATGCACAGACAACTCTTCGTCCAATGGCGCCAAGTTACCGGAGATAGACTTGGATTGTTGAGTACACTGGCCGTTGTCTTCGTTCATGTTGGTGACATCTTGGTACGATCCAGAGTAACCAATGCCTTGGTATACGACCTTGTTGGTTTCGGAACAGTACCAGTTGCCGCCGTCGTTAGTGCATCCAGCTTGAACTGAAACAAATGTCGATAATATGGCCAAGAGGGCGGTATTTGTGAGTCTCATTCTATAATTTGTTTATCGTTAGACGAGTGTTTTTTTTTTGATGTTTTCCCTGGTTTACTTGTTTTTTGTAAGGAATGTAATCTCAATATCGATAGATGGGTATCTACAGTATGAGGGAAGTAAAAGGAATGACTTGGGTAGGATAAGGAACGACAGAATAACGATAAAATGTACAAATTTTAGCGGCGCTAAACAACAGGAAATTCCACTTTTTTATAAAGGGCGGCGGTTGTTTACAAGGAGGTTCGTTTCAGCTTTGTGCCACTGTTGTTTATATCAGGACCGCGCATCGCCGGCTAAAACGAGGGCTATGCGGCGAGATCCGAGGGTGTTTAAGCTGAGAGGCATGGCGCGCGTCTCACGTGCGGGTGCGGTCGGCTTGGCAAAAAAAAAAAGTCTTGGTGCAATTCCGGTTATTGACTGCTGGCTTGCATGCATGGAGCATGCTGCGCGTCCCAACTTGGCATTGTTGAAAGCCATGTCTAGCCGGAGCAGAAATGAGTCGAGCAATATTTTTTTTTCTTTGATTCGGGCAGTGCGTCGTCCATCAAGTGTTGGGCATGGCACATAACTCTATTTGGGCACAGATCTTGCTGCGTAGCCATTTAGGGTAGTAGCCAGGCATTGTGCTGGTAGAGGCCCAGAGTTGATCACGGTCAGCTATTTATCGCATCAATAGCTTGCTGAAATATCATAACTCGCCATTTACCTCCAAAGGGGTTATATCGATACATAGCCTAATTCTTTTTGTATTTATTGACACCCTGCCCTCGCGCAACTAAACCGCAAACAATCTTCGTTCCTTTCACCGATTGTATATTTTTTTGTTCGTTTCCGCATAGGGGTAAATTGCGACAACTACACCTGGTGACGATGGCTGTTGTCAATTGTATATAGTTTAATTAGTTTATTTACATGCATTTAATTATAGCATGTCCTACTTATTGAAAGCGAAGCGTCTATTCGGATTCCCAACGCAACCTCCTAGAACCCTCCTAGAATTCTTTGTCCCTCCTTATGCTCCACTTGTACTCCTTGTACTCTCCTTGTAGACGAACATTACGCGACTCATCCCTGCTATTATTGCGAAAAACCCTTGACGACCAACAAACCAAGTATAAGAATTGTCAGAGGTTCTACCCTACTTGTAACATACCAATTACACTACAGTCATTCTTCGCCAATAGTTGGCTACATATCGAATATGTTTGGTATGTTTCAAGCGAACACGTACTGGAAGAATTGATTTGTTTTTCGGTGTTCTCGCTAGAATTAGACGACAATTTGAGTACTCGATATAGACACTACCCGAGGTGGGGTGGTAATTTAATCAGGGGTAAATCTGTGTAAGATGCTGCATGACTTAATATGCATACCGAGACATACTCAAAAAGTTTTGAGCCAAGTCGACAATCGGAATTACTAATATCCTAGAGACTGTAGACTTGAACAACAGTAAGACTTCCGACCTCGAGAAACCCTCGAGCACTAGACTTCTTTGCCAGAATCTGGTTATTCACTTGGTACGGCATTAGAGATAATTTTTCACATTTCGGCCCGCGCACGCTCACACAAAAGCATAATGCGAGTTCAACGGTCGAGGAAATGCAGGCTACTAACATGCGGCTATGACAGAAAAGATAATTGAAATAAGTCTTGACCCAAGGGAGCCCCTACTACAATAAATAGTGGTAGCTTACACTACACATAAGACCACAGCTGGCCACCACAGTCAATCTCTTTCGGTCATTGTAAATCAAGTCTTCAAATCTTAGTGAACATCGGATTATTGAGATTAGTCATTCGATGAGTCTGTGTAATATTTTTTCGTGGAATATATTTCTATTAATTCGGACTTATAAACGAGATCAGTATTCGGACAAGTCTAGATCAAATATGCATCTCATTTACATAACTTGCATAACGGCTGTTAATCTCATACGTATGCACTGCTTGATTAAGTCCGGGATCTGCGATACGGCTTGGCTTCCTATTTCCGAACGAGTTGCATAACGGTCTCGTTAAGAAAACGAGATCTTATGCCGAGAATCATGAATGAGGATCGTTTCTTTTTGGTTGGTCCAGACTAGCTGAATTAGAAGATACGATACCGTAAATGAAGAGTCTAGACAAATGGTCTAAGATTCAAAAGTAATCAAAAGGAAAAAACCAAAAAGAACCAAAATGAACCAAAAAGGAATCAAAAAGTTCGAAAAAGAAACAAAATGAATCAAAAAGAGCTTGCAAAAGGATAAGGTCCCGTTAAATATTCGCTTTGCAAAATTACGACTACTGCGATTCTAAACTATATTAAAAAAATTCGCAGCACATTACAGTGTAGGAAATGAATACCGGAAAACTTTCTTTGTTTTCCTACAGATCTCCAGGTATATGATAAAAAGTCCCAACGGGTCGAACATTTCTGCTACACCACCAGAACTCCATTCTAGTTCCCCACTTGGCTGACTCTCATCAATACTAGCTACTAGCACCCTTGATCAGATCTGCGATGCTCTCACGTGACCGGGATGTGATGAAAAATGAAATTTGATGCTTTGCTCATCGCAAAGCATTTAAAGCATCTCATAGTAGCTTTACCCATGAGTGACGAATCCAGAAGCTACAAGAAGCAAAAGGTCTCTGAAGCCGAGCTTGTGGCCGAGAATGCAGAAAAGTCGTTGGAAAACAAGCACTTTTCGCAAGAACAGGCCCCTACTCATCACGATGCCGGAGAGTTTTCCAAGTTAACCAGACACCAAACCACGGCCAGCGACGCGCAGGCATTGGAAAGCGGCACCAACAATCCGTTCACAGGAACGCCATTCACGCAGAAGTACTTTGATATTCTCAAAGTCAGAAGAGACTTGCCAGTTCATGCCCAAAGAGACGAGTTTCTCAAGATTTTCCACAGCACCCAAATCATGGTGTTTGTCGGAGAAACCGGTTCCGGTAAGACCACGCAAATCCCCCAATTCGTGTTGTATGACGAAATGCCGCATTTGACAGGTACCCAGGTGGCGTGTACGCAGCCACGTAGAGTTGCAGCCATGTCTGTGGCCAAGAGAGTGGCCGATGAGATGGACGTGGAGTTGGGCAAAGAGGTCGGTTATAGTATCAGATTCGAAAACAAAACGTCTCCAAGCACCATTCTCAAGTATATGACCGATGGTATGTTGCTCCGAGAAGCCATGGAAGACCACGACTTGAAAAGGTACTCGTGCATTATACTAGACGAAGCGCACGAAAGAACATTGGCCACGGACATTTTGATGGGTTTGTTGAAGCAGGTCAGTGAAAGAAGACCCGACTTGAAAATCATCATCATGTCGGCCACTTTGGACGCTGAAAAGTTCCAATCCTACTTCAACGACGCTCCTCTCTTGGCTGTTCCTGGTAGAACCCACCCCGTCGAAATATACTATACGCCTGAGTTCCAGAGAGACTACTTGGACGCTGCCATTCGTACGGTGTTGCAGATCCATGCCACTGAAGACGAAGGTGATATTCTTTTATTCTTGACTGGTGAAGAGGAGATCGAAGATGCCTGTAGAAAAATATCTCTTGAAGGAGACGAGTTGGTGAGAGAGCAGGATTGCGGGCCTTTGAAGGTGTACCCGCTTTACGGATCGCTTCCACCTAACCAGCAGCAAAAGATCTTTGAGCCAGCACCCCCAGCTTTGAAGCACGGTGGCAGACCAGGCAGAAAGGTCATTGTGTCCACCAACATTGCCGAAACTTCGTTGACCATAGATGGGATTGTATATGTCGTAGACCCTGGATTTTCCAAGCAAAAGGTGTATAATCCACGTATCAGAGTAGAGTCGTTATTGGTGAGTCCCATTTCCAAGGCTTCGGCCCAGCAGAGAGCCGGTCGTGCTGGTCGTACCAGACCAGGTAAGTGTTTCAGGTTGTATACCGAGGATGCGTTTAAAAAGGAATTGATCGAGCAGTCGTACCCCGAAATCTTGAGAAGCAACTTGGCTTCCACCGTGTTGGAGCTCAAGAAGTTGGGGATCGATGACTTGGTGCATTTCGACTTTATGGACCCTCCTGCTCCCGAAACCATGATGCGAGCCTTGGAAGAATTGAACTACTTGCAGTGTCTTTCGGACGAAGGAGACTTGACTGCGTTGGGCCGCATGGCGTCGCAGTTCCCCTTGGATCCTATGTTGGCCGTGATGTTGATAGGCTCGCCTGCGTTCAAGTGTTCCGAAGAAATCCTTACCATTGTAGCATTATTGTCCGTTCCCAACGTGTTTGTGCGTCCTGCGCTGGCCAGAAAGAGAGCTGACGAAGCAAAGATGGCTTTTGCCCATCCTGACGGAGACCACTTGACGTTGCTAAACGTTTTTGAAGGGTTCCAATCGGACGAGGCATATTCTCTTGGGATCCACCAATGGTGTCGTGACAACTTTTTGTCGTACAGATCGTTGCAATCAGCCCAGAACGTTCGTTCTCAGTTGGGCAGAATCATGCAGAAATACGATTTGGAATTGGTTTCCACCGACTACGAAAACCCCCAGTACTGGACCAATATCCGCAAGGCGCTTGCTGCTGGATTCTTCATGCAAGTGGCCAAGAAACGGTCGGGAAACAAGGGTTACTTGACTGTCAAGGACAACCAGGACGTGTTGATACACCCATCGACTGTTCTTACCGGCAGCGAGAGCGAGTGGGTCATCTACAACGAGTTTGTGTTGACCAGTCAAAATTACATTAGAACGGTTACCAACATCAAGCCCGAATGGTTGGTGGAAATAGCACCAAAGTATTATAACCTTGACCATTTCAGCAGCGGGGACGTCAAGTTATCTTTGGAAAGGGTCATCGATAGAGTTGAGACCATGAGAAGGGTAGAGAAGAAGGAAAAGAAGGAAAAGAAAAAGAGCAAGAAGTAGATAACATATAATCATCATAGATAAGATAAATACAAGTTTAAGCAAATATTACTTTCATATAAAATAGAATAGTAAGTTTACCTGGGAAGTGGAATTTTTTTCATCAAATTTCGCAGCCACTTTGATGCAAACCTTGACATGGGCCAAATTAGGAAATGTGCTGCATCAAAAAAATACTTCTAGCTAGTTTACCGAGAATGGCCATTATGACACACCTGCAACGAGACATTACATCTGCCTAATGCACGCCTGAATGGCAATGGTGTGAGCCTATAGTGTCGTAGCTCATTACCAGAAAAGTTGGTAACAATGATTACTGTTAGATAATCGGCCCTGGATTAACCTGCAGACTACTTATTCATAATAGTATCGCCAATGGCATTATATCGATACATTATTGTATATACGAATGATATGTTACCAAATGTTACCTTATCAGCTCTTTTTGGTTTCTGTAAATCTTAGTATTAGCTGGAGGTTTACCGTTATGCACACCAAGTAATTCTATTTGAGTATCACCAGACTCACACTGACTTTCAAAATGGACTTAAGCTGACTATACTGTATATTGACAACCCACAAGCTCTATTTATGCCAAGAATTATTTAAGTTGACTTTATGTGGTTTATCTAGTTTATCTAATGACTAACTTGTACAATGGTCTCGTGCTCACAGTTTCTTTTGTTGCTACAAGGGACTCAAACCAAGGGAGATAATGAAAGATAAAAGAAAGACCTTTACTTAGAGAGACCACTTCTTACGAAAGAATTATACTCCCGTGACAGTGTTAGTCACTGTCAAAGGACTACTTTACCAGAAAACTCAGCGCAATCAGGTCAGTGCTATTCTGTGTTCTTGACAGTGTAAGTCACGCCAATCGGTGTCAGTGATTTCCTGTGTGTTCTGTCAGACCCTTTTGTAACTCTCCCCTGCATCGGTATATCCGCGCTCGCACCAGCGCTACCGTCGCACCGAGACGCGTAGATGCGGCATATCGTACATGATTATTTACATATTTACTACGAGAGCACCAAGTGCTCAGTATACACCTGGCTCTATTTTGGTGGTTTGACTAATCCAACGTCACCGTCTCACTATCTACACCATCTTGTCTCTACAACATCTTGTCCTACACTATCGCGAGCGTAGCGAGCGATAGTGTGCATTTCCCGCACCTGTAACGCCTCGTCGTTCGCTCGTCTGAAGAAATCCGCACGCGTACAGACGAGCGTCGTGTAAGAATTCGTTTAATTATATATAGACGAGTTGACGGCTAGATATCAGTTTGTCAGTTTCAATTGTACTATAGTGTTCTAGTGATCATGGGTATCTTTGTATCGAAAATCTTCAAGAACAAGGAGATGAGAATTCTCATGCTCGGGCTCGACAACGCCGGGAAAACCACCATTTTGTACAAGCTCAAGTTGGGAAAAACATCCAAAACGGTGCCCACGGTCGGGTTCAACGTGGAAACCGTCAAGCACAAAAACATCTCGTTTGCAGTGTGGGACTGTGGTGGACAAGAGAGAATCAGGCCCCTCTGGAGACACTACTTCACCGGCACCAACGCGCTCATATACGTGGTGGACTCGAGCGACATAGACCGGTTGGAGGAGTCCAAAAAGGAATTGTTGCGCGTCATCAATGATAAGGAGTTGGCCAACTGTTTATTGATAGTGTTGGCCAACAAGCAGGATGTCAGCGGGGCCATCAAGCCCAAAGAGTTGATCGAGCGCTTCGAGCTCAACAAGTTGACTGGCCAGCACACCTGGTCCGTCATACCTACAATTGCGCTTGACGGCACCGGGTTGGTCGAAACGTTGAATTGGATCTCCAGTCATAGTAAATAAACACTAAATACCTTAATCTACAGTAAATAATCAAGCCTGCCACAACGACACCTCGCCACTCTCCTCGCCAAAGTAGCACTTGGTGGCCATCTTGGTAAACAAGCCTGTTTCCACCACGCCCACCAACGCCTTGAGTGCGGCGTGCAACGCACTCGCATCTTGGATCTCGCCAAAGTCCGCGTCGATCAAAAAATTGTTGTTGTCCGTGATCACCGGTCCTGCCTTGGCCGCGCCCCCCTGTCTCAAATCGACGTTTTTCGCGCCCAATGCGTACAACTGTTTGGTGACGGTGGCATATGAGTTGGGCACAACCTCGATCGGCACCCCTTTGGTCCACTGCACGCCCAACTTCAGGGGCGATTTTTTGCGGTAGTCGGCCACCACCACAAACTCCTTGGCGCACGACGCCACGAGTTTTTCTTGGAAAAGACACGCTCCGCCGCCCTTGATCAAGTCCAACTGCGAGTCCACCTCGTCGGCGCCGTCAAAGGCAATGTCTACAGAGGGGTACTGCTCGATGGTTCCGAGCGTTAACCCGTTATCTATGATGAGCTGTTTGGACTGGAACCCGGTGGGGATACACACAAAAGACCCCTTGTCTTTCAACTGCCCGATTCTCTCCGCGACATACACCACCGTAGACCCGGACCCGATCCCGACCACTTTGGCGTGGGGTGGGAAATTGTCGTCGACGGCCTTGTATGCTGCGCTCTTTTTAGCTTGTTCCACTAGCGACATGAATCTCTTAGCAGTAGATAGTCCCGAAGTAGATAGTCCCGAAGTAGTTAGACCCGAAAACCTAGAGAGACCCTTGAATCCAGTAGCTATTCTACCAGAATGCATCTCTCTTACCGGCTGCTCCGTCGAAACCGGGGTAAACCACGTGAACAGTTATAAGCACAAATACCTACCACGTGATACGCTCTCCACGTGCAAGGGCACCACTCAAAAAGCAGTCCCGCGCACACGTGCCTGTCACACCACCATTTTGTTCTTCTCCGGCGCCCTGTGCACGCTGAAAATTTTACCCATCCCATACCCTCTCTACTGTACGAACCCTCACACCGTTTTTCATCTGGTTGGAAAAAAAAAGTTTGACAAAGTTTATTCGTCTATAGTCCAACAGTAACGCCAATATGTCTGCTGCTAACAAGATCTTATCTGACAAACCAACTGAATTAGAATTGAAGGTTGCCCAAGCTTTCGTTGACTTGGAAACCCAAGCTGACTTAAAGGCCGAATTAAGACCATTACAATTCAAGTCCATCAAGGAAATCGACGTCACTGGTGGTAAGAAGGCTTTGGCTGTCTTCGTCCCATGTCCTTCCTTGCCAGCCTACAAGAAGGTCCAAACCAGATTAACCAGAGAATTAGAAAAGAAGTTCCCAGACCGTCATGTTGTTTTCTTAGCTGAAAGAAGAATCTTGCCAAAGCCATCCAGAGGTTCCAGACAACTCCAAAAGAGACCAAGATCCAGAACCTTGACTTCTGTCCACGACAAGATCTTGGAAGACTTGGTTTTCCCAACCGAAATCGTCGGTAAGAGAGTCAGATACTTGGTTGGTGGTAACAAGATCCACAAGGTCTTGTTGGACTCCAAGGACTCCAACTCTGTTGACTACAAATTGGAATCTTTCCAACAATTATACTCAAAATTAACTGGTAAGCAAGTTGTTTTTGAAATCCCAGGTGAAACTTATTAAGTAAATAAACGATTTCCAACCTTTTAGCCTCACTTAAAAGATTATTGGGAATGCTATTTTTCATGTGATGATAGTACAGGTAGATCTGTGTATTCATTAATAATATTACAATATCTTAGTTACCAATTGTAGAGTTATAGTATATGTACGGTGACTTGCAATATTTTAACAGAATCAGCACTGATTATCATTAGCACTCATAATCAACCATTGCTGATGTTAGTTATTATGGTGCGAATAAGAATGTTCTGTACAAGCAGCGAAAAAGAATATTTTGTATAAAAGAGCGCGAGGAATATTTCTGTATAGTATAGCAGTGCGAACGAGTATTTGTGTAGTGTAGCAGTGCTTAGAATAGAGTAATGGACGATGAGTTATGTTGTGAATTACGATCAATGACATTGAAAATGGCAAATAATAAGATATATTGGTTAGTCATTATATATAGTGCGTATTGTCTAAAAATTGTCTATGAGAAAGAACCATTAATATTCTTTATTCGCCGTCAATGGATAACTATCTTGGGTCCTTAAGTGTTATCGGGTCTCATATATTCCTAGTTCCCAGGTACCTCACTCAACCCGAAGTTCCTAATTTTGGTCTCTATAATTATTCAATTCTCTTCAAGTAGCTTTTTGTTGGATACTCTAGACAATGTAGCAGACCAAGGAATTTGGAGTCGAAGATAATAATTCACTATATATTCGTAGTTATTTGGCTACCAGTGGAGTAATTCGATATAACAGTTGAGCAACACGGTACCAACCACTTCATCTCCACCGGATCGTTTGATCGCATTTTTTGCACCCAAAAAAATCATGAGTATTTAAGGAAATTCACCAAGACAGTCGCTCTCCACTTGAGTATGTGTTGGGTCTAATTCATACTTGGGATTTATCCCTCTATACTAGACTTATATGTAGCCCTAGATCATTTTGTAATTGGTATCTAAAAAATTGTAGTCAACAGGATCACCGGTATTTAGACAATAGCTACGTAGAACAAAGTTATCTTGTGAACCCTAATCATTTAATGCTTAAACTAAAACTGTTTCTCTTTGTTCTACGGTAGTTTAGGGCATATTCAGTTTGTATTGGCATAATTTTATCTTAGCATATTTCTATTTAATTGTAAAGAGACAATCTTCGAATCATTACTATAAGTAGGTTTAGCGATACTAATAGTTTGGTCATCGTTGTCAAAAACCCAATAGGCGTATTTCTGAATCAGGATACCAATGAAGAAGTCCTTTTGTCTCCCAATATTCAAAATACACAAGCCAGCTGGGTCTCCCTCCTGATGAGGTACAATAAATTCACTGAGTGGAACTTCTACGGTTGCATCGCCAAAGATAAATTCAAATGTCTTGTCGGGTTGTTCGCAAGGGACAGAGAATAACGAACCATCCCAGCTGTCGAGGCTTCCTCCTAAACTAGTAGTCAAGCTTGCAAGAACTGGGGGCGTGAGAAACACTTGTGGTGAGCCGGTACTAACGATTCCTTTGACATTGATGGCGAAAACCTCACCATCAAGAATAATGGTGGTAGGAAGCACGGAGGTATTGCTAGCCAGATGAATGACTGGTACAGAAACCGAATCCCCTTCGTACTTTGCTACGTCCAAGCCACCCAAGAGAAAGCTTCCAGTGTCGGCAGTTAGGGATTCGTGCCAGTATGAGAAAGCGGCCTTGGAA
The DNA here is from genome assembly GCA_030568675.1 of Suhomyces xylopsoci. NCBI lineage: Eukaryota > Fungi > Ascomycota > Pichiomycetes > Serinales > Debaryomycetaceae > Suhomyces > Suhomyces xylopsoci. The sequence continues at coordinate 7,790 of JAJMGM010000023.1, read as the reverse complement.
ATGATCCCTTGCTCCTTTAACTTAGTAGGCAAGCTGCCTGGATCATTGGTGGAGTTCACACTGATTCCTAAAATAGGTTGGTCATAAGCATAGTCTGCCACTGCAAATTCAAGATCATGAGCAGTTACTCCACCAATACTTAATTGGTCCTCGCCCAACGACCCCAGTTCGGCGCTACCCCAATCATATTCAGTACTCCAGTCCTGGTGCAAGTCAACAAAACTAGTCGAGTCGAGTGGATCGAACGTCCCCAATCCCTTACAATAGGTGGTGTCATTATAACAGTCCTTGTCCTTACCGATGCATTTAAGACAAGTGACGTTGCTATTAGGCACACAAATCCTATCAGTACCGGTGTTCCAAGAGACCAGCAAAGGGCTCTTTTGAGAGCCAACAGTAATGTTAACATAAAGATATCCCCATCCTTGAGCAGTGAAAGGAACCAAGACCGGAGACTTGACACCTCTGGCCAGCAAGCCGCTCCAAGGTAATGGGGCTTGCAAAAACTTGTGGGATCATACCCATTGCCAAAATCAAACTCTTTGAAAAGACCATTTTGTAGTTGATGGTTCAGTTGCTTGATATTGGTAAAGTTGGCGGATTCTGAAGCTCTATTTATAATCTTCGAGTCTGAACTGCCATACCAATTGGTGAAGCTGCTGCTACGACGACGAATTTCATGGCTGTTCTGGCAATTCTCACAAGCTACTGTAATTAAGGTTCTCGCAAAATTGCAATAATGGTTCTCGCAATAATTGCTGCAAATAGGGTTCTCGCCAAAAGTTGTGATCCCGCAAAATTGTTGGAACCATTGTACGAACGTGCTTCGGAGTAAGGTAGCACTTTGCCAGTCGTGTTTGGTTCGGCAATGCATCAATCGGAACATTTGCTCTCTTGCTTGTAGAAAATCGTCTTTCCAGGGTATGTACGCAGCGAGCTGCAACAGGTGTGCAGCCCTGTCATCAGAAAATGTTTCGAACAGGACCTTAAATCAACTCGCTAATATGCGATGTGCCCCAGATGCTAGACGTTCTGGAAGCAGCAGGAGATGCGGGGAAGTCGGCTTCCGGATTTCATCGAAGCTTTTGTTTCTCGGTACTCCACTCAAGGGATAATTTGACAGCTGCATAAAAATATATCTCCGAGAAGGCAATCGAAATAATTTCTATTTTAAGCAATTGCACAATTACATTGATCGGATAAATTGTATAAGCAGTGCAATTACTATAAAGTAGTATATAGTATCTAGTTATAAGTATATTAATATTGAGTGATTAACTAAATCAACACGTTTTACTCGAGACTACTAAAGGTCCTCTTAATTTGAAGTGAGTAAGGGTTTTAATAATTCTCTTTTATAAAACCTTATTCTCGGCATCATTATATCGCTCAAATTACCTTATTTAATATTATTCCTTTTTTATACAGCTCGGACATAACTCGTAGGAAACATTCCGGTGTTTCCATTCAACTGGCCTTCGGTCCATCCGCTTCCGTCGGTATCTGGCTGAATCAACACTATTCTATCGCCCGCACTGATACTGATCTCGTCGTCTCCATCGGCATGATAATCGTACAACGCCTCGACATACTGCACCCTTTTGGCACCTTTTTTGGGTGCAACGGAAGGACCTTTCTTCTTTCCTTCGCTTCTTACAATCTCTATGTAGGTGGTAGGCACCAATCCCTGGGAGCCATCTGGAGTCTGGACTTTGGTCCAGCCTGATCCATCGTCTTCACTGACCAAGCTGAGATCATCGCCAGGATTAATCGACACTTCGTCGTCTCCGCTTGCTACGTACGCATATAAAACTCTACAGGTATCTCCACCCGAATGGGACCCAAACGACTTGATCGACTGGGCCTTTTTACGAAGATTAAACACACCAGACGAAATGGTGGTGGTGTTGGACTTGACGGTATGTATGGAATGGTTATCGTCGTTGGTGGGCTCGGATTTCTTGGTGCTCTTGTGTCTCAAGAATCCAAACGTCGATTTCTTGTGCTGGGCTTGTTCGTGATAAGACAAGTCCTTATCGCCCGCATAGTTCTGAATGACCTCGATTTCCACTTCGTTCTTGACTCTCAAACTGTCATTTTTCATAAAAGTCTGAAGAATACTGAGCGATACCTGGATTGAAGCGTCGAACTTAAGGGTCAATTCGGCCGGATCGGACTTTCTAGATAGAGTCGATTCTTCCAACTTTTGCTTGCTATCAAGACAGATATCCAGGAGCTTCTGGTACTCCCGAGAGCTTTGACTCAAGCGCTTTTTCAAGGTGGTGAGCTCGGGCTCTTTGGTGATCAAGCTCTCGTCGTCGTGCCATATGGAGCTGGGGACAAAGTAGAAGTCTGCCGGCTCCTGCCATTCGATTTGGTTATGCTTGATGTACATGGCGGTGTCGAGTTTGGGGTTATTTTGGTCAATGGTGCTGTCGATCAAAAGAAGCTTTTCCTTGACCTTATCCATGGAATTTCTTTCGATGATGGAGGCGTTTTTCAAGATCTTGTTGAGAAGGCCGATTCTGTCTTCGTTCAACTCCTGCAAATAGTCCAACAATTCAGGCACATCTTGGTAATAGTACTTGTCCTTTAATCTGTTGGCTACATTGATCTTGATAAGATAGTCGTTTTTGCCGTTGTTCATATCAACGGTCTTGTCTTCAAGCTTGTGCTGGGCACGATCGCTCGACGACTTCTCGGCCTTTTCCCTGGCGCTTTCTGTGGTTTGGCACAACGAGTCGTACGCCTTCTTGGACTTGTTGACCTCGTCTTCGGACGCCTGTTTCTCGTGAACTAGGATCTCGTCGATGCGGTCGATCTGCTTGGAGATATTGGAGCATTTGGACTTGAGGGTGACCAAGTTTTCGGCGATCTTGGTGTTGATTTCCTTGTGGAAAGAGGCCTTTTCTTCGGCTATGGCTTCGGTCTGCGTCAACACCTCTGTCCACATCACCACGCTGGCAGCTTCTAGCGAGCCTGGTGTGATCTGGGGCTCGTCGCCGACCGAGACCAGGGCCGAGACCTTTGCTTTTTTGTCGAAATGCTTCTTGCACAACTCTTTGAGCCTGGTGGAGTACTCCTTTTCAATGACGGCTCGTTCACGATAGAACTCTTCGATATCCGATAGCCAGCCAATCCCATTGTTGACCCACTTGGACGTGGCCTTGAACGAGTCTTTTAACTCGTTTCCAATTGATATTTCCTGTGACATGTGGTGCACGGTTAGCTTGTGGTGTCGATTTGCGTTGAGTTCGTGTGACCGCGAAAGTGCGAAATAGGAGTTGCAGCCGAGCGCCAGAAAAAAGAGAGCTTTGGTGAGGAAAGAGTGGTAGAGAAAAAAGCTACTGGTGGTCATGAGTGCACCTAGAAGCATGTGGTGAACATATGATAAATAGAGAGGATCATTTCTTTATTGATAAAAAAACGTATTGTATAAAATTATTTGTGTAAACATAATAGTAATCAATATACACAAGTCAGAGTGTATGATAAATAGTGCTTGAGGACAGAGTGTTGAGAGTCTGGTTAAAGAGTTGGAGAGTGTACTTGGTGTTAGGGTCCCTAACTTAGACTTGCCTCATTTTGTAAAAAAGACTTGTGCACCTTGTGGTTATCAAAAGTGTGTTTGTAAACAATTTGTATGATAATTGCGAAATAGCTGCAAAAATGCGGATTCTAGAAATCTTAACAATAGATTTTGTTGGTTTAATTAGCCGTACACAGGTTACACCCTAACTATTAAATGTCAGATCGACTGACGAATCATAGATACCTTCCAAAGAAAGATTAGCATGATGTAATGCACCAATGCTCATGACTATAATAGATAGTCCAATTCAGCCAAAAGAAAGAGATGGTAGAAACTGCCGGAACAGCCAAAGGTAGATAAATAGAAGAGATACGTCAGAAGTAAATATTCACTTACAACTGCAAATTCACTACGAGGTGATTACTAACCATTAATACTCCTACTATTCTCTTCGCTACTTAACTTCACAACCTATTTTACTCACACTCACACTCGTTCACACTCACACTCACATTCGCACTCACACTCTTTTCCTTACTTTTCCCTCACTTTTTCCTTACTTTTTCCTCACTCTTTCCTCACTCTTGTCCCTACACTTCCTTTTCTTGCTTTCGCACTCTTCTCATTCTTGCTCTCTACTCACTTTCTCACTACTGATAGTAACTTTCCACACTCTCAGACTCGCGACTTCTACTAATTAATACAACCCAGTGTTTAGTCAATACCATGAGTGTTGCCACTACACACCACCACACAATAATACCCAAACTACTCACTTACATCCCATTGTTACTCACAACTCTCACACACACCACTCACTCATTACTCGTCGGTCCTCACTCTCTCGTTCTCTCCTCATTCTTTTCTACCTTTCTCATTCTCACTATTCTCATTCTCACTCTATTCTATCTTTTTTCTCTCCAACTTTTTTCTCACTCTATCTTTTCTCACTATTATATTTTTTAGTTCTAGTCTATTGACGTATCTACTTATATTCAAAGTGAGGGGCAAGTTCAAACTACTCAAGCAGGCTACCGCGCTTCTCACCAGACCGTCCAAGCACGCATCAGCGCTTTTCTCCCGCTCAAAGCCCGTAGCTCCCAAGAAATCCAAACTCAAGCTTGTGGCCGACATCTACAAGGATTTCCACTCGTTGCGCAACTCGCCGCCGCTGTTCCTCCGACTCCAGAAGAAGCTCCGGAATGTCAGGATGGCCGATCCGTCCCAGCCTGTGTCGAGACGCCAGCGTCTTTTGGGCATAGCCAGAGCAACCAGAGACACCTATATTCCGCGGCTCACCGATTCGGTCTCCCAGATCGCCTCGGGTGTTTCGGCCAGAACGTTTGGCGCCGCAAATGGTTCCAACTCGGCCGATATGTACGATGCCAGCGGCAACCTATTGTACCCCAAGGACACCACATTAACCCTCTTTCCTTCTTATACTCGCCTAGTTGACGGCGTATACCATATCGACGTGCGAGGCTGGCTCTCGTGTCCCGGGGTGATGACGCGTAAAAACAGGCTTATGATCTCGCTAGCACGCCAAATCACTCGCTACAACTCCAATCCCGCCACTTCCACGCAAGCAGTGTCGAAAATCGAGAATCCCAGCTTGAACCAGGACGTTTTTGTCCAGGGCCTGAAAGATAACGACACAGACTCCATTGTGTCGTCGGCGTCTTCTCGCAGCGATCCTGAAGAAAGTCAAGGCGAAGACCTCATCAAACAAAGACTAGCGTGTTTTATAGCGCGCGCCATTCCCAATGCCCAGCTTCAGGTGGTGGTGGGCTTCACCAATACTTTGCTCAAACACCACGTATCCACGATTTCCACCGACCAAAACGGCCACTTTGACTTGTGTATCAATACAGACGACGAGCCGTCGTTTGTTCAGGTCAAAACCACCACGGACGAAACCATCTTTGCATTCCAAGATATCTTGGTGACTCCTAGTGATGGTGTGGGTGTGATCAGTGATATAGACGATACAGTCAAACTTACGGGTGTCATAGGTGATAAACGTGAGTTGATGACCAATTTGCTTCTTCGCGATGTATCTCTGTGGACAATTCCTCCGGTGATAAAATGGTACAACTCGTTGTATCACGACAATAAGGTGTCTTTTCATTATGTTTCCAATTCACCCTGGCAACTCTTCAACACTATCCAGCAGTACTTTAAAGTGGCAGGAGTGCCTGTAGGTTCTATTCATCTCAAACAGTATACTGGAAACATCATATCGTCGCTCCTCGAGCCTTCTTCGTCGCGGAAAAAACGGTCTTTGGCCAAAATTTTGGCAGATTTCCCCAGAAAATCGTTCATTTGTGTGGGCGATTCGGGCGAATATGACCTCGAAGCTTACGTAGACCTTGCAAAAGCCAACCCGGGCCGTGTGGCTGCCATATATATCCGCGTAGTGCAAGATTCGCTACTGGATGTGGACGATAATCGCATACTAAAGGAGATTTCTCGCTTGCTAGGCATGGCCAGTCGTAACTCCGTGCCTGCGCCCAAACTCAGCTCTCCTGAAATCGAAAACCTCATCGATTTATCGGATTCAAAACCTGAATTCGTCAAGAAATTGCCTCCTATGGTGCCGAAAAAGCCTCTGTCTTTAAAAGGAAATAACGTCGAGCGTCCTCCTCCTCTTCCCCAAAGAACATCCACTCTAAACTACTCTGATAAGAACATGCCGGGCGGGTTTCCTGGACGAGAAAATACCGAGTCGCTACCAGATTTCTCCGGCGACTTATCGTACATCCTCAACACCAACCACTTTTTTGATTTGGAGGAAATGGATCCGAAAGGAGCGTTGTGGGTCCGTAAAATCGTCACTTCAGTTCAAGAATTAAAGGGGACTGGCACCGAAATTAGGTTATTTACTGATAACGACGGTGATTTCGTAGCCCATTGTGCGAAGGTCTTAAAAAACCATTTAAAGCAAGCAACCCAGTAACCTATCAAAGCCAACAGAAACCAATAGGAACGAATGGAAACCAGTAAATATTAAATTGGAATCAATAATTCTATAGCTATAAAACCATTCCCATGCTCATCAGGTCAATCTGGAATTAATTTACCATTAATCTACTCAAAGTTCATTGTATTTAGTACACTAAATCTAAACCTATATTTGATGTCTTAATATTCTATATAGGTCAATACCGAGTTTTCACATCTATTTATTAATATATAATTTAGTAATCATGCTTAGTACATCTCAAGTCAAATAAATGGAAGTAGACGAGCGGAAATGCGAGAATTCACTCTTTTAATTAGCGTATCACCCATATTGCTATCTAACCGTGACTTGGCTTGGTGTCCTATACCATTTATGACAATGGACTGCCATATCAGATGCTACCATCTTTAAGAATTCCATACTTCTTCTAAGATTGTAATTCTTGGTATTTAAGGAAATTGATCAAGTTCAATTTCAATTGAGTTCGAGAGATTATGACATAGTGTCATCAGACGGAGCACTTCTCATCTGCATTTAAATACTAAATTGTAATCACAATCTACAACCAATAGACCCTGCAACAAGAATACTCATACCCGCCTAAAACGTGAAAGTGTTCTACATTTATATTCCGTTGATGAATTTACCTGTAGTCTTCGTACCAGCTCATATGACCTCTACATCAATATACTACTAAATATTAAAATCTGTATTTTTGCAGCCAACGTCAATACTCATTATTTGTAGATTTGGTATAGCTGGTAAAATCAATGGGTAAGGTAATGTCTCATTGTACTTTTCTAGTTCTACTCAAATATTTATGCATTGTCAAAATAGGTTCTCAAGCATTTTCAGTACCTCTGATACTTTCAAGAAAAGTCTATAATTACATAAATATGTCAAAAAAAATATTTAACGATGATTGAAAAAATATCCGAACTCTTGAAAGAGGTGTAGATTCTACGACAAGTCGAGCTGAGCCATTCGCATCTGATAGTAACACCGGTATTAGTTTCAGTCATTGATGAGTTCGATATTCATAGAATTCGTTTATCTTCAAATTGAAAAAATCAGCACCTGAGATGTATGTACTGCGTCGTCTAATTCTTTTGAACCCCAATTCTCCCAGATATGACGTCAAATCATGCATGAAATCCGCTTAGTCATTGCTTGATAAGCGTGTTTAACGGCATCTTCAGCTTCAACCAGAGCTCTACAAAACTTGCGACGACCTCCAGTCTTATTTTTTCAGCTAGCTCTATCGATCTATACCAAAAACTCCATTTTCGAAATTTC
>JAJMGM010000022.1:0-160999 GCA_030568675.1 Suhomyces xylopsoci | reverse complement strand
GGCGAAATTATGAGCGTGTATCGTAAAAATGCTAGCACTTTTCTGTTTGGGTCAAAACAAACATTGCGATGCTTTGCTCTGGGAACAATACGTGCGTTTTAGCGCTGGCTGATGATATACATCTAATTACAATCCGACCTATACTATCTAAAAAGTGGTCCAGCGAATCTCCCCCATTGCATTTTCAGTGTAGTAATTGTTGCGTAGACGGAGAACTGTCGGTTTCCATCACCTAGTGCGTCGTATAGAATCGTTTACTATAAATTTCTAAATTTCTTTTTCCTATGGAATCCTCGTCCTCCGTGCGAAAAGAGAGTGTCGTCGCAGCTACAGAGAAGTTGCCTAAATGTTCCGTCCCGTCTAAACACTCATCTGGGGTTAGTCTCCTAATCCACATGGAATTTACTGTTATACTTCGTTTCTTTGTTTTTACAAACAATTGACTAATTGTTGCGGTCTTTAAGATCTTCGCTGCGAAACGTTAGGCACCAGTAAGTTTGTTGCCCAATTGCGTTCCAAGTTTCTATCTATTTGTTTCGGTGAACTACTATCGTATAGCCAGTCGTGCATCTTAGGTTGCTCGATTCTGTTTTCCAATAAATTCTTCTTTTTCAGAAAAAATGATAACAGATGACTGGAAAAAATAAGGAATGTGTTGGTGATCGTAACCCATACCTTCGTACGATGTACCTACGTAAGTCCGACTGTTCCCGCACGTGGATGCAGGTTCCTTTTCTCCGTGCCTACCACTCTCATACGACTAGGTGCGCTAGCAAATGCAGAGACTCTTACTTATTTGTCGCAGCGAAGGAGCCACCAATCTTGACATAATCGTTAACTTTCTTTAACCAAATGAGCCACCATCGGATATCCATCTGATATCAAATTCAACAAATGCTCAGTTGATGTTACTAGTAGACCGTGCTAAAGCACGCTTCTCACTCTGCCACACGGAAATAAACTCTCGTCACTGCGCCCCAACTTCCTGATGCTTGGATTCTCCGTAGACCCTGCCCACACTTGATCGTCCCCAAGCATTCTTGGCATTCACACCAAATGTTCCTCTCATAACCTAGAATCTTTTAATAGAAAGTTGATCTTACCTGAACCCTTCCCCACTTACATAACCATCGTATCTCTTTCCTACACAGTAACTGTTCCTCACATACCTCGCTATGCCCTTCTCGCGACAATTTGCACCCAAACATCCAAACTGCGCGAAACACGCAAATCGAAAAGTTGAATCAACAAACACTAACAAAAGTAGAGGTAGCGTGATTCAGAGGCATCATATAGCTTAGATCTATCAAATTGAGCATCTACGAACACATTTTGGCCCTACTGATCCCATTGAATAAGTCAGCTCATTTATAGTGAGATCACAATAGCCTGACATGGCCAACACCGACCTCATCACTTCGCTAGTCTCGAGCGACCAACTCCACAAGTTCATCCACAACTTCGTTCTGGTAGATGGCTCGGACTTTCTGTTGGCCCAACCCAAGCCAGAATTGTTGGCCAAATTTATAAACAATACCCATCTAGATACTTTATACATTTTACAATTCGAACATGACGAGTATCAGATACATCAAGACATCACAGGGATGGAAACATCGACAAATATGCCGATCAAGAGCGTGATAATACTTATAAAGCTCAATGGCCAATTAAGAAGTGCTTTTCCACTAAAAAATCAGCTCAATATCCTCAACATACCCATCAGTGCCATCGCCCCCGATCCGGAGGATCAGCCCCAGAAAGACGAAACTACAGATTCAAATGATATGTTCGAGAAGTTAAGAACTTTAATCAACCTTGGATTGTCTCCATACTTTGATTTGGTCTCTTCACAATCCAATGTGCTCGAGGAGGGCTCCAAGAACTCATCGTCTTCGACTTCGATCAGCTTGGCCAAAAAGAAACTTAACGAACTATCTTTATCTTTGCAACATCTTCAGCAAAGAATTCAAATCCCTGACTTGTTAAGCTCAGTTCACTATAAAATCCAAAAACTCATAGATATCCAAAACTCTGACGACGAATCATACGATAAATACGTCGATGAGTTGGTGGCCGATACTTCATTCTTGAACGAATTAACTACTGTGGTCAACAACTGGATCAAGCAGATCCAGTCTATTACACGACTCAATCATGATCCGTTAGACGGAGAGTCTTTGACCGAAGAGGTCCAATTTTGGAAGTCTATGGAATTAGCTCTTGTCTCAATCACTCAACAAATTTCTTCACCTCAAGTACAGACTTCGATCGAGATCTTGAATAAGGCCAAAAGATTTCATATCACCTTGAGTTTTCAAAACGATATTGGCCTAAACGACAAAATGAATACCACAAAACTTTACAATTCATTATTGAAAGAAGCTCCAATTGACCAATTGATATCGGTCTCCAACGAGGAGTTTGATAATTTCGAGCTCGCAATTATCAATCTATTCAATCATTTGAAATCAAAGCTTAAAATCCTCAATTCTTTTCCCATCGCTAGGTCTATTGAATTGATAGAGATAACCTTGAATGATATCACCAACAAATTCAAAGCCATATTGTCCAACAGTTCACTTATGTCTTGCAGCATTGCCAAGTTTCTTGACATTTACAATACAGTAATCCTCAAAATCACTTCCCTTATCGATCAGAATATAAAGTTCATGATAAACTTGATCAGAGAGTTACTTAGAAAAAGACAGGAAAAGTTCATTATCATCAAAATAAATCAGGTAAACTATACTGAATTCAAAGAGAGATTGGCTTACATTAAAGATTTTCGTTTGAATCACCAAAACTTGCTATCCATACTAGAGAAGTTCTTCAAAAACGACAGCTTCACCGAATCAAACAAGCTCACGGAGGCTTACAACAAGTTTATAATTCCCACAAACGTACTAGACTTATCTACCCAAGGCAATTTGATATGGTCCATGAACGAAAAATCTTACCTTAATGTATATGGACAACTCAACTCATTGATTATTGTCCAACTCAATAGTCTCTTTAATAACTGTGAAAGGTTCAGTGATTTCTTGACTATTTTCTCCACTTTTGATACCCACAATTCGAAGGAAACAGATTCAGTTTCGGACGACGACAACCATACAAATAGCTTGATCCTGCTTATAAGCGATGAGTATAAGCTCAGGATATTATCAATGGCAAACAAGGAAACAGAACTGTTGATTGAGCTCAATTTGTCTTCTAGAAAGAACCAGATCAGTGCTTTGGGGGTTTACGAGGACTTGTACAAATTCAACTTTGCCCCCTCAACCCATCATAATGCTGATGCTGAAGCCATTGAAATAACGTCTACCGCAAATGGACTATTATGGAACTTGTCTATTATCAGCAAGCTCAATTTTTATCTCACAAACCTTCGCAAGTTGTTGGGGCCAAACTGGAACAAGTATTCTCTTGGTAACAAAATCGATAACGAAGTTTCCAATTTGATACATGCACTTAATCCAGAGAAGCTATTTCATTCTTGGCTTGATGGCGTGAGCTCTAAATTAGTTAGCCAGGAGAAGTCTGGAGTTTTGATAAAAATCATAAATAAATCGGAAGACAACTTCGATTTATTGGTCAATTATGACTCTTCAATAATCGACATGGCTCAACAAGTCCATCAGATCAGTTCACTTGGATTCAAAATCCCAGCTAGCGTGACCATCCAGTTCCGAAAGATTGAAAAACTATATCCTTTCATTATTGGGTTGTCACAACATATCACTATTTTCAAGCAGATATTTGAGCATGATTTAACACTCACTTCATATGGTCAAAGATTTGGCTTTGTTTTAGAGAATCAAAAGATAGCAGTACGAGATAGCTTGAAGCAAATCATGACAGTCGATTGGGCTTATTTATCTCAGGCTGTCGATTTAAACTCATTAAATGACACCGAAGGTGGAAACAGCTCAAAGAATGGTGCTTTAATTGAAATTCAGTCCTTGAATATTTTAAACAGATTCCAATCTGACGTCTACAAACTATACGAACAGGTCAACAAATTGAGTAAGTTTAATCACTTTTTATCTGGGACCTATCACAAGCTTCAAACCTGCGAGTTCCAGTTTGATACCATCAAGGAGATACTCAAAGCAATTCAGTCTGAGTTCAATAAAATACTATTGGAAGACTTTGTAAGTATCGATAAATTGTGCGACCTTATTAATAAAGAAGTGAAGGATGTACTTGTGAAGAAATGTGAGGTTCAACTCAAACTATTCGATCGTGCTTTGAAGGTAAAACTAGGTGATGACTCAAATAATGAAGAGTACCAAGAAGACGAGCCATTGCAGGATAACTTTATCTCGATCTCTGAATTTTCTCACGAGATAATATTTCAAGACCAGAGTTTTGCGGTGAACCCGCCATTAGCATCATCCAAACAGCTTGGGATAGATAAATTGAGCGAAGTATTGACAGTTATTGAAAGCCAAGAAGCTATCGCGTCTCCTACAGTCCAGCACTCGTATATTGGTCTTATCTCTCAGCACGAAAGGTTGACCCTGTACATCACAAAGATATTGAGGAAGATTGATACTATTTTGAACCAAGGAGAGAAGTACTTCAATCAATGGATCTTGTTGCAAAACTTGTGGGAATTGAATTTGCAATCTGAAGAGGATGTAAGTAAAATTATTCCCTTAAATTCAAGCCTTTCCCAGTGGCTGAGAGTCATCGGCGAGATATTGGAACTTAGGCTGAATTTTGATACATCAGAAACTTTTCAAACGTTTGGCAATTTCATGCAGATCAATTTTGCCAAAGTCCAATCTAGAGTGAGTTTGAAGTTTGAGATATTTCAGAATAATTTAATCAAGATCTTCAGTCAAAAGGTGCAAGAAGAGACAAATCGTTTCAACAACGAATTAGTTAAAGCAAAGGACTCATTAGAGAACAAACTCGACATTCAATTGGACGTTTCCAAGCTTGTGGCCGATCTTGATCGTTATCTCAAATATAAAGATGAAATGCTGGAGTGGACGAAACAGCTTACTGTAATAAAACAGAGTCAGACACTTCTTCTCAAACAAAGATTCAAGTTTACAGGAGACTGGATATATGTGGAGCAGCTTGAAAACTTGATATCGATGATTTCTGCTCTTTTCAAAAGAAAGGATGTTGTCATCAAAAACAATTATGAGGTTATTTCCTCCAAAATCAAGGTAGAATCACTAAGAATAGGTGACAGTATTAGCTCGTTTATCAACCAGGGGCCAGTAGAAAAGCCAGTTTCTGGGAAACTTAATCCATCAGCCGCAATTACTCTGTTGGACAGAACACAACAAAAGCTTTCAAGTCTTCATAATGAGAAACTTTCGATTATCAATGTATCTGAATTACTTGATATCGACATAGAGATTCCTCAAGATTTGCTGACGGTCTTGGATGAAGTTTCCGATCTCAAATCAGTGTGGTCTTCGATTAATACTCTCTGGGGAGAATTGGAGAGTTTGAAAACCACGAAATGGAGTGAGATCCAACCAAGAAACTTGAGAAGTAAATTGGATGACTTGTTGAACCAGTCACGGTCATTACCTTCCAAAGTCCGCCAATATTCTGCTTTTGAAGAAATACAACTCTTGGTTAAGGGTTATCTCAAGACACATTCATATGTGAGTGATTTGAAGAGCGAAGCGATGAAGTCCCGTCATTGGAAATTGTTGTTAACTCAGCTATCAATGACTTCGCTAGACGTAGAAAACCTAACCATCGGAGATGTATGGAGCTTGAACTTTAGCTTGAACGAAACCATTATAAAGAATATATTGGTTCAGGCAAATAATGAACAGTCCATTGAAGAAAAGCTTAATACAATCAAAAGCGATTGGGCAGGTATCGTTTTCGAAATGTTCAATTACGAAAACAAGCTCAGATTGGTCAAAAACTGGAACCAGCTATTCGACCAGTGCAATAATGATATAAGTGCCTTGTCAAGTATCAATAACTCACCTTATTATCATGCCTTTGAACAAGATATTACTGGATTGGACGATACTTTAAATAAGTTGTACGTCATGTTGGATACTTGGATTGACGTTCAAAGACAATGGGTATATTTGGATGGAGTATTTGGCAATCAGTTTAATGATATCAAGGCCCTATTACCAATAGAATCTACCCGGTTCTCTAATATTACTTACGAGTTCACCAGTACGTTGAAAAGAATCTACAAATACAATTTAGTGATTGATATTTTGAAGGTTCAGGATCTTCAGACCATCATGGATAAATTGTTGGAGAGTTTGGTTAAGGTCAGAAAGTCCTTGACGGATTACCTCGAGAAGCAAAGAGAGTTGTTTCCAAGATTCTACTTTGTTGGTAATGAAGACTTGCTTGAGATAATCGGCGGCGGAAGCACTGACATTACTAGAATCAACCGTCATTTCAAGAAGATGTTTGCAGGTATTTCTAGTGTGGACTTCAAAAGTGAAAGCTCAAGCATAATCGCAATAAATAGTGAACAAAATGAAAAGGTGTTGCTTTCAACCTCAGTGTCATTAATCAAATTTCCAAGATTAAATGAATGGTTGAAAGCACTAGAAGTGGAAGTCAAGCTTACTTTGTCGGGCATGGTTAAAGAGTCAATATCAAAGTACGAGGCTCTCGCATTGAACCCGAACAAAGATGATTTAAAGTCCTTGATATTCGAATTGCCTGTACAAGTGTCAACTCTTGCGATACAGATCGTATACACTAAACTAGTCGGTACCTCCATGAAAGAATCGAAAATTGCTGATTATGCTGAGAAATACTCACAGTTTTTGGTCACTTTGGTTGAGCTTCTTGGAGACGATTTAGGAATGCTAGAAAGGCAGAAGCTCCAGTACTTAATCATAGAGGTGCTCCACCAAAGAGATATCTTCAACAAGTTAACTCTGGCCCAATCAGCGCACCATATAGAGTTTATTTGGAATATCCAGCAGCAGTTTTTCTACGACCTTTCTTGTGATGACCCACTCAGTGCTTTGACAGTCAAGCAAGCGAACTCGACATTTGTCTACGGATTTGAGTATCTTGGTATTCCCGAGAAGCTCGCCTATACTCCTCTTATTGACAAATGTTTCTTGACAATGACACAAGCTTTGGACCAGAAGCTAGGTGGATCTCCATTTGGACCAGCTGGTACAGGTAAGACTGAGTCTATAAAGGCACTTGGAAATAACTTGGGTAAGATGGTTCTAGTATTCAATTGTGATGACACTTTCGACTTCCAGTCTATGGGTAGAATCTTTTTGGGATTATGTAAAGTCGGCAGTTGGGGATGTTTTGACGAGTTCAACAGATTGGATGAGAACATCTTGAGTGCTGTATCTTCACAAATTGAAAACATCGAGGTGGGATTATCGTCTTCAAGTCAAATAGAGATTTCGGGCAAATCTATACAAGTTCACCCCGAAACAGGAATATTTGTGACCATGAATCCAGGGTATATCGGTAGATTTGAACTTCCCGAAAACTTGAAGAAGTTATTTAGAGGTTTCTCAATGGAAAAGCCCGATCGAGAGATTATTGTTGAAGTTCTACTTACATCTCAAACTTTCATTTGGGCTAAAGAAATCGCCCAAGTAGTAGTTCCTTTCTTTTTGGAAATTGACAAGTTAACCTCTAACCAATCCCATTACGATTTCGGCTTGAGAGCATTGAAAAACACCTTGATCAGATGTGGAGCAATCAAGAGAAGTATCGGTACTGATCTGACCGACTCAAAACTCTTGGAATACAAACTAGTATTGCAAAGTATTAGGGAAACCATCGCACCCAAACTTATCAAAGCAGACGAGTTGATTTTGGATGACTTGTTAAGTAAATATTTCCCAAGTATCAGCTATGAGAATAAGGACGACTCCAAGTTTATCAAGCAAATGGAGCAGTACTGTCAAGAAAAAGGATTGGTTTGTAACGAGAACTGGCTCAACAAGGCGTTACAATTGAACCAAATCCAGGCTACGCATCATGGTCTCATGTTGGTTGGAGAGTCGGGTTCTGGAAAGTCAACAATATGGAAGCTGGTACTTGAGTCCTTAAGTGTAATTGATAACGTGGACCACCAGTCGTTTGTCATTGATTGTAAGGTTCTTAACAAGTACGAGATCTACGGATCATTGGACCCAGTAACTCGAGACTGGACGGATGGGTTATTCACCAGTATCTTAAGAAAGATTCGATTAAATCTTAGAGGAGAATTGTCCAAACGAATTTGGATTATTTTCGACGGTGATGTCGATCCTGAATGGGCTGAGAATTTGAACTCGGTTCTTGATGATAACAAGATCTTGACTTTACCCAATGGTGAGAGATTGGCATTACCACCCAATGTCAGGTTGATTTTCGAAGTAGACACCCTTAAATTGACTACGCCTGCAACCATCAGTAGATGTGGAATGATTTGGTTCGATTCGTCTTTGGTTCCGGCCGCGGACTTGTTCAAGTTATTCATTTACGAATTTTCCAACACTCCACTTGATGTCAGCGAAGAATTAACGCTAGACAGTTCAGAAGTCTTGAGAATCCAGCAAGAATTGGCTACGAAAATCACCAAGTTTATCAATGCAGATGTTTTGAGCGAGGTCATTGAAATGGCTCAGAGGTTGGAGCACATCATGGATTTCACAATTCACAGAACCTTGCAGTCCTTTTCAACTATAGTCAAGTCTTACTGCAGAAGATTGATTGTTTATTGTATGGAGCACCGGAATATCCCTATCGATGATTACTCACCTTACATTGGAAAGGCTATCTTGTTGTCATTGATCTGGGCTTTCGCTGGTGATTGTGACTTGAATCAAAGAGAAGACTTTGCAAAGACTGTATCAGGCTTGAAGGTATTCGATGCTGTAGACAAAATTGAACTGGAAAGTGTCATAGACTTTGACATTTCGCTTCCTGAATTTGACTGGGAAAGCTGGAACCACAAGGTTGAAAGCATTGAGCTTGAGCCCCAGCACGTATCCAACCCCAATACTGTTGTACCTACTTTGGATACCGTAAGACACGAGTACTTGATTTACTCTATCTTGAACGAGCATAAACCTTTGTTGCTTTGTGGTCCTCCGGGTTCTGGTAAAACTATGACCTTGCTCGAAGCCTTGAGAAAGTCTCCTAGTTTGGATATGTTGTCTTTGAACTTCTCAAAGGATACCAGTCCTGAGTCATTGATGAAGTCCTTAGAACAGCATTGTACTTATAAAAAGACCAACAATGGTATCGTCTTGACTCCTATTGTCAGTGGAAAATGGGTCGTTGTGTTCTGTGACGAAATCAACTTGCCTGGCATTGATAAGTATGGAACGCAACGAGTTATCTCATTGCTCCGTCAAATGATAGAACAAAAAGGGTTCTGGAGAATTAAAGATAGACAGTGGGTTACGTTATCCAACATCCAGTTTGTGGGAGCTTGTAACTCCCCTAATGATCCTGGCAGACATAGGCTCAGCGATAGGTTTTTGCGCCATGCTTCTGTTATTATGGTCGATTATCCTGGTAAAAGCTCGCTTTACCAAATCTACCAAACCTTCAATCTTGCCGTAATGAAATGTGCTCCTGATTTGAGAGGATACACCAAAACAATTACTGATTCGATGATCGACGTGTACTTGAGCACCAAAGAACGGTTAACTCCGCAAGTTCAAGACCACTACATCTATTCGCCTAGAGAATTGACAAGATGGTCAAGAAGTATAGCAGAGGGTCTCAAGGCATCTGAATATTCCGATTTGCTGTCTTTGGCCAGATTATGGAACCACGAGGGACTTAGGCTCTTTTACGATAGATTGGTGGATGATGCAGACAGAACTTGGACGAAACAATTGTTTAAAGATATCACCCTCAAGTACTTCCAGAATATAGATGTCGATGCTGCCCTCCACGAACCAATTCTATACTCCAACTGGTTGACTCTGAAATACGAGTCAGTCGAAGAGGTTGAGTTGAGAAACTTTGTCAGTGAAAGATTACGGGTATTCAGCGAGGAAGAAATCGAGGTCAACTTGGTGTTGCACGGAGACTTATTGGACCATGCTCTTAGAATTGACAGAGTTTTGAGACAGCCTCAGGGCCACATGATCTTGGTAGGACCGCCCACAAGTGGTAAAACTACTTTGAGTAAGTTTGTTGCATGGATGAATGGTCTTAAAGTCTTTCAATTGAACGTCAAGAAAGATTATGGTATTGAACAGTTCGATTCCACCTTGAGAGATCTTTTGATCCGGTGTGCAAAAGGTGATAGAATCTGTTTCATAATCGACGAGTCAAGTATATTGGAGACCTCATTTATTGAGCGAATGAATACTTTGTTGGCCAACGCAGAAATTCCAGGATTATTCGAAGGAGAGGAGTTTAATTCACTAATGAGCTTGTGTACTGAACAATCTCATAGCCAAGGCTTATTGTTGGATACCAATGAAGAGTTATATTCATGGTTTACTAGACAAATCAGCGAAAACTTACATGTCATATTCAATATTAGTGGAGCCACGAGCTCAAATAGTCCTACGGTTATTTCGTCTCCAGCATTATTCAACAGATGCGTGTTGAGTTGGATGGGCGATTGGTCGAATGACTCGCTATATGACATTGCTGCTTCCCTCATCGAGACGGTGCCTCTCGACATGTCGAACTACACTATACCTGGAACATTCAACCCGTTCATCGAGAAGAACATAGATGGTTTCAGGGACGTAGTGGTGGATTCGTTTATATTTATTCACAGACACAGAATTGACTATGAGACGACGTTGTTCCATCAGAACTCTCCCAGCGACTTTATGTCGTTAATCCAAAAGTTCATTGAAGTATTTGGCAGCAAGCAATTTGAATTAGAGGAAAATCAAAGACATATCAGCAACGGCCTTGACAAACTACGTGAGACTGTTCTTCAAGTCAATGACTTGAAGGTGGAATTATCCAAAAAACAACAGTACTTGAAGGCAAAGGATCAAGAAGCCAAGCTCATGTTGAACAAAATGCTCACAGACCAAAACGAAGCTGAGAGAAAGCAGGAGTTCTCGGTAGTGACTCAGGCTGAATTGGAGAAGCAAGAAGTCGAAATTGAACTTCGTAAATCGAGGGTGATTAGAGATTTGGAAAAAGCAGAGCCCGCAGTTCTTGAAGCCCAAAGAGGTGTTCAGAATATCAAGAAACAGCATCTTACAGAAATCAGAAGTATGTCCAACCCACCATCAGCAGTCAAGATGACTATGGAATCTGTCTGTGTATTGATAGGTTACGAAGCAAATACTTGGAGAGACGTGCAATTAATTGTCAGAAGAGATGATTTCATTGCCAACATTGTAAATTTCAACAATGAAGAACAATTATCGGAGGAGTTAAGAGAATATATGGAGAGAACATATCTTGCTAGGGACGATTACAACTTCGAAACCGTGTACAGAGCAAGTAAGGCATGTGGACCCTTACTCCAATGGGTCGAAGCTCAATTGAATTACTCCAGAATATTACAGAACATCGGACCGCTCAGAGAAGAAGTCAAAATACTCGAAGAAAAAACTAATAAGACCAGAGCACAATTACTTGCTATTGATCAAATGATAAAGGAGTTAGAAGACAGCATCAATACCTACAAAGATGACTACAGTGCATTGATCAGAGACGCGGAAAACATCAAGACTGAAATGAGTGGTGTGGAAAAGAGAGTAGAAAGAAGTCTTAAATTGATTGACAACTTGACGTCCGAGAGAGAAAGATGGAAAAATAGCATCAAGAAGTTTGGTGAACAAAGGGAAAAACTCATTGGTAATTCGATACTTTCGGCCGCCTTTTTGATCTACATGGGCCCATTTGACCAAAGAGGAAGAAATATTATTATGAAAGAATGGAAAAAGAAGTTGTCAGATTCTGGTATATTATTTGACAGTAATTACAATTTTAGTCAGTATTTGAATATCGGTGATGAAATATTGAAGTGGGAAAAGTCTGGTTTGGCATACGATGATTTGAATTTCGAGAATTTCACCATTATGAAGAACTCTCAATATCCTATCCTAATTGACCCGTCTGGCTCGATAGTTAATATCCTAAGCAAAGTTTACTCTAGTCCAACGAATAACATTAACAGGAAGGTTATTATCACCTCGTTTTTGAACGAATCATACATCAAGCAGCTTGAAAACTCGATTAGATTTGGTGGTATTATAATAATTCAGGATGCCGAATTCTATGATCCAATCTTGAATACTGTTTTGAGAAGAGAAGTTCATAGAAATGGAGGAAGGCTAATGATCAAATTTGGTGAGCAGGAGATCGACTATTCTCCTGAATTCAAGTTATATTTATACACCAAGGACTCGCAAATTGCATTGTCACAATTTGTAGCTTCGAGGACTTCAATCGTCAACTTTACAATAACCAGTGGCAGCTTGCAAAACAAAGTCTTAAATATCACCTTACAAGATCTTAAACCAGAGATAGAAGAAAAGAGACTTCAGTTGGTGAACTTGCAAAGTGAATACCAAGTCAAGTTGTACAATTTGGAGGAGGAGCTCTTGAGCTCCATAAGTGATTCATCGTTTGGTTCAATTCTCGATAACGACTCCATTATTGTCACTTTGGAAAACCTCAAGTCCGAGTCGAGTGAAATTGACACGAAGATGAAAGAATCTGAAACTATCATGGATACTGTCGACAATGTAAGGAACACATACTTTGACGTGGCCAAGCATTCAACCAAGATATTCAACATCATCAAGCATATCAACGGATTACACAAGCTATACAAGTTTGGTTTGAAGGGCTTTATTGATACTTTCTTGACCGTGGTTAGAAATTTCGGCTCAACATCGACGGTATCTGAATTGGTCCTTCTGCTTTACAAAGAAACTTTCGCCAACTATGCGCTGTCTTTGAATTTCATTGACAGGGTAATATTTGGATTGAGCTTGAGTTTGAGTTACTATGAAGGTGAGATCGGAAATCAGGTAGAGCTGGTGAGCAAGATATTGTTGGGATACTTGAGTGCACCCACTGAAGATGAAAATGCTAAGAAGGAAACTTTATTATCCATTTTCAATGCAGCATTGGTCAGGTACGACAATCAAAATATCAGTAGCATTGAAGATCTCGAAAGCTTATTGAGTGTGAATGATGATAACGAAACCTTCAAGTTGCTTTTCAACCTAATTAAACCCCTTCTACAAAACCCTATTGCGAAAAGGGATGTATTTATGGACGGGTTTAGCGACTTATCTTCCTTCCTATTTACCGGACATGGTTCATATAGCTCAAAGAATGATCTAACTCACTGGGTTACGGAGTCCAGCAGCAGCAAGGA
This sequence comes from Suhomyces xylopsoci, assembly GCA_030568675.1. Taxonomy (NCBI): domain Eukaryota; kingdom Fungi; phylum Ascomycota; class Pichiomycetes; order Serinales; family Debaryomycetaceae; genus Suhomyces; species Suhomyces xylopsoci. Next base: position 147,690 of record JAJMGM010000022.1, on the reverse strand, counting down.
AATTGTGCCAATAATCTTGGCGTCGCCTGAAGGCTATGATGCCACATTCAAGGTCGAAAAGCTCGCCAAGGACTTGAACCATAAACTAACCATTGTTTCCATGGGTTCGACAGAAGGTATCGAAGTAGCCAACAAAGAGATAAGTATTGCTTCAAGCAAGGGATATTGGGTATTATTTCAGAATATTCAGATGGCTGCTAGTTGGCTCAAATACTTGGAAAGAAAATTGGACTCCTTTAACTGGAACGCCGAGTTCAAAGTATTCTTGACTTGCAATTTAACATCCAATATTCCGCCATCGCTTGTTAGTAAGTCAAAGGTGTTTATAGAAGAAAACCAGCCTGGATTGAAGAACGTTATCTATGAAACACTTGATTCGATATCTCAAGAATTGAGCAGCGAGACATCTTCGGAATTTAGGCATGTCTGTTTCTTATTAGCGTGGTTCCATTCGATTATTCAAGAGAGATTAAGATTCTCAACCATTTCGTTTAAGAAGAAATACGATATAAATGATTCTGATTTTAGATCGGGATTCAAGGTTTTACAGAAGGTCTTTGGCTCGATCAAGACCAATATTAAGCCCGAACTGGTTCCTTGGGAACAAATAAACTATTTGATAGGAGAAATCACTTATGGAGGTAAGATCGACGATAAGCAAGATCTCGAATATATCACTGGACTTTCAGGATATCTTTTTAGAGCCGAATCGTTTGAAAGTGGATTCAATTTAATAGAAAACGATTTGACCAAAAAGTCGGGCCAGGTCTTGCCATTCCCAGAAGGTGTCACTTTGAACTCCTACTTGACGTGGATATCCGAATTGCCGGAGCAGGTTTCCTTAACATGGATAGGATTAGATGAAGAGGTAGAGGTGTTGTTGAGAGAGAAGCAAGGACAACACGTATCTGAAATTGTATTGAAAATGTTACAATAAATAGATATGTTTCTCAGTTATCGATTGAATTAGTATACGAATATTGATAAAATATTACTTTGTAATTCCATGCTCGCACTTTTCTTCTATGCTAACATTCTAGCTTTCACAATTTTTTAGCCTATTTCTTATACGGATAATGTGTTAAGCTTAGACTACTGCAATACAGAATGTTTATACAATTTAGAGTGTTTAAAATATTAAGTATACCTTTCATGAACGAAACATATTATACATACATAAACCCAAACTAAACTATTTATTCGTCGTCTTCTAAGGTTTGAGCGGCGATACGGTCCAAATCTCTTTGACCGTTTTCGGAGATCTTTCTACCACCCTTTGGAGAAATTTCCAAGACACCAATCTTTTGCAAAGATTGTAAAGCCTTTCTGTTGATAGAACCAGAAGCGTCGGCGTGTCTGTGAGGTCTGAAACCTCTGTTGATGGCACCACCGTATAACTTGTTCAACTTACCAACACCAACTTGCTTTCTTAAGTAGATGTGTCTAGCAATAGAAGCAGCTCTCTTGTAGAACCAAGTTTCAGCTTCTTGTGGTGGCAATTCATTACCGGCAGAAGTCTTGACAATGTCAACGTAACCTGGGACTTCCAACTTACCTTGTCTTTGCAAGAATTGGGCGTAAGCGTTGATGAAATCTTGAGCTGGAACGTCTCTAAAGAAAAGTTAGTATTGTGTTTGAGATAAATTGAACATGCCAGGGATAACCATCTGATACTAGAGTGATTGGCATCATCTCTCTCGGTATTTCTTTTCGACATACAATGATCATAATCGTTGGTTTAAAAGTGAAGATCTTGAAAATCCATCATCTCTATTCCATGAAAAATTCTTCAGTAGTCTTGAAGTCCTCCGACCCACTTGAAAGTGGGTTAAGTATCTGGTGAGTACATAGTACTCTCTATCCACCACGACAGTTGACAATATAAACTTACCTAACGGAAGCACCGGCCATATTGTCTATACTAGTTGTTAACGGTACTAAAAGAACCTTGTATATTTTTCAGGCGATTTTCTTTGAAGTTTCTGCCCAGTGCGACTGTCAGGCGAAGACGATCCTGTGCGGCGCGCTTTCCTAGCGAGTAAAAATTTTGGTTAAATGAGAGTCACGCGCGCGAGTGCGTATGAGAAATAATTTAGGGCTAGAGCCCTAGGAACAGCTAGATCAATCAGTGCCAATAAGTTTCAGTTCTTGCCGCTTATAATGATGTTGGCAGACTCTCTGACCGTACAAAAAGCGCATAGTAGCTACACTAATCACCACCTGGTGTCATAAGTACATATCTATTATTTACCTATCCATACTGCATTCCTCTATTCAGGCAGCTGCTAGTGCTGTACTCACGTGACTGTATTTGCGACCATTGGGGGCCATTTGCAGCCTAAGTATCTTAAGAAGCACTACTGCAAAGCACTGGGCCTTGCAGTAAGCGAGTAGTGTTCTAGTTCGTTCAACGAAGTTTCGACGCTCCAGAAAGAGGACGAGACGGAAAACTTGTTTATTCCCTCGGTCGTAGGCTTAATATCCACCATCGCACGAATCACTCCATCGTGCTCTTGGGGGTGGTGTATTACGTCGTAGGTAGCCAGCTTCTTGTACCGGGGCGAGTTAAATTTAGTTCTGCCCCATACAGAGGCTGCGGCAAGTTTGTTTTTCAATTGAGGATCATTGGGTGGAAGTCTGTCGAGGTCAAGCATGTAGTAACGTCTTCTGAACATGTCGTCCGAAACCGACCAACAATTCTCTATAGATGCCTTTTTGAGTCCGCCATAGTATGGCAAATAGTGAGGACCGATTATTTTCTGGATTATGTCCCAAAATATCCCATACGAACGATTGTACGAATTGTCGATCTCGCCATACTGGAGCCGAAACTCTTCGATTCCAAGTGCCCGGACCACTGCCACCAAGCCCTTGTGGTAGTTTTTGTCTTGAGCTACGGCCAGAGCTACATCAACCACCGTAAAACTTAAGCCCGGCTTAATATACTCTGTGGAAGTGACTTCGCTTACGTCGATATCAATGACTTCTACTATAGCCCTGTCCATAACTATGCTCTGCAAATGCTCAAAAGACTTCAAAATATTGACATATGCCAGGCTCTTTTCCAGAACAGTCCATTGGGCTTTGAAGTTGTCCAATGGCTTGGAGTTGTTGAGGAGCCTTACGTTGAAGCTTTTAAGCCTATTGGGAGCTTCGCTCAATGCTTTCATCATCTGGACCATCTCTACAATGGCAATTGACTGAGGCACGTCTATAAAAAAGTTGAGCTCTTCAATTGGACTGCTCAAAAGGATATCTTGTATTGCACCCAAACCATGTCCCAGATCCATATCCTCGAAATCCAACAATAAGTCTAGCCGGGTCAATGCCGGAAACGTGAAACGACGGTAGTGTATCAAGGTGTTTGCGTTTATAGCCAAGTTTCTGAGCTGGTCTAGGCTCTGTTGCGTGCCTTCGAACGGCACTACGATGCTGGGGCCCAACACTTTGAGCGATACCAAATTGGGGAAGAAGGTCAAGTCGTCGCCACGAAGTGATCCGCTTTCACATTCGAGATACCTAACGTAGTTGGCGATACTGAAAGTATGGTACCTGCATCGGAAAGTGGTGTCGCCGATAACGCCGTTTTTGAAGCTGGTTTTGGCAAGCTCGGATTTGATGCAATCGTCTAGATTGGTATGCAATGCCTCTTTAAAGAACTGCCGGTGGTACGTTTTGCTATCTGAAAATTCGTGTAACGATCTGGGAGTCGATAAGATGACATCAATCTGATTCAGCCGAACAAGACTTAGGTTGGAGAACAAAAATGGGCCCAAAAGCTTTCGCAAGTAGATGCATGTACTAGAAAGAGATATCAAATCACCGTAGCATGGCCCTACTCTCACATGATTGAGCACGAACGAGAACTCGGGGACAGCCAGCTCAGGGTCGCTCAAGCTGATGGCGCCATCCCTGATCCTGTTATCTGTCAAAATGGCCACAATGCGATATATGAGATACACAGGAAGATCAGTGAGACCCGTGCACCTGTCCAAGACCCCAATTGACGTGCTTTCAAGCTTCTGATCCATGGTGGCCTCTACCGTTTTGCTGCTGCTTCTTGGTGTAGATAATGATGTGATCACGTGGACAAGGCTAGTAATTGTTGGGTGCAAAAGAGCACTGGTAGATCTGTCAGTGGTAAATGTAGTCATCGATAGCCATCAGTAGTGGGACAGAAAATTTCCACATACATTACTAATATAATGATTCTTATCTACATAAGCAAATAGTCTCTTCTATCTCTTTAATCTGGCAAACAAATCAGTTATTACTCTATGTATACCCATGCTATCAAAGGAAAGAGCTTTCGCGCCAATCTTGTAGCTTTCTTCCGCTTTGCATAAATTTTCGTGATCTGAGCTCATCACTCTTTTGCTCTCATTTGCGCAAACACAAGATTTTATACAACAGTTTCTCTTATCTACATTGGTGATACCGTAACAATTTATTTCATATATTATACATTACGACAAATTAGTGAAGTGAGGCGGCTTAGACCTTGAAACCTCTGGAGTTTCTCTTACCTCTAGCTCTTTCGAACTTTCTACCCTTAGATAAGATTCTTGGGGCCTTGTTCTTGTGAGGACCGAAACCGAAGTGTCTGACGGCTTCTCTGTGAGATCTTGGACCTCTCAAGATCAAGGTGTTTTCACCCTTTGGAGCTCTCAAAGCTAATTGATCCAAAGTGATGGCTTCACCACCAGCCTTCAAGATGGTGGCTCTGGCACCAGCAGTGAATCTCAAAGCAGCAACAGTGGCCTTAGGGAATTCCAACAATCTGTTGTCATCAGTAACGGTACCGACAATGACAATAGTCTTGTTAGCAGCACCCTTTTGCTTCAAGGTTCTAGCAATTCTAGAAACGGAAACTGGTGGCTTGTTGATCTTAGACAAGAACAAAGATCTCAAGATGACCTTGTTGAATGGGGCATCGGTACGACCTAAAATTGTTAGTATTTGGGACTTTTTTTCTGCTCAGAAGACGCACATATTACACTGAAAACCCGGTGTAATGCACTCGCAGAATGGTTCATCTTCACTATTTCGTGAAGATCTTTCTGGTAAGATTTGCTAAACAAATCCATTACAGTTTGTATTGCCGGTATCTTCACTGGCACAAGACTGTAAAAACATCAGAAAGAACCATCGGATTGAAATCCGGTCTTTTTTTTATTGGGTTATACTCAAGATATAGTCAAAACTTAACCTTTGAGTGCAAGTCCATCTTCTTGACAGTCCATGAAAATCCATTACATACGAGCTAAGTAAGCGTACAACTTGACCAACATCTTCAAGTAGACATTGTCGGACTTTGGAGCTTCTCTGTGACCAGATCTGGCGTGTTGTTTGGTGGTGTGATCTCTACCCATTTTTGCTGTATCCTTGGTTGATAAACTAGAAGTGAAATTAGTTTGAACTTTTATTGAAAAATCTGCGTGGGTGATGGAGAGAGAAAAGGGCGTGTGCGGGCGGATTGAGTGCAGATGCCGCGAAACAAGGGCGCTAGCCCTAAAAATGAGAGATTTTTTTCAAATCGCACGTGATGTAGTATCACCACCACAAATATGAATAATCCTGATACTACGGGGCTTGGATCTCTAACATCGACGCTCCGCAAGTATTGCGAGTCCTCGTAGGAGGTGGTGTAGGTCAATACCAACCTCCTATTCTTCGGCCAATAATCAGGAAATTTCATCTCATCATCCACCATTATAATCGAGCACTAGGCGACCAGTTCTATTTGTTGGCTCGGAACCGCGAGGGAAAATTGGCTGCAAAAAAAGAAATAGGTTGTTGTTCAAACTTTTGATAGAATGAGCTAAATGGGGTAAATATCAAATCTTGAAGTATTGCACTATTGTTTCCCTCTTCCACGAAACCAACTGGGACTAGAGCTAAAAAGTAAGGGTTGATGTATGAACAATAAAGATGTTACTGAACACAACTGACTAATCATCGGATGGAGAACCGATGGAGACCTACAATTGCACGATAAGTTACATAGCGCATCAATGTTACTTCGATCAAGCCTTTTTCTATTACGTGATAAAGACGTTTCGAAATACTTTTATTACTTCAACGTGGCTCTATTTTTCAATGCTGCAGCGATAAGCAAAAATTGCATCAGTTTGACATGTGAAGGATTTCGCAGCCAAAAAAAGGAGACTCCCACGGAGTGCTAGGATAATAGTCCAATTTTCTATAAGTAAGCTACTACTACTAAAATGAATGTGATCTACTGATTGCATCGGTAGAAATTGCCTTGTTACCTCACCTCAACTGGCTATGTTACAGCCTGCTCGCATTTCCATTGCTCGCTACGGTCGTCTATCTATTACTCCCTAGTCTTTTCATTGTCAATAGTTCACTTACTGTTCATGTAGTTCGGATGAATTCACTTATCAGCTTCATCCATCAATTGAGGCGTATTTTAAGCCCACGTATGAAACTGAAAGCTAAAGGGCCCTCAAATAAGATATCCAATATAGTGTTGATCGCGTTTCATCTGGGAAACAACAATTTGATCAGCACAACGTCACCACAATACACCACCACTGTGGAGAGCTGTGGCAGTTCATGTCATTTGGACCCAAGACCTATAATTATTGCGAACGAAATTTCCTGATTTCGTCGTCGTCTGTTGCGAAGGGACGAGTCGGAGGCTTAGCTACAATGGAGCCGCTCGTAAACATGGCTGTTCCCTTGTGAATCATCGTATTGTGGAACCATAATTATTCCGAAATTTCGCAAAATTTAGGTGATATCCATGTGGATAGGGCCCCAGAATTAAGAATATTTGCCTCAAAATATGTCAAAAATGGTTTGACGTTATCATGCGTGAACTATAAATATCAGCCTGTTCCGTTACTATTTTCCCAACAAATAACAACGATGCTGGGTACAACTGACAGAAATACTTCAGAAAAGAGTGATGGCTCTCTCGAAAAAGCTCCCCTCGACATCGAGCTCGGAAGACCTTTATTGAAACTGCATTCCAGATTCTGGGGCGCCTTGAAGTATGCAGGTGTCTTATTTCTTTTATTAACCTTATTTGCAACCATTAGGTTTGGTGCTTCATCGCATTCCAACACCAAGCGTGGCGATCCTGTACCAGCTGTCGTAACGTCTTCAGTGCCTAATTTACCTCAATATAGAGGGGAAGGCATAAATAGAACCCTTCCTACATCAGACCAAGAGACCTATCATAATCCCTACGAGACATTTGTGGTTTATGATACTGAAGTCGTCAAGCCTTCGTTCGTATCTCCTGTATATTCGGGAACTCTATTCAGTTATGTATTTGGCCAATCAGATGGAAGGCCACCATACGTTGGCCAGCTTCCTACGCTTCCAGGGGGAACTGAATTCAACAAGGTGGTTGTTACCCTATACACCAATATTAGTTAAGTCCAATACGACAGATTGGCTCATTTCTTCGTTGCAGGCAACGAAGTCTGGAGAACTTCAACAATCGAACCAGACGAGGCCCAGTTCTTTTCTATATTTCTGAAAGATCTCTCTGACTATGCCACATTATTCCAGACGGATAATCAGTTCGTGTTTCAATTGGACAATTATTTAGACCTGAATGACCAAGGAGAGTTCAGTGTTCAATTGGACGTAGCCTACTACTATGATTCCGCCGCTGTCGATCAGCTGGATGATAGTCTTTCGATCTTCTCAACAGACAAACCTGCCGACCTGGTATATCCTTTGGTGCAAAGTCTGGGCAATGAGTATGTCGTGACCATTGAAGACACTTTACACCTTAGCTTGCCCACGGTGCCACAAAATACCACCCGGTTGATTTTAAGGGTATTCACATCAGGAAACAGTGACGAAGAGTTTTGGTATATTAGTACACCAAGTCCCCTTAGATACGTCCAGATTCACTACAATGGCCAGAAGATTGGAACTCAAGCTCCAGCATTCAACATATTTAGCGGTGGATTAAACCCGAACCTTTGGCATCCAATCATGTTTGACACTGACTTTGATATGCCTTGGTACGACTTTGACATTACTGGATTATTGCCATATGCCTGGGAAGGGTCTAGTTTGAGCAAGTCCACTTTACAGGTCCAAATCAGTAATGGCCTCGGAGAGGTCGGTTTGGATTCAACTACGACAGTCAGTAACGGGTGGATTACCAGTGCCAGTATCTTGGGATATGAAAGCAATCAGGTCAAGTCTTCCAGCGGCTCGACATACACCGCTACAGATGGCAAGAGTGGCGATCAATGGGCAGATGATAACAATGTGCAAATAAGCGAAGCTTCTTTCAATACTCAACTTCAGAACAGTTTGACATTCGAGTTAACGAGTGGCTCTTCTGTCCAGGTTTCAACTACATTTACAAGTAAATCTGGTATGTACAGCTATTTCTATGTCAGCGGCAGTTTCAATGTGGCAACGTATGGCAGATCGACCACTTCATCTCAAATTAGTGATAGCAACAATAACGTTTTGCAAGTTGATAGGGTTGACCTGAATCCTTTACTAGTCCTTACACCAGATGATGGAGCCGATGTTACCCATTTAAGAAGTACAACCACCGAGAAAAGTCAAAAAGTTGTGGTGGATGTTCTTTCTGCCATACATAGCGTGGAGGACTTGGCTGGCATTTATAGCACAAGCAATGTGACTTATGCGGAAAACCTCCCTTCTGACAGCTCAACTTTCTTTAGAACAACCTCTTCGGTTCAGTATAGCGCAACACTGGATGAGTCAAACACAAGCGGGTTCTCTTCTATCAATGCACCTCAAGGACCTACTGCAGTAAACTATGCCAATTTTTTGAACATATTGATCAGCGAACTCCTGCCTAACGATTCAGAACAATCAAAGGCCCAGTCTCTTTTCTCCGAGTTCACAAACGCCAACCCGTGAAAGCCTCTATGCACAAGTGATATTTCAATGACATAAACTACGAAACCTCCTATGTAAAAGCGTATACGTGCACTCAGCTGTTCTGTCCGTATTCTCTATTTTTCGCAGCCATTCTTCATGCGACTCTTGAAAAAGTTGTAGAAGCTATATTCTTGTTTGGGCCACTTAATGTAGAGCTTCTCACGTGACTCCACTTCGGAGCAGCCACCTAAGAGTACCTCTATGTCTCGCTTAGCATTTCGGGTAAAACATGCTAGAAACTCCCGGCTTTAGGCTACCTCTTTGCAGTATCCCAACAATTTCTATAAATCCCGAATACATTTCGAAACCCATTATCGCTCCTATACTCTTCTAGCATTAATCTCTCACTTCAGCCCGTTACTCCCTCTAAGTTGTACAGAGCTGTGGAGGTCCATCACGTGACCGATCAGACACCATTTACGCCAATTTGCCCCAAAAGCATAATCAGTTCTTCACCAACATCTCCTTACATGGCACAATTGACACCCATCAGGGGCTTCACAAATACGCCTGTCACTAAGTCGGCATGCATTATTAGTACGGTGTTGGCTTTGGCTCTTTCTATCCTACAGCTCAAGCATTATGTACGGCTATCTATCGACCCATTTATCATAGAGTATTCACAGTTCTGGAGGTTAATAACGTACCAACTCTCGGTTACGAATGAATCGGACTACTTGTTTGTCATATTGTTGTGGTTTTACTTCAAAAACATCGAAAGATTCTACGGATCAAGAAAGTACTTGTCGATTATCACTGTGTTCGCCCTTTACAATGCATTTGCTTGCTTTATCTTTATGAGTTTCGGACAGATCGCCACCTACTACGTCTCATATTTTGTGCTGTCGGTGATATTTCGATCTCCCCATGCTCCTTCATACCTGACCACCCTATTTAATGAGGTAGCTTCGGGACCAATCGGCATATTGTCTTCTATATACGTTTGTTACGGCCACTTCATTCCCACGTCATACCTGTTTACAATTTTGCTAGCAAATCCAGTCAACTCAGAAGATTCAGACGAAACAGAACGGCCCCGGCCAGGCGGCTCCAAGGAGTTGACCCTCAGCAACCATTTTGCTATACACTTGGTCTATACGTTGTTTCTTTTTAACAACGGAACCAAGTCGATAATACCGTGTTTGGTAGGACTATTCATAGGAAAATTGCATACATTCGAGCTTCTTCCTGGTAGCAGGGCCTGGTTGATACCGTACTGGGCTTTCAGACTAACTATCAGCCCAATACAGTATTTGAAAGCACGGGTTAATTCTTTGGGTGCTGGCTTCAGAAACCCTTACTTTGCAGTAGGTGAAACTAGAGAAGACAATGTGGTGATGGACAATAATGAAGATGATGAACTCGACGAGAACCGAGCTCAGAGGAACCAAATAAGAGCTGAAACCCCTGTCAGGCCATTGGGAACGCAGTTCTTAGATACCTTTAGGTCTTGATGAAAATGCGGCAAAGTAATCTGTGCTGTCAATGATTCTGTGCTACAGTTCTTTGATAGAAAACGTTCGGTTTGTTATACTTCACGAGTCAGGCTGTTCTGCCGAAAGAAATTGATCTTAGCAGTAAGCAAATTATGTAAGACTTTTCAGAGAGTATACGGCATCAAAGAGAATCATTTGCATGCGACAAGAATGACTTTTACATTACCATGAAGTTGGATTAGGTGCAAATTAAACTCACCTCCAATTCGTGTAGTTTCTCGCTTCTCCAGTTCCTAATAAAATATACAGTAATTGATTTTATTGCTAGCAGCAGGTTATTAAAATGTATGGTGTAAGGACAAGAATTGTTTTATGGGTTCCAATGGAATGTAAATATAAGATATCTTTTCTTTATTCGATTGTCATTATCCTAGCATTTTTGATTGATTTGTGATTCACCAGTACTTCTATGTATTGGAGTGCTTTATACCAAAAATAAAAGTGCTATACAAGTTCAATTGGCTTGAAGCTAACTAGGGCGATCATTTGAAGGTATCTCGTGTTCCCATTGTATCACACGGTACTTTGCTACTAAATTCTATATCTTCTTTTCTGTTCATTACTGTCTATGCTACTTAATCTCCTTCTTCCTCCTGGTCACATCCCAGTTGTAAAGTCTGGCAGTGTTGACCTCCATAGTAGTGATGTTTTCCTTCAAAAATTCCAAATCCTCCTTGACGAATTTCAACTGCTCGTTGTTCTTTCTCAATCTTTCATTCAATAGTTCCACTGCCTCGTCCAACGGATACTCCAACATCACATCGGCTCCAAGCCACAAGTATACTGATTTCAAGTTCTCGACATCAATGCTGGCTTTGGTGTATAAGGTGTCGTTCAATTCGTAGTTGGTGAGAATTTGCTTGCTATCTTCGTCGTCTTCGTCTTCAACTTCTTCCTCCTTCTTCTCTTTCATGTACTTTATCAATTCAAGATTTTTTTCAATATCCGGTATTTTGCTGTTGAGATCTCCTGCTTGTTGTCTTTTGGAGGCTTCCATGTACTTGTATTGCTGTAAACGTTCCTGAAACATCTTCATGATGTTCTCAAAGTCCTCTTCGGGATTCTTGACTATGTTCTCCACCTTATCTATGAAAGGTGCCTCGGGAATACCCCTGGGATTGGTATTTTTGGGCCTAAACGTTAGTCGTGTTCCAAAGACTGTATAAAACGTCTTACTTACTTAAGAAAGTCTGCCATAATGTCTGTATGTACTGCTACCTTCCTTAGTGCTTAATGGTACCGATAAATTTGAAAATCACCGCGACGTCGCGATGTCGCAACGGATTTTCTATGTCGTGCGTTGTGACTGCCCGGGCTCATATTAGAATTTTGCAATCATTTCATTGATATCATAAATAACTAATAAACTAACAAACTACTCGACTAGACTAATTAAGCTCTAACTGAACCGTATCCGGTTTCGTTTTGTTTCTTCCTGACGTCGAAAGCGTTCAAAACAGACTCAGCAGCCTTAACACCAGAAAGGGCCATGGCACCAAAAGTAGGGCCCATTCTGTTGGAACCATCGACTTCGGCCAATTCCATACCGGCAATAACCAAACCAGGAACAACTTCTCTGGTTCCCTTCACAATGGCGTCTTCGGCTTTGTTCATGTCGAGACCTCTCATACCACCAAGTTGGAATCCATCAGCAGATGGAGCAGCTGGAGCAGCAGGCTCGTTTCTGAATCCTCTGGTGACATCCTTAGGAGCCTTACCCAATTCTTCAAGTCTCTTAGCACTGAAAGCACCAAAGGGACCATCGTGACCGGTGGTGGACAAAACAACGTTACAGTTGATGGTGTTAGGATCCATACATGATTGAGTGTCGTGGTTCAAGGCTACTAAAGTCCAGTTGGTGACGACACCAGCGATTCTTAATTCGCCAGTGGCTTCGTCACGACGAGTGATCAAATCTTCAACGGCAGTAGCATTAAACAATTTGACGTTTGGAAATTGCAACACTTTGGACAATAAAGTAGACATGAATAAAGCGGCATGTTTCACTACTACATAGTCACCTTCGTCTTCGTATTCAATGTCCAAGTCGTCCAAGAACAAGTGAGCTGGCTTTCTCAACACCATAGCAGAGAAAAGCTGTCCACCTAACCAACATCCACCACCTGGAGAAACCGAAGCTTCAATGATGGCGATCTTCAATTCTGGTCTGTTCTTGGCCAACACGTATGCAGCAGACAAACCAGCAGAACCAGCACCCACAATAACGACATCTGATTCAGTGTATTTGTCCAAATCAGCGAAATAGCGTCTAGTCATGGCACGAGACACAGTGGACTCTCTGATTGGAGCAAACTTGAACTTTTCCCAATCAGCAAAACTGATTTGAGCATTTTCAGCTTCAGAAGTAAGCTTGATAGGCTTTTCGACCTTGAACAATTGTTGAGAGTTCACAGGAGCAGTTTGTAACATGGTAGGAGGAGTCATTATGGTTGATGAATTATAACTCATTGACGTATGGGGGGTTGGCCATATTTATAGTTTAAGGATTAGGGTTGGAGGGAAGTGTAGGTGCATACATCAAGGCTTAATCGGACTATGCTTCAAGCATGTGCCTAATCTGGCCCGTTGCTTTCCGTGAATAGACCCTGGTAAGAGGATGTTGGGTGCAAAACCTGAGCCTTTTCGCACGTATGCGCATAAAATATGCGACAAAGCGAGCGAACTGATAAAGGCCAGATATGGAATGGAAGGCTAAGAGAATATTAAGGGAATGTATATTCTATAAATGGTATGCACTACTTACTACGTTCGCTGAAACCCTTAAAGTACCGTTCGCGGAAATCCTTAATGTTCTGGGTCTTCAATCCGTTGGACGTTTTGCCTTGGTATGTCAGGTCTCGTTTGACATACACCAAGAGCCGACGCGACCACTTGTTGAAAACCTGTTCTAGGTTATAGAGTAGTTCTAGTTGTTCATGCTGGGGGATCTGATTGATCTCGAAATCGTCATTGGCCGTAGGCATCCAAAACGCCAATCTGCCACCTACAGGTAGTCTGGAGGATGCGAATAATAGTAAATCATCGAGTAGGTTAGACAATTGGTATGGCTTTTTAGGTTGGATAAAGTCTCTTCTCAAGTGAGCCTTCTCGCCATCAATTACCACGTTCTCTCTTCCCTCGGCTTTTTCCGGGTTTTTGGCTCCGCATACTTTTAAACCTTCGCGTACTCCGTATGGTGGATCACAAACTATAGTGTCGATGCCAAAGTTGGATTTAAATGCATTGTTGGTGAAGTCCATACTGAGAACATCGATGAATTGTAGCGAGGTGCCATACTGTTTGAAGTTGGCTTTGATGTTGCATTGGTCACTTTTGCCCTTTAATGTTCTTATATCGATGTCTGAGCCAATCGGAATTCCACCATAGTTGGCAGCTGCAACGAGAAATGAGCCTGTTCCAGCAAATGGGTCGTAGACTAGCTTGCCACTGTTGACCTGGGCAATATTACAACTGATCAACGATAATTCGGCATCGAACGACGTGGTTCCAATGTATTTTCTGCGCTTCAAATCGTACTTGTCCAACACATTTTCAGTTCTGGCACTCAACGCTATCTGTCTTCCAAACCACATTTTGATAGGAGCAGTTGCTTTGTCCACTCCGTTGACTTTGTATTCTTCCAAAACAGTAAATATCTGATCGGGGTTTTTCATTCTGATGGGTCCTTCGAACCCCAAGTACGAAAATGATTCGATCATCTCACGCTTGGTGGAATTACTTCTTGATCCCATGTAGCCTATGAAGTCAAATTTGAAGGAGTCTTGCATGTAAAGGTCCCATTTTTCGGGAGACTTCTTGATATCCTGGTGAAGCTCTTCCAAGTCACGGCCTTGGCCCCATAGTTCGTAGATTCCTCTTCCTAAAATCGATCTTTGCATGATTTTCCGGGCTTGATCGTCGTTTTCGAGCTGTATTATAATAAATGGGTTTTTTTCATCGTGATGGCTCATATCAAAGCTTATCCCTTGCATTTCTGCAAGGGACTCGAGCTCAGCTTGTCTGAAGTTCGGATATGCCTGAGCAAAATATATCAAGTAGTCCTTCATTACTGAGCAGATGTAGCGATGAGCTGAGCTGAAAAATCATCGCGCGAATGTGGAGAGAAATTTGGACCCAAAGAAGAGTACTGGATAAGCAAGAGGTTGTGAGGTGAGAACATTGCACTGAAGTGATGAAGTCGGTGATGGGGTATGTGGTAATGTAGTTGACACAATAGAATATGGAAAGATAGTGTACCCTGCTTGACACAAGCGGTGGGAGAGCTAGCTAGAGAATTGGCGAGTGTATAGTGAGACAGTTCGCAAAAGATAGCGAGAGGGTTAGTGCGACATAACGAGACAGAGTTTGAGAATCAGAATAAACATGTCAAGTAATTATTGTTGAATACACAGGGGCATATGCATACTCAGGCACACGTAATCACATGTAGATTTACAGATATATTTAAAGATATACATCGTAGATATGTCATACCCGTGTACCCTCACTCGTCTTGCAAAATCATTGCCAGTCGCACGAAAAGCTTAACTGTGAAGAGCCATGCTAGTAAGCTGTAACTATCTAAGCTCACTGAAGCGTATTTGAGCATTTTGCAACATCCTAACTTCGTATCAAAGCAATACCACTGCACTCTACGGTACTCTGCAGCACTTCCACCACCACCCCACCAGCACTGCAGCGTCTGTTCCCCAGTCTCGTGCACCACGTCCGGGTAACGCTTGCCACTATAAATACAGCCGATGTCCCGCCAAAGAAATGTGCGCTGCAGTTGTTGAAATTCGTATCTACATAGTCTTTGTTTAGTTTTATAAGGTATAACACTCAATAAACTATAGATTTTTTGTTAGTTTTAACCTACTGCCCGCAAAGGCCCGTATTCAAATAGTTCCCTTTCAATAATGTCCACATTCGATGAAGACGAAGCCCTCTTCGAAGATATCTAGTGCGTATATAAGAACAACGAGTCCGTTGGAAACCATGCTAACAATTCTAGTGGTGATGAACCTGAACAAAAGCAAGAGTCATCTGCCAATACCAGTGCTCCCACTGATGAATCCAAGCTGAATGATGCTCCTCCAGCGAATGACCTGAGCTCAGCAGCAGCTCCTCCGCCTCCTCCACCACCTCCTCCAGTACAGCCAGAGCAAAACGACACTTCAAGCCAAAACAAGTTTTCTGTGCCTCAGCCTGGTACTCAACCTGGTGCTCCTTCTATGCCACAATTCCAAGCCCAGCCTCAACAAGGCGAGTACTACGGGCAAAACGCCGGTACCACCTATGCACAACAAGCTCCACCGGTTGTTCATCAGCCATCCAATATTGGTAAAGAAAGCGGCAAAATGTTTATTGGAGGTCTCAATTGGGATACTTCCGAAGAAGGCTTGGTTTCATATTTCTCCAAGTTTGGTGAGGTTCTTGACCACACCATCATGAGAGACAACAATACCGGTAAGTCTAGAGGATTTGGGTTCTTGACTTTCAAAGATCCCAAGTCTGTGGACGAAGTCATCAAAACCGACCATATCTTGGACGGGAAGCTCATTGACCCCAAAAGAGCTATTGCCAGAGACGAACAGGACAAAGTCGGTAAGATTTTCGTGGGAGGAATTGATCCTATGGTCAACGAAAGGGATTTCAACGAGTTCTTCTCGCAATTCGGTAGCATTATTGATGCCCAGTTGATGATCGACAAAGACACAGGTAGATCTAGAGGGTTTGGGTTTATCACGTATGATTCTCCTGAAGCTGTGGATCGTGTGACTGTCAACAAGTACTTGACCTTAAAAGGTAAAACCATGGAGGTCAAGAGAGCTGAGCCCAGAGGTCAACACCAGCAAAATCAGCAACAGAATCAGCATCAAAACCAGTACAATAACTATGCTGCTTACGGTAACCAATATGGCCAGTCCCAGTATGGTCAGCAGCAACAGCCACAGCCACAGCAGATGGCAGCTTATGGTCAAGCAATGAACATGTCTCCCGAAATGATGCAAGATTACTGGCAAAGAATGCAGCAATGGTACCTTTACCAACAGCAAGTTGCTCTGGGACAAGTTCCAGAAGGCGGAGAAGCTGGTGAAGGTGCCGATGGTGCTGATGGTGCCGAAAAGCACGACCAACCATTAAATCCTCAACAACAAGGTTATGAGGACAACAACCAAGATCAGGGCCAGGGTCAAGATGGACGTCCACAGCCTCCACGAGGACCTAGAGACCACGACAGCAGAAACGGTGGTTGGGATAACAGAAGAGACTACGACAATAACCCACATCGTGATGGCAGAAGAAACAACTTGCCCAAGGGACCCAGAAGAGCACCACCTTCAGGACCAGCTGGCGGAAACGGTGGTCGCCCAGACAACAGAAGAAGAAGAGGTGGCGGAGGCAGAGAAAGAGGCGGTGACAGAGGTTACCATCCTTACAGCAGAGGAGGCGGCAGAGGAGGAAGAGACCGTTAGTATTTGTATATTTTAATAAAAGTAAATTTCACAATAATCTTAGAGCTATTCCAAGTGCGATCAACTGGACCATTATTTAGTAAGTATGGCGACTTTTGTTGTCAAACACTAGCTAATATCAAGCTTTTTTCAGTCTATTTGTTGAAGTGATTAAAGAATAGTAGCAATGGCAAACCATACTATGTTACACACCCATAACACATGCTGCGTAGTAATTAGTTTAAGATCTAGTTTACCTGGTATTGTATTAGTCGTATGAAAGACCAATATCATTACGAGCTGTGAGAAAAACACTGTGCTAAAATCTGTTCAGAGTAGCCGATAGGTCTTGGGGAATCATTTTTGATGACACATCAAAATGTGTACTGTCATGACCCGTAAGTGCGCGCCGCACGGCTGCTATCGCGAAGCGAAAAATGCATAATTTAACATGTTCAGGTTTTCGCAGCCAAAAGCTACAATAAATATTACTTATAGCTGCTAGCTCCCTCTACAACTGAGTTCTGATACGCATTATTACTCTATTTTCGACTATTCCTATATGCGCTACTACTCTATTTTCTACGCTTGGATGGACGGGCATTCTTCTCCCTACGCTTTTGCTTCTGGTTTCTCGACTTACGAATTTCTTCGGTCGATCTGATCTCTTGCTTTTGTCCTGGCTTGTTGTAACCCTTGACTCTTAAGCCGGCTTCCAAAGCCTTATCAACCTTCTTCTTCTGTTTGTGGAAATCGTCTCTGAACTTGTCGGGCAACTTAGGAGTTTCTGTCTTCTTATGCTTGAATCTACGATCATTGCTATTAGCATCTTTGCCTTCAAGAGCCCCGACCTTGGTAGGCGCGATGTTTCTTTGTTTCCTCCACTCGTCGAATCTTCCTGATCTATACGTAGCAGGGATCTTGTTACCACTCTCACCAATGATATACTTCTTGTCTGTGGACTGCGAGTTGATGTACTTACCCTTCTTTTTGTCCCATCTCATCACTTGCTTGTTCTGCAAGCGCTCGTCGTTCTCCAAGTCAAACGTAGCGGCTTGGGCATCGTTGGCAAACGAGGATGTGATCGATAACTGCTTGTCTTGGATGGAAGAGGCAGGCGCATAATGGCTCAAGAAAAACTCGGGGTCTCTGTAACTATTCTTTTTGTCCTGCTTCTTTTTGTCTAGCACGGTATCGGCATCCTCAAAAGCATCTTGAAGCTCTGCTTCGTTGACCTGGTTGGAGTATCCCACTTCACCGTCTTGGGCCTTGAAGATTTCGTTCTCGATACCGTGAGTCAACCCGGCAATTCTCTCTTTGTCGAGCAATGCTCTACGCTCGCTGGCTCTGCGCTGAATAGGTGCCAATTGTCTTCTTCTCTTGTTCATGAATTCAACCATGCTATTTTCGTCCTTGTCATTTCCCTTCTTGTTGAACTCGAACACGGTTTCTTTCAGATAACGGTTGTTGAGTTTTTCCAAGAAACGCTGCTTTTCCTTCTCCAAATTGGGTCCGAACAAGAGATGCTGGTCATCCCAGGATCCAGTCTCCTTGATTTCTTTACATCTCTTCAAAGATTCCTGAGAAGCGGCTTGTCTGGTACGGTAGTACAACTTTTCACCCTTAATGGAAACATCCTTGATGACTCCAAGCTCGTAGTTGTTGCGGAGCAAGTTCTCGTACAACTCCTGGAACGTTTCGGTGTCAAGACGAGGAATAGACCCTACCACCAATCTGTCAGTGTACGAGACTTTTGGAGGTGGTGCATCGGGTTGCTTCTCTTTCAAAAGACGAACTCTTTCTTCATGCATCGATGTCAACAACACCTTTTTACCAAGGAATAACTCAAGATCAAGCAAGTACGGCAATTCCTTTTCGTTGAGAATGGAGTATGCCCAACCCTTGTTACCGTTTCTGGCAGTTCTACCTACTCTGTGGATGAATATCTTGGTGGATGCTGGCAATGAAAAGTTGATGACGTTGGCAAGAATAGGAATATCGATACCTCTAGCAGCCACGTCTGTGACCACCAAGATGGATGTCAATCCGATTCTGAACTGGTACAACTGGTTCTTTCTGGCATGCTGGTCCAAAGTACCGTAAATATACGACACCAAGTAGCCGGCGTCCTTCAACAACGTGGTGATGTACTCAACATGATGCTTGGTGGGCACGAACACAATGGTGGATTTTTCTGAAGGAAGCACGTTGGCTGGTGGAAGTCTTTCTTTCTTGAACTTGTACCGTTTTTTCTTGCCGTCTTCGTTCTCTGCTTCGTTTTCTTCATCTTCTTCATTACTACGTTTATCCATGGCTGCGAGCTTTTTGATTTGTTCCTGAGTTCCCAAAGGCATCTTGATCACCTCCTGCAAAAGATATAACAAATAAGCTTCTTTCTCGTTCTTCTTACACGACAAGAATGCCATTTGCAAATCGTCAGATATCTTGGCTTCTGCATCCAACCGCACCAAAACCGGACTAGTCAAACCAGCCTTGGCAAAGTCCACTAAAGATCTAGGTAAAGTGGCCGAGAACAAAAGAGATTGTCTCTGAGGGGGCAAAGCAGCCAACAATTCATTCAACTGTTCGGCGAAACCCATTTCGAAAAGACGATCGGCTTCGTCAAAAACTATGTACTCGACGGTCTTCAAGTCCAACTTCATTTCGACCTGCAAATGCAAGAAACGACCAGGGGTGGCCACTATAATATCAGGATTCGACATGATGGACGAGAACTGCTCTTCAAGCGACTCACCACCAATCAACACTATCGATCTAAGATCTGATCCTTTACTGAATTCTTTCACTTGTTTGAATGTCTGCAATGCTAATTCTCTCGAGGGGGACAAAATCACCGCTCTCACACCCACCTTCGCACTGTGGACCTTCAACTTTTCCACTACGGGAAGAGTAAAGGCAGCCGTCTTACCGGAACCGGTTCTGGCCATACCTACAACATCTCTGCCTTCCATGATTAAAGGAATGGTTTTACGTTGGATGGGCGTGGGCTGGCGGTACCCCTTCTTGCTGATGTTGCTCAACAAGAGCTTGGAGAACCCAAATGATGCAAACGATCCGGCCTTGGCTTTTTTGGCCTGCGGATTATTGTTGGTAAAATATGCCGAAAGATCATTGGAATCGAGTTTGTTTCCATCGTCTTCTTCTTCGTTGTCGGATAACTCCAACGATGGGAATGCCTGGTCTGTTGGTTTGGAGGGTTGGGTCTTGGCCTTCTTCTTCTTTGGTTGTTCCTCTTCCTCGTCGTCACTGGAAATCACGTCCTGCAATTCATTTTCGCTTCCTGAAACTTCGCTGTCACTATCACTGTCGTCACCTGCCAATGCAAGGTTCTTCGTAATATCAAACTCTTCTTCACTGTCCGACATTTAGCCTGTTCCGTTACCAATTTATCTCATCTCGTTTTTAGTATTTAGCTCATCGCACTAGTGAAAAGTCACGTGAGAGTCTACTCGCGGGGCGCGGCCGCTGGGGGGGGCTGCGAAATCCTCTATAATCTAGCGCGACCCTGGGACATCTCGGAGTCCCTTGAAAAGACCACATGACGAATTTGGTATCTCGATCGCTGTTTGCAGTGATCTGGCAATTGCGCTATTGCCTTTCTCGCGTGGCTCTAGCACCGTGATTGCGGGGAGTTCGAAGTCTATTTTAACGTTACATACGTTTGCACCTACATTGTATGCGAAATATTTCATGACTTGCGTGCATTTTTTGGATAAATCGAACAAATGAATTCATTCTCTATGCAAGTGTTAAAATGAAACCAATTGTTTTTGGAAAGGCACATCAGTACGAAAATTGCAACCAGCTTCTATGATGCCCCCTGATGCCGTGGACATTTAGGTCTCAACTCAATTGCAGAAAATGTTGAATTATTATTTACATGTAAGCCGATTTTAGCATGAGATTTAAATCCGAGTATCACCATAAATTACGCACCAGGCTTTTGATAAAGCCGGGAAGGGGTACACTTGCGAGGGCGGAGAACCAGGCACGTTTTTGCATGTGGATCTATCTCGCTCAACATTCTGAAATCATCTAGCATGTGCCCTGAAATTAGACCAAAGGCGATGACGTGCTAGAACTCTTTATTGGCTTTCGGGTGGGTTTCATCCTACATAGACGAATATACTCCTATGTAAATGAACAACTGAGGAAGCCCAGCGCTCATGGTGGATTTGTTATTTTTTTTTTTTCTGGACTGTATCTACAACTGGCAATTACAAGTGGGGTACGAACCAGATATTATCGCTCTAAATTAAAGTTTTCAACTAAAGAGGCTTTATCAGCAATCGCGACGATCCTCGTATCGCGCGGACATAAACCTCGGTTGAAAAACAGAACCACACCAAAACGCAATGAGGACAATTGGCAACTCCAAATCGTACTCATGCAAGGAGAAGTGAAATTTCATCCATCAGTTAAAGGTTTTGAATCTCTTCAACAATAGTTGTGAGATATCGATCTTAACGCGGTTTTAAGATATTTATTACCGAATGGTTGACCAGCCTTTTATTTTTCTCGAACTAAAATTCGGTTCGCATTAGGCTACTTTTTTGCTTGACTAATATCAGTCCCCGACTTTATATATTTTCTAGCAATCCAAATTACAATGGTTGTTAGGTCCTGATAATCTAGCCTACCGCTAGCGAGATAACGCTAAATCGCTTGACGGTTTGGTTGAGGCGTTAGATAGAGAGCGCCTAATAAGATGTCCTACACACAATGCCACCATGCACGGACTCCTAAACGAATTCGCTAGCCCGTTATCTGAACATGGGGAACAAGTTTCGTTTACCGTAATGCACTCGTTTCGTCCGTATCAGGTCAAAAATTAAACCGCCACGCGTAACGCACTACTTCACAATTTTGTTGCTTAGCATGTGCGAACTAATTTTTAATCGTAGATCCGTATCAGAAACACGGGGAAAAAAAAGATGACATGTCATCTTGCGAAATTGGGTATAATCAATGACGAGTAACACCACTTTTGACTTGATACGTCGTCAAGCCAAACTTATTGTTCCACTAACCTTTTATATTTGTATTTATTTGCGTGTAGGCTAATTTCACCCCAATAAACCTAGAAATGCATATTATAAAAGAAATTTTTAGATGATCATTCCAAAAAATATTCTTTGGCTAACCACTAAATTCGCTTAGAAAGTATATTGGGCTATTTAGTTGCATTTTAAACCAATACAAGTGCGCATATTTTACTAAACGCGGCGATTACAGGGGACAAGTTGTACCGAGTCAGTAGGTCCGATCATATTGGAACAAGTTGCCTAAATCAAAGTTCAAAAGGCGCTCGACTTTCGATGAGGCGTAAAACTGCGCCAGCGCAAGATTTACTTGACCAAAAATATGGCAACTTGACGTTAGTCGAACCTTTTCACACAAAGTTGGACAAAGAGGTTTACCGGTCATTCCGTTTAGCACACAATTATATTTCGAAGTGAATTTGCATAGCGATGTGTTAACGAACAAGAGGTGCGTTTAAATCTAGAAACGAGCAAGACTCAAGAATTTCGAGCGTGGCATGACATTGCGTAAAAGTCCAAACTTAAAAATGGAACCTCTTGCATATCCGCTTTTGCAGGTGAGAATTTTTTTACTTTGCTACTAACAGTGCTAGCGGACTTACTAAGATTGTTGAGCTTTAGTGCGTGATAACAGCTTTTGTGTAGCAACAAAATATTGTAGTGGAAATATGTAGCTTGATATGTATGCCTACACTCAAAATAATTTTGTACGACGCACAAAGAGATATCCTCTCAACTCTTTAACAAGTATACACATTTACATCAACTGTGGAACCACACAAAGAAAAAAATAGCCTTGTTTCTTAATGTTGAAAGGCCACATTTACCGTAAATCAAGCATCTAGCGCCGATAAGGCCGAATAGTCTAAGCTTGATAGATATCAAGTGCGGTGAGCTTTTGCAATAGAACAGTCATGGGGAACTCGGAAATTCACACGCAAAAGATTCATAATTCCATATTAAGTGCGTTAATAATAATCGAAGTCGGAGAATTGACCAAGTCACTGAAACTAAATTCGCTCTGTATTAGGAGATTAAATTGGATGTGAATAATAAACTCAAAAAGAGGAAAGCTATTTCAGGAACCCTACAGACCCTTACCGAAAATGTTGGAAGTCAAGTGGGGGATTGACTCAGAAAGGAAAAACTAGAGTTTTGGGGGAGCCACTAAAGATTAAGATATCCCTTCTCTTGCTTTAAGCTGTGCCTAATGCTCGCAATTGCCGTATTTGGGAACTTAGGTGGAGAGTAAGTGCAATTGTTGGGGGTTATGGCAAGTTTTTTGTATGTATTCAGGTACGAGATCCCACCACAAAGACATTTATTTTTTCATAAAAAAAATGTTCCGAGTACGTAATTGTATTATTAAGATATCGGCAAGAATAAGCGGAAATAAATTTTTTCATAGGATGATCTCACATTCGATAATTAGGGAAAAAAAATCAAAAGGATCATCAATACAAAGCATGAATGCAGAGCGCAAACATGACAAAGTTACAATCTAGTTTGGAGCATTGGCCGTATCTGAACTAACTCCGAACCAAAAAAAATAGTAGAAGGTGGAAACGACTATTGCCAGTAAATCTTAAAACTTCAACCGTATGGCAAACGTCGATTATTATGAACGATCCAGAGCAGTTTATTTTTGATGCAACTTAAGAGAAGGTGCGGAAGCTTTATGATTTGAGAGAATCTGCAGCCGTATACGTAGATCCGGGAGTGTGAGAAGGAGAAAAAAAAAGTTCAGGGTTGCTGTACTGCGGTTAAAAAGTTGAGTATCGACTGTACGATGATATCTAGGCTAATATTAAGGTAAAAATAACCACATAGGAAGGTGAAGTGTTGCATGTCGGTTAGAATAGAACATTTGTGTTATTGCGCAAAGAGAACAAAATTGTCCTAATAAAAGTGTATAGGTTTAACAATCAGTTGGTTACGTGCTAAGCTGCATGCATGATGGAACTGCATTAATCTCTTTGACTCTATTTCTCCAAATAAATTTTTTCACACAGGGACGCACCAGCACAAGTTAGATTGCAGCCCAGAGCCTGGGTGTGCAGGGAGGTGTTTCAAGCCGTGTAAGACCACAGTATGTCAAAAATAGCAGGACACCGTATTCGAGCCGCTACACCGAGCACGGACCACTTCGGTGCACCCACAAGTATCCAGCCCCAGGTCTAGCACCAGGTCCAGCACCGTGTCCCTTAGGCAGCAGGGCGCCCCACAAACGGATTGCATACATATATTATTTACCGTGGCTACATTTGAAGTATCTAAAACCTCCACACGTGACGCAAAAAATAATTAAAAATCAATCTAAAAACATGCGCACAAAAGAAACAAAGGAGAGAAGTATCAGACGCAAAGAACTAGTTTAACCAGTTTTCTGGTGGTCGGGCGTAGGAAATCGCAGGCGCCTACACCTGTTCAAAATAAAAAAAATCAATAGATATATGGTGAGTATCCGGCAACGGAAAACCAGGCCAAATTTTGTAAACTATATTATTGTATATTACACCTTTAAAGTAACTTTTTAGCTATAGTACTGGAAACCCCAACAGTGATAGATACTACGAGGTGGCAAACATACACGACCAGAACCACCACAACACATCATTTGTTCCCATTTGTTTATCTCGTCATCCCCACTCTCCGCACCCACCCACCATTTGGTTGTAAAAATTATTTACAACAATTGTATTATACCTTCAATTGTATAATAACATTTGGAAATTGGCTGTAAAATTCCACAGGGTTACTGCCAAATCATCCTAAACTTGCATCACTACCCAATTGGCACCAATTGGCCTACCAGAACCAACAACGTATGACTTAAAAAATGACCCAACTACCTTCAGTGTCGGAATTGATGATCAACACGGCCAAGTCCGAAAACTCACCACCATCTACTTCTGCAGACCCGCCCTCAAAAGTAAAGTCCACTTCTCCTAGATCACCTTCCACTATCCCACGTATAGCCTCGGCATCGTCGTTTTCATCCAAATACAATTATGCCTCCTCTAGAAGTGGGTCTACGGTGTTACCGGCACCGCCCTTACGAAGACTCACAGAGCCGTCCATAATGTACAATCAGGGCCATTCGGCACCCTTGCAACCGCACCAACTTCCCCAACCACCTCAACCACAACCACACTCGGTGCCTGCCCACATTGGTCCTCCCAAAGGCGGCGCTTTGTCGGCTCCAGGACAACTTCATCAGGGCTCGGACTACTTCAACAATTCACATTACCCCAGCCAAATTCCAGGAAATTACCAGCTCAACCAAAGAGTCAGTATATCATCATCCATCGACCCACTTTCCCGAGAACCATCGTCAAATCAGATCCCTCTTTCTTCTCCCGCATTAAACAAACAATCTCATCCCGTCAACGCGGTAGCCAGTCATGCAAACTTACCGCCAATACCGCAATATCCTCAACATCCCAGCCAGAGCCAAGGAACTTCGCCTATTTCTGGTAATCCTCCGTATCTGTACCCAAACAATATCCAATATACCCCGTCACAACCACTGCATCACGAGATGAATCCTCCTCCTCCTGGGATTCCTTATTATTATCCTGTAGCGCCATTATACCAGCAGGGGGGCCAGGGCCCCCAAGGACCACAGGGACCACCAGGATCCCAAGGACCTCCAGGACATCAAAATCCACTTCAAAATCCTCATCAGGGGCACCAAGAGATGTATGGACCACAGGGTCATCCTCAGCCGTATATGTACCAAATGGGGAACCCGGGCGGCCAAATGCCTCCACAGCAGGCCATTCCCAATCCAGGAGGCTCTCAACCACTTCCTGGCTACTATCATCCAGGAATACCCCATCATTTTCCAGGCATGGAAAACGGAATGCCCATGATGGGTGTGGGAATGCCTATGGCATCGGGAATCTACGAAGAGAACAATGCATTGATCAACAAGAGAAGAATCATCAAGAGAAGAACCAGAACAGGGTGTCTCACCTGCCGTAAGCGTAGAATCAAATGTGACGAACGCAAACCTACATGTTTCAACTGTGAAAGATCCAAAAAAGTGTGCTTAGGTTACGAAAAGTTGAACGGGTTAGGCAACAAAAAGAGAAGAGATACGAATTTGGATTTACATCCGGAATACGACGACGAAAACGAGCATGATCAAGATCATGATCCAGAGCAAGACCAGGATAACGAGCAGGACGACGACGAAGGATTGCTGCCGCAAAATGAGCAAACAAAGGAACAACAGAATGGTACAGGAGATCATTCGGGTTCATCTAGCCATTACCCCCTTAATACAAACGAAACCAGTCCGGGGGAATCCAAAATTTCGGTGTACAACTTGATAAAATAGACATATACAACGAAACACCACTCTCCTCACACCAACATTAATTTAATCGCTATATACGATTAGTTTGCGAGAGGTTTATAGACATCAATAATCAGGATATCATCCCAATTGTTCCCACTGTTATTGTAGTAGCGATTGTATTGCGCACCCCAAATAGCGCGAAATATTATTTTCTCCAATTGTATCTCACTAATGCATGATTGTAGGCGTTACTGTTACATTGGCTAAACTAAGACCAGGAACGGTAACTTGAAGATAACCGGAAGGTCCGTCCTGTGACTGAGCACACGTGAAATGACGAGGTGAAACAGGTAGATCAAGAGTGACATCAATGCATCGAACAATCTAAGAATTGACGCAGGATGTCGAAATATGTTGAAAAGTATTACAAAGTGGTACGAAAATTCAGGTGGTGAAAATTGAACAAAAAGGGAAATGACAAAAGTGGCACACTTTGATAAAGTTTTGGAGAAAATGTTAAATTTTTTTTTAAGTTTGGGATAATATTTGACCCAAACAAGGGAGCTTTAGGTGATGCAACTGAAAAGTGAGATTGCACCGCACCAAGTCGACAAGTTGTGGGCGGCATTGTTGAAGTATATGTGAGAAATATAGAACGACTGTTTTAAGCGAACGGATCCGAGAAGCGTCAGATAAATAACGCACCAGTGCTTGTAAGTGCATAAGCCATGTGACGCATCCACGTCGCAGGCTGCATGAACACGAAACAAAAGTTTCACTGGTGCGGACGGGTACAAGGTCGTTGCAGGGAGAGATTCGCGTTGTAGACAGGGAAGATGCACAGCGCGAGCACCAGCATAAGCGCAAGTCCAAGCCGAGCAGCCGATCATTTACGATTCACAACTCAGGATGCACGCCGTGCTGTATTCCCACTCTTCATACGCTACATAACACCGTAATACAAAACATCGTAACACTCATATGGAATGGCTCTTGTGGTAAGTTAGGCAGATCAATTAGAATTATAAGCGGTGGAAATAATACCCGCCTTGGAGTATCTCTGGCCCAACACACAGGACAATCGATCTATTATCTCGATATAATAGGGTATCGCGAGCACTTCTCACCTATTTTAGTGTTTCATCCGGGCGCCTATTTTTTATCTCGAAAAAAATGTCACCGGCACCTTCCCGCCAGAACATTTCCGCGGGTCTCGCTAGAGGGTGTGCCTATTTGCTCAGGCCCCGCCGTTCGCTCGCACTACTGACATCGACAAAAGATCACCCATGCCTCTAATTACACCCGCACTTCCGTCGTGCCAGCCTCATCGCCCCATCTGCCTCGCTTGCCCGATAGCTGCTCCGAACGTCCATACATTTTTTTCATCTATTCCGCGAATCATTCCATTTGGTCGTTATCGGTTTCGCTTGTGAACCTTATCACTTGTGACATATCGAGGTACCTGATTAAACCAAAGTTCCCATCATACATCATAGGAAACATAGCATATACCAGCCAGCTTAGTCATATACATCGCACTAAAGCTTGGCAGTAATACTTGCTTCTTAATAACCCACACCACCGCAAAGCAACCACTTGATAACGGGAGATATCACACGATACAATAGCATATCATGGTCAAAGCTCGTAAAGTTGCCGTAGTCGGTTCTCGTTCCGTTGGCAAATCGTCTTTGATACTAAGATTTGTTGACAATATGTTTGATGAGTCGTACTATCCAACCATCGAAAACCACTTCAATAAGTCATTCAGATATAACAACCAAGACTACGAAATAGAGATTTTGGATACAGCCGGTCAAGATGAGTTCAGTATGATGAACGAAAAACACTTGATCGGAAATCATGGATACTTATTGGTGTACTCCGTCACCTCACGTCAGTCGTTTGAGCTCATTGAAGTAATAAGAGATAAAATTCTCAACTCGATAGGTTCTGATAATATACCCTTGATCTTGATTGGAAACAAATCTGATTTGGAGTTCCAGAGGCAGGTTGAAACTAGCGAAGGTAAAGAGTTGGCTGCATCCTTTAATTGTAAATTTGTTGAGACATCGGTAAAGGACAATTTGAATGTCGAGAACGCATTTGAGTCGCTTCTTGGAGATATAGAGAATATCCAAAACCCGGAGGTCAAGCAAAACGACAAGTGCATTATAATGTAACTTTGCCTGTTACGAAACCTACATGTTTATGAGACATACGCCCTTATTTATTCATAGAGCCGAGATATGAAGTAATAGTCGATTTAGTTCTAGTGGAATGTGCACGTATTTAGTAGTAAACTAGTCTATGAGTATAATGAACATATTAATGAACCCTGAATATACAAGCATCTCACCACCGATGTAATCCATCAACGAGAACTATCTAGGTGGCCTTATTTTGTGGTCATAGCTCACCACCAGCGACTTGTCTCACTTTTTTGTAGTAGCAATTCAGAAGTGTACAATTCCGAGTCCGCACTAGTAGATGGAAGGCTGACGTAATTAGTGTATGCAAAGAAGTACGTTTCTACAGTAATGCTAGATGCGTGCCCTGAGATCAATCAGAGTGCCTAGATCAATCAGTGCCCAGAGATAATTAGAGTGCCGGGGATCTATCGAGTGCCCAGGGATCCTACAGATTGCTAGTATGGGCATTTATTTTTTGGGTGCAAAATTGATGAGAATCTGCTGAGCAAGAACTGCCTAGGCTTGAGAGTACTAGGATGTTGCAGAGACGGAGAATGCCAATCTAGACCAATCTAGACGAGGCTGTTTAGGATAAACTATCGGAAGAATTGAGATAATGTGAGTATATTTCGAGGTCCGTCCTTCTAAAAGCCAACTAGCCGGAGTACCGTTTTCCCGATTGAGCTCGCAAGATTGGCGGTACTAATGCGCTAGACAATCAGACGATGATCAGGAGCCCGCCAGTGGCAACGTTCTAGGCTTTTAAGGCTTCTACAAGCATCGAAACCCCTTATCGGACTATCAAGTGTTGCGTTATCCTGAAAGTTGTGGCCCTGACATTCCTCTTATTGTTCAACTTACCGTCAACTTCTTGTCGCTTCTGCTACTTTTTCGCGAAGACGACCCACTCGCGGCAGTTTACAACCTCATTTTGGTTTACATCCACGCTAGCCCTGGCCGGATGTGCGCATTCCTTGATTCTGTTGTGTTGGAAACGTGGGGGACCCGCCAAATACCTTGCAAGTGTTGATCAATACGAAAATACCGAGCATTGGTTACCTCCTAGCACCCTACATTTACGGCACCCTGCAAAGCGCACGGCTATTGTTGTCGGCATTCTCATCGCCCAAGTCCCGAAGTGGCTTTGCCTGCCTTGAACCTTAACTCTATTTTTCATGTCTACAAGCCTTATGTACTTGTTGGATTATTTTATCGCTTGTTCCGCACAATCGCAGATAATACTTTATACTTTGAGACTAAAATCTGCCTCGCTTGGTTCGCTTTAACGCCACCTTCCGCACGAGGCGACGCACGCGCGAGACCACTCCGAAGTCGTTTCGCTACGCTGCCGTTGAGATTACACTGTTGCGCTTTGCAATCTGTTAACACCACGACACTAACAACACTAAATCAACTCTAACATTAAGTGCAATAAGACCAACACCAAAACTTCTTACAACTCAAACAATACAAGCCATTATCACACCACAGACTTACAACATATCAGTCTAATGTATAATCAACAATTTTCCCCGATGTACCTTATCTCTCTGGCAGTCCACGACGCGCACACTAGACGCACGATTAAAATTTAGCAACAGGCTTGATTGATCACCACTATAGATAAGATGAAGGGCGAAAAGGCCGATTTAGTGCCTCGAAAGAACAAAAAGCCTAAGTTGGAGCATGGCCCTCTATATGTCAATGCCAATGACGACAAGCACGACAAAATCCCCTACGATTACATTGTGATTATAGATGCCGGCTCCAAGGGTTCTCGCGTGTACGTCTACAACTGGATCAACCCAGAATATGCATTAAAACACAACTACAATTTTCATAAACCACAGTTGGTCAAAAAGATGGAGGCGACTGAGAGAGATAAAGATAAAGAAAATCCCAAAAAGTCCAAGGCTGCAAAGTATCCTGTAGTCGGAACCAAAAAGAAGTGGCATCGCAAAATTAAGCCAGGTATATCGTCATTCAACAAGAGCCCTCAGAAAATAGGCAAGCACCACCTTAGATCGCTCTTACAGTTAGCAAGCTCTGTGGTCCCCAAATCTCAGCATTACCGAACTCCTATCTTTGTTCACTCCACTGCCGGCATGAGGCTCTTGACTCCCACAGAACAGCAAGAAATCTTGGACAGTATCTGTTCGTACATCACCAACAATTCAGACTTTTATTTGCCTGAATGCTCAACCCATATAAACGTATTGGACGGTGCCATAGAAGGTATCTACGGATGGCTAGCCATCAACTCTCTCAATGGAGCTCTTGATTTTCCGGAATTGCATGATCATGGCAAAGGCCACTCCACATATGGTTTGCTAGATATGGGAGGCGCTTCAACACAAGTGGCATTCCAGCCCAATTCGACCGAGATCCTCGAGCACCAGAACAATTTGTTCCAGCTAAATCTTGGCGAATTGCCTGTTCGTGACGACAAAGACTCTTATAATACTCCAGTGTTCACAGATTACAGTTTGTATTCCGACTCGTACCTTGGATTTGGCATGTATCGCGCACATATCAGATACCTTACGTCATTAGTCGACGAATATAAAAAGGAACATAATATCTTTGATGATAACGGGTCGTACTCAAAGATCCGGTCTCCCATTCCTGATCCGTGCCATCCCATAGGCTATACGTACTCTGCAGTCATCAAAGACGTGACATTTGATTTTACAGGAAAAAGCGATTTCAAAGAGTGTATGAAACTGATTTTTCCAGTATTGCTGACACTGCCGTACTCGTCTGGAACAGGAGATAACAAGGACTGTCACAAGTATGATGAGGAAAACAAGGTCAGCTCGTGTTTGTTGAACGACAAGATCCCTGCGTTTGACTTTGAAGTCAACCATTTCATTGGGGTCAGTGGCTACTGGGATGCCATAACCACTCTCTTATCATATGAAAAAGACCATAAAAGAAAAGATAAAGAAGACGAGCCTGAAGAAGTCGAAGCCTCGGATAAATATGACTACAAACTAATTTACCAGGAGACTTCCAAAGTCTGTAGCGAGTCATTCACTTCGTTGATAGCGCTCAATTTGGCCAAGAAGAAAAAGAACCAGCTCGAAGAAGCCGAGTTGGCCAAACTCTGTTTCAAATCATCGTGGATTCTCAACTTTTTGCATTTGGGGCTCGGGTTTCCCCGGTTTGGCATAGATGAAAACCCTAATAAGAGTCAACAGTTCAAATCTCTTCAGCTAGTGGAAGAACTTGAAGGCTCTACTTTTTCATGGACGTTGGGCAGAGCCATTCTTTACGCCAATGACGAATATATCCAAGCATACAACAATTATTCTATAGCCAAAGGCGCATCAGAAGCAACCCTCAAGCGCACAGGATTCTACCATTCGACATCTTCAAGTGTATATCACTTTGGCGCCGAACAGAACAATATTATACCACGGCCCCAGTTTGTAGAGCCCCGGGGAGATGCGAAGTACCACTATTACGAGTATGAATACGCAGACAAGGGACCAAACCACGAGCTGATATGGAACATAGAACCACACCGCTGGCACGGGATATTTATATTCATGATATTAATTGGGTTTATATGCTGGCTAATGGTAGGAAGTGACGGTAGAAAGCTATTGGTGACCAATATCAAGACCAAAAGCTCGAGGGTGGTACAAGCAATAAAGAGAAGGTTTGACAGGAATCGTGGTCGGTACACCAGTCTTCAGACCGATACCGAGCTGAACATAGAGCTTGAAAATATTGAAGCCAATCAGTTCAAAATAGACAGTGAAGAGGAGTAATATTCTGGACAATACAAGAATGACAAACAATTGACACCTTGCAGGTTCTTAAAGCGTTTATTTTAATAATTGGGTCATTATCTTTTGAGCAGTCCTTTGTGAGGTAGTTTACGTCGTCTGACTATTTAAGCATGGAATTTTGACCATGTTGTTCAATGCAATAAGTATATTATACAAGAAATAATTTATATAGTATTTTATTCAATACTCCACCCCACTCTGATAAGTTCGTTTAATAATAGTATTTACAAGGAGTAGTTCTTACGAGTACTTACCGAAGCAGACCGAACTGTTGACACCGCCAAAACCAAACGAGTTGCACAAGGCATAGTCGATCTGTTTCTGTTTGCTGACATTAGGAGTGTAGTCGAACTTGTCGAACTTGGCGGCGTCGTCAGACGAATGCCCACCGACCTTTTCCAAGTTGATTGTAGGAGGGACCACCGAGTCTTTGACTGCCTTGATGGTAAAGACAGACTCAACCGCACCCGCTGCGCCCAACAAGTGGCCTATGGAGGACTTGGTGGAGGAAACAGATAGCTGGGACTGTCTGGCACTCGAACCAAAGAGCTCGTGTATGGCGTTGTTCTCGGCCCGATCTCCAAGCACAGTGGACGTGGCATGCGCATTGACGTAATCAATGTTCGCAGGCTGCAATCCGCTGCGATCCACCGCCATTTTCATGGCTCTATACGCACCGTCTCCGCTTTCTGCGGGCGCCGTTATATGATGCGCATCTCCTGACAAGCCATACCCCAATACCTCCGCATATATCTCGGAATCCTCAACTCCTCTGCGCTTGGCATGTTCCAAGTCTTCCAATATCATGATCCCACACCCCTCGCTTAGCACAAACCCATTTCTACCACCGTCAAAAGGACGACTGGCGGTCTCGGGAGCATCGTTATAGTCAGTGACCACCGATCGGGCACGGGCAAAGCCGGCCAATGCCAATGGATGAATGGACGACTCGGTGCCTCCACACACCATTATATCGGCATAGTCGTTTTTGATGAAATTGTAAGCATCCCCCACAGCATGAAGTCCGGTTGCGCACGCTGTGGAAACCGTATGGAGTGGGCCCTGCAACCCGTACTTTATCGAGATGTTTCCTGCTGCCATGTTGGTCAAAAGCTTTGGGATGAACAACGGCTGCACCTTTTTGTAGCCTTTTTCGTTGAAACCAATGGAGTTTTCATGAATATCGTGGAACGAGCCAATACCGCTACCAACCCCGACCCCAAACCGGCTCATGTCCGTGTCGTTGAGCGAATCTGGGGTGAAACCAGCATCGCCTAAAGCTTCTTTAGATGCTACCAACCCATATTGGGCAAACAATGCTAGTCTACGCCCTTCTGCTGCCGAAAAATGGTCTTCAAATGTCCAATGGCCATCGCTGATAGACCCTTCTGGAACTTTACCGATCACCTTACAAGGTATATCCTGCCAGCCATTATCGTAATCGGGCAAAGTTTTTGTCGAGACAAGCCCACTCTTACCGGCTAGTATGTTTTTCCATGTCGTCTTCACACCTACTCCAAGCGGTGTGACCAAGCCTAGCCCAGTAACCACTACTCTTCTCATTAGTCAGTTGAGATTAGTAGCGAGAAAAATGAAATATGGGGAAAAAATGAACAGCGAAAAAACAAGTGGCGAGAGAGCAGCAGTAGCGACGATCAATACAGGGAAACAGGAAGTGAATGTGGTGACAAATTCCAATATTTATTGATACTGACAAATTGTATAAGTGCCTTGATAAGAGTGAATTAGGCGTGGACTCTGAAAGGAGTGACGTGGGGAGTTAATTTGCCGGTGGTGCCTCGCTAGTGAGCTTCGCTTGAATTCGCAGCAATAGTTGAAGCCCTATTTTGCACCCAAAACATACACCAGAGAATGCTTTGAACCCATAAAATATAAATTGTTGCATTGCTAAGATGTCCAGCTCCTCTCTGATGCTCTCACTTCCTGATCTGTTTGTTATTCTGCACTTGAATACTCTAGGTACGCGTCGGCGCAGTTATTGCTCAGACGAGGTAAGTTACAGTTTGTTGTATATTAGACATTATAATACAAGAAATAAATAAGGTTGTTCTCTTCTAGGCAGTGTAATCACTTGTCCTTTTTGACTTTGTTGCTGTAGCATTCAAGACGCTTTTCGTCACCCACTATGAAATTTTTACAGTCGTGGCATACCTCTGGTCGAATATTCGCCTTTTCAATCAAGGCAATCCACTTTTCAAACGGAGTCATATTACTTTCCAAGATCTCATTAAGTTGACTCGATTCAAGCGGCTCGACCGACGATTGCTGCAAAAACTCTTCCAATGCTGCCTTCTTGAGGTTGACTTGAGGATTGTAGTTCTTTGACTTTTTAGTCTGGCGTTCATAGGTGGAAAAGTCGGTAATCATCACCTTGAATTTGATATAAGCATCTTCCTTTGCACGTTTACTGAGGTCAATCGAGATGACTTCTTCAAGATGCTGGCCCACGAACTCCTGGTAGTATAACTTCTTTATATCGGACTTGTAGTCTTGTAAGAGGTGATAGAACTGTAAAAGAGGCGGTACGGGAGATTTCAATTGCTCTGGTGCCAGTTTTGTCTGAGCCCACTCGTTGAAAATAGCTTCCCTTGATTCAAAATTCAAAGCATAAAACTCGGGATATTTCACTAACTGCTCAATTAGCTCTTCTTCGACCATAGCCCACGGATTATAAATGGATATTTGGTCACCAAACGAGTCCAATAGTTCTATGAATGCAGCCCTAGAATCGGTTTCGGTGTCAGACACTGAAAGATCTAAGCCGTGATTCTGTCCCAAATCTTCATCTTCCTGTTCTTGTCGCTCTTCTGGTTCTTCACCTTCACTTTCGTCCTCACTGGAAGAGTATCCGGACACAACTGCCTGAGGCATGAATCCTTCTTCTGAAAGCACGTTGGAGAGAAAAGCGTCCCTGGCTTCTGTATCTATGTCTTCTTCATCCTCAAGCTGACCATTGTCGCTCAGATCGCTAGCCCCCTCCTCTTTATTGTTCTCTTTAGCGTTTTCATTATCTCCTTCATCGTTTTCATTGTCATTAATTTCGTTGATCTCATCAGCCTTAGGTTCATCTTTGTCATCTTTTTGATTGTCAGTCTTGTGATTTTTCAGTTTTTTGGTCTCTTCTTGCTTCTTCGCATCATCATCTTCTTCAAGCTTCAATCCGTTTGCCTTGGCTACTAGTATACTTATCTCATCGAGGTCAATATTTTCCAAGAAGCGTGGCCAATCTCCAGAAAAATGCTGCTGTACATCGCTCAATTGCCAGTATGACTTCTTTGAAACAGAGTCAAAGTAGAAGTGTCG
The DNA here is from genome assembly GCA_030568675.1 of Suhomyces xylopsoci. Lineage (NCBI taxonomy): Eukaryota > Fungi > Ascomycota > Pichiomycetes > Serinales > Debaryomycetaceae > Suhomyces > Suhomyces xylopsoci. The sequence goes on along the minus strand of JAJMGM010000022.1, from coordinate 112,141 downwards.
CCCACTAGAGGTGATTATGATATACCAGTCATGATCCGGTACCTTGTACTGGAACTGAGGCACTCCTACGCTCAAAGACATGTTTTATGAGATCCTTTGGTGCGAATAAAAGTACTCTCAAACTTAGCGAGAAAATAATTGCGAGGCTCACAAGCGCAATGTTTCCGCCTCGTACGGGATACTGGAGGGGGTGAATAAAATTTATTGAATAGACATTATGTTCATTAGATTGTTACATACAGAGCGGCGCTAGCTCACTAGCATATTAACCGAAATCTTCATTCGTTTCTTTTCCGGGGTATCGTAGCCCGTCTTTGGCAGCGGTGTTATTGTTTGCGTGGGGCTGAACGAGTCGTCCTGCAATATCGAGTTCACGCCGCCTGAGCTCACTAGCGCCGGCGACCCCGCACTGCTAGCGGGCGCGGTCGCGCTAGAGTTCGCACCAGGTGTGGCCCCAGAAACCGTGCGCACATGAGACGACTTGCCAGAGCCTTCGATTCCCAACCCCACACCGATTCCAGGCTCACGATTCATGATATCGGAGTTATCTATGCTTCTTCTACTATTAGGTGACGCCGAAGAAGAGGTGTTGTGCTTAGTGTATTCTGCGCTGCCATCATCATTGCTCTCTCCCTCGTCTTCGTCCAAGTGCGGCGAGCCAGACCCCAAGGCCTCGTTGCGCCGGTACAGTTTTCTTATTCTACTTACGGCCATTTCTGAACCTTGATGCAAATTTTTTGCATGCCTGAGCAACAAATCTCTTCTAGAGAATGGTCTCTGGCATATCCCACACATGAACGGTTTAAGTTTGTTGTGGGTGGATAACGTATGTCTTGTTAAATGCTCCTCTCTTGTGAATGCGCGATTACACTGCTTGCAGTTGTAAATTCTTGGGTTCCCGGAGGGAGTTTTGGATCCATAGTTGTTGTGGGTGGGCGATTCTGGGTCTTGTGGGTCTGGGCTATATCCCGTAGTTGGAGGTGTAGAAGTAGTTCCCATGTACAGATGGTCGGACATTTGCAAACGTAATCAGGGTGAATATGAGTGGACGATTCGTCGAGGTAAACTAAGTTTTCTTTGTCGGGCTTTGAGCGCTGTTCGTACTTTGAGTACTTTGAATATTAGGAAACCAGCCTTATTTTCAAATTAAAAAGTTGTGATGAATGCAATCGGGCAAAAAAGAAAACGTGTGGTTGTTTTCTTAAAAAGGATTGACTTGTCTTTTTAATCAAAATTTGTTTCGGTAAGATTTTGGTTATGGCCAATCCTAGCCCTATGCACAGTCCTAATGAGGAAAGGAGGGGAGTTTTTTGTGATACAATCACCCCGCATTTTCAATATTTTCCTGATGTCATGGTGAGGTGTGTGGGGGAACGGAGAGGGGGGGAAGGAAAAAAGGCACATTAATTCTTTAACCTAATTACAAAGAGGGGGGATCTTCGGTTTTATTCACAAGGAATGTATGAAGAAGGGGGGAAGAGATGCTATTCAGGGCCATCAACACTTTCGCTAAATAGGTGACTGTCAACCATTACATTGATTTCATGTGAGATATTTTTTATTGAGACCAGACCAAGATCCTCTGCCGCCTCAATCCGTTTGTCCCCAACTCTCGGCAGAATTGAATCCCGAGTCCAGTCTCGGGTGAGCGAACGTTGCGCATCCGTTTCCGGCCCCTTGCGCAGTCCCACGCCCCACCGCCAGTTCTCGCCGCACCACTCTTTTCGCCCTCGCTACAACGGATCGTCTCGCGCCTAAGCTTCTAACGGCCGAGCGCCCGCCTGGTGCGCCAGACGGCTCCCGACAACCCGCTGACCCACCACAGTTGATCACGTGATGGCTTAAATGCGACAGTCACGTGAAGATGTCTACATCTTAGATAGACTGATAACGCAAGGTCTCTATACATAGCACCACATGTCGGGCTACAATACACCACACGAGTCCAACCACGATACCTTTTTGTCGAGGGTATTTGGGCTACACTCCGTGTACAACCAATTGCACGAAAATTACCAGTATTATGACCCAGAACCTGATAGTATTGCTCTAAGCCGCCAGCCACCTGATGACGAAGAGGCTATGATACCAGATATCCATGGCGATGACGAGCTTTTATTGAATAAAAGCACCGAACCTTCGATTCCACCAGTATCCAATAATACTTTACTAGACTCTGAATCAGACCTGGACTTCTCGCTGTCCCCGTCGCCATCAATCCATGATTCTGGTGTGAAACCACGCCGTAAAAATGCTCCCTCTAATAACAATGACACTCTGGAAGTTGCGAATGTACCTGCTGGGAGCATCAATTGGAATACCAACCAGCAGTTCTATAATAATGACGATGAAGAAGATGCTCCGTTATCCAGCTTAGTGGCGGGTCCACTGTCTCCCCGTAAATTGAAGTTCAACATACCCAACCCCAGAGACTTATTTTACAAAAAGAACGCGACTCTTCCATTGTATAATGAACCTCCAGATCTTGAGAGCTCGCCAGTACCAGCTGGTCCCAGTTTTCGGAAATCCAGACCAGTTCTGACCCCAGCCTTCAAAGGGAAAAGGCATCAGAAACTCATAATTCCTCCCAAGGAAAGAGCTCTTTATCTTTGGGCTAATATTACCAATATGGACGAATTCTTGAGTGATATCTACTACTATTATCGAGGAAAGGGACTCCAGAATATCGTATTGTCTAGATTGGTGGATCTAGTGATTCTCGTCTTCATCTTGTCATTCTCCATATTTCTCAAGTGGGGAATTAACTATCAGATGTTTCATGACCATTTCAAAATGAAGGCACCAGTAACACTTCATGACCTCATTATACCCAACTTTATTATCCACGAAGTTCCTTTGCCTGTCAAGTTCTTATTGTTGGGATTTACGGGCTATATCATACTAAGAATAATCCAACTTTACTTTGATTACAATTACAAGCTTCGCGAAATCCGCAACTTTTATCAGCACTTGATAGGTTTAGACAATGATAGTGAGCTTATGACGATATCCTGGAAAACCATAGTCGAGAGATTAATGCTTTTGAAAGACTACAATAGTCTCACGTCCACCAACGGGCCCAGCGGTGAACGCGGATATAATACTATAGAGCACCGCAACGATTTGAGCTCTAAGGTCAGACTCAATGCCCACGATATTGCCAATAGAATAATGCGCAAGGAAAACTACATGATCGCTCTTATCAATAAAGAAGTTCTTGACATGTCATTGAGTCTTCCGTTCAAATCTATACCACTCGTCAATTCAAAAGCAGTTCTTACCAAGACTCTAGAGTGGAACTTGAAGCTCTGCATCAACAACTTTGTGTTCAATCAAGATGGCCAGATCAACCCAAATATTTTGAAAGACCATTACCGCAATCAGTTGTCGAGAGAACTTAATTCCAGGTTCAAAATGGCTGCAATTATCAACTTGATCTTAAGTCCATTCATAGTAATTTACTTTGTGTTGCTATACTTTTTCAGGTACTTCAACGAGTACAAATCTAACCCGTCCTCGCTCCTTGGACTCAGGCAATTTACACCATATGCCCATTGGAAACTTCGCGAATTCAACGAACTTCCTCATTTCTTTATCAAGAGACTTAACTTGTCAATCGGACCTGCCAATACCTATATCAACCAGTTCCCAAGACCATTTCTTGTGGTCAACATTATGTACTTGATTAATTTTGTGCTGGGTGCAATAATGGCTATTTTGGTGATAATGGGACTTTGGTTTGAGGACGAAGAACACAGCTTCTGGTCGTTTGAAATCACCGAGGGAAAATCCAGTTTGTTCTACATCAGTTTCTTTGGTACCCTTTGGGCAGTCACAACAACATCGGTCGATTCTCCAAATGCAGCTACCGGCACTTCCGACAATGCCAATTCCAATAGTCTGACATTTGTGTATGATCCCGAAGCAAGCTTACGATATGTGTCACAGTTTACTCACTATTTACCAAGCTCTTGGAACGGAAGACTTCATACGATTGGAGTAAAAAATGAGTTTTGTGTTCTATACCTGTTGAAAATTGTAATTATTTTGAACGAAATCTTGAGTTTAATATTGACCCCATTTATCCTTTGGTTTAAGGTGTCCAACAACTCAAGTGGAATCATTGATTTCTTTCGGGACTTTTCCATCCATGTAGACGGTTTGGGCTACGTCTGCTACTACGCAATGTTCAACTTCGAAGAGAAGGACAAAAACATGATGTATGATCTCAATAAGAACAAGAGAAGAAATGAAAGGAAGCGTAAGGCGCGAAGCTCAAAGTCACCCACCGTTCGATCCAGAAAAGTTAATCCCAAGTCAGGCATTGAGCTTGATAATATTGGCACAACGAAGGCCAAATTGAGCGATTCAGAGGTTTCTGATCATTCAGATTCAAGTGAAGAGAGTGAATCAGACGTGAACAACAACAATCAGCAAGACGAAAAGATGATCAAATCTTACATGTATTTCCTCGAAAGCTATGGAGGTACCAATGCCAATGCCAGAATCCCCGCCTCGGGCTCCAATCCATCTCCAGCCAAACGAAACCCAACGGTGTATGCCACGGGCAACGCAGTACAGTCGCAATTTGATCCATCTCCCTCATTGATGTACCAAAACAAAGATGCAATGAATCAAAGCTTGAGCGATTCAACTTACAATATCAACTACAAGCTTGATGATCTGGACCGTAATGAGGAGACTTCTCGGGGAAGGAAATCGGGCGTTCTCGGCATGTTAAATCAGTTTTACAAACAGGATATAAATAGAGCGTAAGCTATGTATTAAGTCATTTATATTATATACATCAGGTAGTTTATCTATTTTTTATGAAATGTAATGCATGTATGAAGATGAGTATATATGTGAACTAATTCTGTCCGATGGCTTGACCCTTTAGAAACTAGCCTAGTCTGCTGCGAAAAGATGTAAAAAATGCAGTTAAAAAAAGAGGGAAATTTGAGCTATGACGAGCAAATATTCTCAGTGAACTATAGACATGCGGACTAAAAACTGACAAAAAACCTTATTCTTAGTAGCTAGTGCAGTGCCAGTGATTTGGTTGTCAATCATGGGGTCCGTGATGGCTATCTGGTACCTTGTCCCAATTAGGCAAGTCGGTTGCGCCGCACGATGAATTGATTTTTTCAGGCTAATGAGAAGACATCAAGAAAGTTTTAGATTGAGCTACAAGAATAATGGCTGGGTCTCAACTTAAAGCGCTCAAAGCTTCGCTCAAGGCCAAAGGGTTGATTGGTCAAACCAACAGCAAAAGAAAAAACCAAAAGTCGAAGACTCCGCATGATACCAGGCGAGATGACCGTCAAAAGGTGATCGAAGGCATCAGAAACGAGTTCAACCAATTTGATCAGAGAGTAAATCGTACCAAGCATGATGTCACTGTTATACAGGGAGGCAAGTTTGTCAAAATGGGCTCCAAACAGCACAACGATGCCACACAGAGACGTTCGACGGTGCAGAAATCGATGCAAGCACAATACGAATTGGAGAAGAAACAGCACGGAAAGACAGGAGGATTGGTAGACAGAAGATTCGGAGAAAACAACAAGAACTTGACCGCCGAAGAAAAGATGTTGGAGAGATTTACCCGTGAAAGACAGGGGTCCAAGAAGAAGAATGTGTTTTCGCTTGGCAGCGATGACGAAGACGAGGACGACGATGAGGATGGAGGATTCACGTTGACCCATTCAGGTAAAGCCATTCAATTGAGCGATGACGATGAAGAAGAGGCCAGTGGCCCAAAAACTAGATACATTGACGAAGATCAAATGGAAGAAGAGCAGCCAGCCCGGAAAAAGACCAAAGCAGAAGTGATGAAAGAAGTGATTGCCAAGTCCAAGTTCTACAAGAAACAAAGACAGCAGGAGTTCCAAAAGGCACAGGAGAATATTATGGATTTGGACGAAGAGTTTGGAGATGTCATGGAGCTGATGAGAAACGTTCCTTCAGCGCCCAAGCCGCAGTTTTCCACCAAGACCGAGGAGGAAAAGGAGTATGATAACAAAGTCAGAGAGTTGACCTACGACAGAAGAGCCGCGCCTGCTGACAGGACCAAAACCGACGAGGAGTTGAAGAAAGAACATGAGGAGAGAATGAAGAAGTTGGAGACCGATAGAATGAACAGAATGAACGGTGTGGATGTGGATAGAGAAGCCGATGCAGACGACTTGGACGACGGGTTCTGGGCCGGAAGTGATGACGAGGAAGGTGAAGGATTTGCCGTGGAAGGTTCAGCATCAGAAGTCGAAGAAAGCGAGGAAGGTGAGGCAGACGATTCAGAGCCTGGTTTCGGCCGTAAGTTGCCTACCAAGAAACAGCAGGTAAGCATGCCGGCTACGGTTGGCGAGTTTTCGGCCAGTCTCGCTGAAATCAGCAGCGACAGACACTCAGCATACATCGCCAAAATCATAGAAATATACCAACCGCAATTAGCACAGGGCAACAAGGAGAAAATGAACACGTTTGTGGGCATTTTGTTCCAGCACTTGCTTGAAGTGTCCGACCAAGAAAACCAGCAAGAACAAGTGGAAAAGTTGGCCAAGAGCATCAAGAAATTGGCCGAAAAGTACAATGAAGTGTTGGTGCAGAATGTCAGAGAAGAGATTGAACATATCCAGGAGCGTATCATCGAGAACAACGGATTGGTTCTCAAAAGAGACTTGGTATTCTTCACTCTTATTGGATACCTCTTTTCGACATCCGACCACTACCATTTGATAGTCACGCCCACCATGATATTGATGAACGAAATCCTCTCCACATTTCAATATGAACCAAAAACTTCCATACAGAGAATTGCCCAAGGCACCTATATCTGCGACACCTTGTTGAACTACCAAAAGATCGCCCACAGATACATTCCTGAAGTATCCAGTTTCTTGGAGAAGTCGTTACTTTGCTTGGTGCCCGAGCCTTTCAAGCTTGGCCCCGACTCAGCCCAAAAGTTGGCTTCGGTTAGCAAAGTCGTCGAGACCAATCTCAATCTCAGCAAGAGCACGAAATTCCAGCTGTTTGACAGCGTAGATACCATCAGAATATCTGATCTAGTTAAAGAAAAGCCTACAGTTGAGTTCCGTTACCGGGTATTGAGGAGGTTGGCTGGTCTTACTGACAAAGCTCTCGATAGCTGGAGAGATAAAAGTGCTTTCATAGAGATCAGCCATCCCTTCATTGCCATTCTTAAGCACTTGATCAAGTATGATGCGTCTAGCGTGTTCACCGGCGTGTTGTACAAACTTGACAAACTTCACAAGAATGCCGGCGTGGACAGAAAACCACTCGCATTACAATATCACAGAGCATTAGCCATCGCTACTTTTGCACCTAAATTCGAAGAGAACTTCAACCCAGACAAGAAATCTTATGACAACAACAGAGAAAGACAAGAGATGAACAAGGTGAGAAGCCAATTGAAGAAAGAAAGAAAGGAAGCTCTCAAGGACATCAGACAGGAAACCAGATTTGTCGCCAGAGAACAGATCAAAGAAAAGAAAGAGAAGTACGATGCTTACCACAAAAAGATGGCCAACATTGTCAATTCTATTTCGACCGTAGAAGGTGCAGAGAAGAACCAGTACGAGAGAGAAAAGAAAATGAGAAAGAACAAGTAGGGGTTATATATAAGATTAATATAAGCAGGAAACGATTAGAATAGAATTTGTAATTTTTCAGTACAATTTTGACAGATTAAGATATTAAGCTAGAAAAAGTGCGAACAGAAAGTTTAGATGAGCATGAAGAACAGATCATCGTAGCATATATGTTATAGACAGGGCAAACCTGTACCACGGGTTGATGGCTCATTGCTTTTGTAGATAGCGAATCTCTCTCTGCAACTAAGTTGATCCGGGAGATCCGAGCCAGTTTATTAGAGAAAGTGCAAGGAAGATTGACAGGTACAAGGAATATACAACGGGTTATGGTCCCCTTACATAAGCCACCTCGTTGTTCCGTCCGTATCAATCAGGGACTACGGGTCCACCGGGCAAGCAGTAGTCTGCTCGGATTGATGCTGTGCGAAAGTCCTTGGCGGTACGAGCAGAATGACGAGCACAGATGTGTGTTTTGAGCCATTCAGACGCAATGCGAGGCCCACCGCAACTCAAGGGTTTACAGCCATACTAAAAATTTTAGCTGTAAATCGCGTACTCGATTGCTGCGAAACATTTGATTGGGGCCTGATTGAAAAATAACGCCATGACAATTGGCACATTTATTACGTTATCATCGGCCTATTAACCTCCGTACTTACATCTTCTAAATGATCATCTTTTTTGATTGCAATCTAAAAGTGCAATTGGGAACGCAATTGTCTAGCCAGTTTTGCCGCCACGCATAGTGATGAAAAACAAATATCGCAACATAACAAAACCACTAACTTGCGGAATGTGAATGAATTGAAGCATCAATTGCGGCATCAATTGCAGTACCTCAGCGTGATTTCCTACATGTTTAGTTCTTTTCAAACAATATTAAAACATATACAACAATTAGAAATATATAGAAGGGGTAAAACTCGCACGCCAATGGTGTACCAGTAGGTTCGTCGAGGGGTAGTAATTAAAGTTCAGTCGATAAGTTTTAGTGCAATAGGATACTTTTTTTGTTTTGCAAAATTTAAACTTGGGACATGGATGGAACACCAACTCTTGGAGCAGATCTGGTAGAGGTACCGAATAATCCACCCTTAGAAACACCAATAAAGGAGAAGACAGCTGATGCTAAGAAGATGAAGAAGGAGATGTAAAGGAAAGCAACGGAAGCTTGTGCCTTTCTGCATCTTCCGGTCTTACCTTGAATGATGGAGTTGTTGTCAATGTAGTCTTTGTTGGTACATGAGTGACAGTGGATGTTTGCGGCAATGGCAGTGGCACCAGCGAAGGTGAAGACAAGGTTGAGGAAGTCAAACACTGCGAGGAGAACTGGCCAAGCGAGGGCTGCAATGAAGTATGCGGCAATACCGTATAAGGAGGAGGTCAAGATACCGAAGGCAGCAGCGAATACTGCGAAGTTGACTCTTGGGTTACCACCATGCACGGTGGTGGCAGCAAGGGAACCGGTCAAACCCAATGCAATCACAAGGAGCACGAAGTTTACTATACGTAAAATAGAATCACCAATGGCCAACATTATGTATCAATTGTAGTTAGTTGATTTTTTTTCTTCCTCAAATTTGGGTTTAGGGAGGAATTGAGTCAGGATATATAATAATTTGATAAAAGCAAACTAGATTGTTTTGGCTTATTACTAATTGGGATACAGCACGACTAATAGACGATTGAAGGTTAAAATAATAAACCAAGACAAGGGAAAAGTTTGGCAGGGGCCTCAATTTTATATTATTACGGAAAGCTAATGAAATTCTACTCTGTCCCGTACAAGGAAAAATAATTCATTGGACGTTCCACGTCATGGTGGGCTTTCCTTAAACAACCACATTAATAATAAAGTCATCAGACTACATTGCTTAAAGGATTGTCATCGCTTTGTGCGTATGTTATTGTCTTCTGCGATGTCTCGATTAGGCATTGGTCATGCTTGTTTATGGCCGGTCCGGCTGAAACAGCAACAGTTGTGCGCGGCGTCACCGAAGCAATCCTATTTGGGATTCGGCTTGTTCGGGCGATGGTCACGTGTACGCCTTCGGCGGCAGCATCGTCGAACGCGGGCGCCTGATACATGCGTCGGTGGGCGAGAGTGTGGTCACGTGTACGTTTGACGTAACTGATGCTATCCTTGCTGGGGCACCCGAGAGGAGGGAAGGGGGTGATGTCCCACGGCTACTGTGGGTCTTCCCCAATGTTCGGACAGAAAGCGTCCCGGCCGAAAATGCGTGAGCACCGCATAATTATCGTATCATGGGTTAAGAGTCAATGTGTCCGGGTTGCTAACTACCCCAGATGAGAGTCAATTTTTTTTCACTAATTAGGCCTCAATTGCTCGGTCTCATCGTTTCGGCAAACCTAATTGAACGTCACCACGGTTATCCGCTAAAGCCTGACCTCTGAAAAACCGTCGGCTTTAAAATAATTGCGACCTCCCTCTCCTTGCCCCTACCTAGACCTCCGTACTTCACGTCGTTATCTGTGACCCCCCAGTGACTGGCCTGGTCATTCTTGCGATGTCTACTCGTATTAAATCCTTACCAATCCCGTACTCTTCCCGCGCGCTTCCGATATCTCATTTTTGTCATTTATTTGCAGCTATCATTTTTTACTATATTCTTGTGCTATTTTTTCATCTGATGTTACTTCCTTGCGGAAATAATTTGCAACGTTTTCGTCCACACTTACCTGGACCGGTTCTTTGCCCTCATCGTCTACAATTGTAGGATTTGCGCCTAACTTGACTAGCAAAACAGCAACGTCGCCATGTCCTTCTGCTAGAGCATGGTGCATAGCTGTCCACCCGGTGTTGTCCTTGGCATTTAAGCTTGTCTTGTTTGCTACAAGTTTTATTATTTGCAGCGACCCGATACTTGCTGCTCGGTGCAACACCGTCCATCCTCGCTTATCCTTTTTTCTACATGAGGCTTTGTGGTCAATTAGATACTTCACCACCTCAATGTTGTTCTTACTGACTGCATACTGTAGCGCTGTGACACCAGTTGATGTTTCAACGTCGATGTCAACTCCTTTGGCAAGTAACTTCTCAACTATCTCTAGCGAACCGACAGCTGCTGCAATGTGGAAAGGGGTCCATCCACTCTCATCCAATTGATCGTCAATGTCGACGTCATACTTGAGAATACAAACCACCAATGTAGTATTTGCCGTTGAGCATGCCCAATGGAGCGGTGTTCTGCCGTCTTCATCGGCCTTATTGATGAGTTTGGGATTCTCGGTGATTAATTGAATAGCCTCTTGGGTATCCCCGCGACTTATTATCTGCGATATGGTCAAAGGTTCCAGCATTGTCTTGTAATTGATCTCTACCTCGTTTAACCCCACGCCACTGTACATATATCCTACATCGAGAAGAGGTCCCATCACATGATGAGTCACGCGGTATCTACACGGCACTATCTAGTCCCAAAAAATTTGCCATTAAATAAGCTGTCTATTTACAAGAGCCGATAAGTTCGAACTTTTGGTGTTTAGTCCCTAATATCATTCGATCTCGTACTGTCGTATAGAATTGAAATTGTAATTTTTTTTTGAATGCAACAAAGAATGCTTTGTTTTGGGTGGCTGCAATTCTATAGCTTACCGTTTGATCAGAACATTCTGATGAGAAGTAGAAGATTGGCACTTTCAATACCTGTACTGGGTTGTGCTAGTGATTTAATGTTATTGTTGACTGTAGATCTTCTTTTCTGGAATGAATCGTTCGATATTTATATGTGTAGTCAAGAATTTTCGAATTGCTGCAAAATGTTTTCTCAGTCACCTTCCTCTGACGATGACTCCGACGAAGATGAAGATGACGATGGCATCAACATGTTGTCGAATGGGACAATTGTAAAATGCTGTTCGAGATTGTTGATTAGTTTTGGATTAGAGTCCTGGGTTTTTGGAAGAATGATGGGCGTGCCTGCCGTTTCTGGTATGACAAACTCTTCAACGTTACCGTCGGGTGATCTGTCGATGCAGGTGATTTGTGAGGAAGATAATTGTTTTTCGTTACTTTCATTAGAATCCTTCGATGGTGCGGACGAAGATGCGTTTGCGCCTATCACAGGCCGGATTATATCATTGGAATCGTCATGCTCAGTGTTTGAGTCTGAGTCTACAAATGCCGGTCCGGGACCAGGGCCAGGACCAGATCCTGGTCCCGAGTAGGGTACTGAAGGGTATGCGATAAGATTGTGATTATCGGCATTAGCGAAGTAATCTTGGTCGAATTCACTGTAGTCAATTTTTCTGGATTTGAACTTGGAAGAGGCTCTGGCACTGGAGCAGTTGACATACATGAAATCCACCTCTTCTAACTTAAGCCCTTTGGTTTCGTAAAGACAGAAGTAGCAAAACACCACTCCGGCTGCGTTTAAACCTCCCCATATGAAGAAAATTTTGCTTCCCAAGGCGGCCGTGTGTTTTCCAGTATCAATCAAATAGGGTGTTATGTAGGCAAAGGTGAAGTTGACTAGCCAATTTGTAGCGGCAGTTAACGACACCGCTTTTTGACGCACACTTATACCGTATATATCGGAAGCAATGGCCCATACAGCACCACCCCAAGACCCAGCAAAGAATGCTATGAATATGCAAGAGAAGACAATCGACAAGATCGAAGATACTTCGTTGTTGGTGATGGCAACTCCAACGATTCCGACAGTGATATTGGATACTGTCATCCCCACACCGCCCCAGAGCATGAGCGGTCGCCTACCGACGACATCGATTAGAATCATTCCTGGGATCGTGAATACCGTATTTACCAAATATGTGATGAAAGACATGAGATAGTAGTTACTGAGTCCAGATTGGGCAAAGAAGTTGACTCCGTAGTAGAAGATGAAATTGATACCGGTACACTGCTGGAAGGCATGTACACCTATACCGGTGAGCATTCTGAAACCTTGTTTGTGTCTACCACCACCGCTTCTGAAGCAGTCAAGCAAAGTGGTTTTGCCGAAAGACATTTCGTAATCGTAGTTGGCTTTGATTTCGACCAACTCTTCAATGAGATCTGGGTCGTCGGCAGGAAGTCTTCTGAGCTTTACCAAGCTATCCAACGCTTTGGGAACGTTATCCTTGAGCACAAAGTATCTAGGAGACTCTGGCAAGAACAACATTCCCATGGCTAGTACTAGAGCCCATAGAAATTGTAAGCCTATGGGAATTCGATAAGAGCCTGTGCTGTCTATTTTTCTTGTTCCTTGACAAACAGCGCTGGCAATTAAAAGGCCCCAGGTTATAGCCCATTGATATGTAAAAACAACCGAACCTCTGACCCATTTGGGGGATGCTTCTGCTTGGTACAAAGGGACAATAGCCGATAGTATCCCTACTGCTAATCCCGATATGGCTCTGCCAGCACATAAAAGTGGCACGGCAGTCGTCACTACCTGGAGTACATTACCAATATTGAAGATAATGGCTGATGACAAAATAATGGAAAACTTCCGTCCGAAGTTATCGGAGATCAAAGGCGCCACAAGGGCTCCACAGAAGGTCCCTAGTGATAAAATAGCCGTTATTAAAGCTCTCTCGTGGGTTGTGAATGCATAGCCGTTTGAAGGAAAGGTATCAGTGACGTAATGCATCTCGAGGATATCGTTGATAAGACCCGTATCGTATCCATATAAAAACCCACCCATGGCCGATACCAAACCCACGATAATAGCAGAGTTTGATGAAGATTTCTGACGGATCTTACGGTAATATTCTTCCTCGATAGTGTTATCGTATAGTAGTCGTTCTAGAACCCGCCATACCATTGTGAAGGAGTGGAATATTGGGGGTTTTAAGTTATTAATGGAGTGTTTGCCGCCCTCTCATACGAACTTGAAAGGAGTGTGATGATATTGTGATACAGGACCAGTTCGAAATATTAACGAAGCTAGTTAGTTTTGATTTTGTCAAAGTATCTTGGGATCCTAGGATGTTTCAAATGTGGTAGGTCACCCAACTCAAAAAAAATCAGAGCTCGGACTATAGATTTGCTAGCTTTAATAGGGACTTTTGCAGGATATTACCAGCTAGAATGACTCTTGAGTGTTTTATATACACGTGCTGGAGCAAAAATTAATGCTATTAGGTCTTTATTGCCCCAATAATCAGTATTGTATTAGCGTTTGAGTTCAAAAGCTGATTCTTTTAATTCGAAAACCGATATGGTAGAGGAAGAAAAAAAAAAAAGAAATGAGCCGGCGCGTGGGGTAAGGAGATTAAGTGCGGCGGACGTTTGGTAGATCGAGCCAAGATTGGGGGAAAAGAGAACGGTGGTGTAACATAGATTCAGGACGATAATTACAGCAGGACAGCCAAACGAGGCTTATTACAGTGGTTTTGGGCGGGATAGAGTTTGTGCCCTCAGTTGGGGTAAAGATAAAAAAGCTGGGGTTAATACTGATAGGCTTACAACCAATTGTAAATCGTTTGAACTAACGTGCCAAGCATCATAGACCATCATAAAAGTCACACAGTTCGTAGTGTGATCTTATGCTGCGGTTGGCTCTACAGGATTTGAGTAGTATTCTTGGTAGTCTCAATTTTCCCTTACCTGCCTGCACCAGTGCAGTAAGCGGGGTACGTGTCAGGGGGGATTTAAGCTAAGACGTCGCGGCCGTTCGGCGTTACCCGAGTAAATTAAAGCAATTAGAACTTCGGGTCGCTTAATCGCGGTCCTCTACTGCATATTAGATTAGTTCTGCCTAGATCGATTTGCCGCATTATAATATAAACTAGTCCTGGTTGCGCGGTTCCTTCTGTCCTTCGCTACAAATATCCACAGGGACCTAGAGATCTGACACGTGCCACGAGCCTCGTGACCAGATGGTTCGCAACGCTAGTTTAACCGATCAAGACAAGTACTCTTGCAAAAATTGTATTAGCCGCTAGTGATGCCGATAGATACACAGGACCCTAAATTGGATAAGCTCTTGGCTGGAGCCGTTCCACGGCAAGTATTGGAAAGTCATGATCCTAACATTCAGACTGTATCCATCCCCCGGGTTACCTCAAACATATTCAAGTTTTTATCAGGATCAAAAGATCTTTCTTATTTACCACACCATTTAATTAGTGGAACGATCTTCATAATTAATCACGCTATCTTGCTACAGATCTTTTTCATATTGTCAATCTATAAAAATTTGCAATTTGTATATCGAAGATTGATATTGAAGTACTTGACCATAGCCTACTACCCTTCTAAATCGCCACAGTTGATACGTGACGATGTCAATAAGCTAACCAAAATACCTAAGAACCTTTCATGTATACTAGACTTGAAAGACGAAGATGATGAAAATGGAGGCATAGATGGACTTATCAATCAAATCAGCGAATTGTCGGCGTGGTCAATTTCCGCAGGAATTCCAAATTTGACTATCTACGAATACAACGGATTGCTCGTCAAAGATCATGAAAACTACTTACCAATTTTAAAACGGTATTTGAACAAGAACTTGGCCAACTATTTCGGGACAGATTCAATTCCTTCATATGCTATCAAGATCCCCCATAAAAATATAGTTACCACCAATGTTGAAGAAAATGCCAATGAACAAGTCGCACTTGAAATAACCCTTCTTTCAAGAGTGGATGGGAAACCAACTATTGTTGAGCTTACCAAAACAATGAGTGAGCTAGCCATAAACAAAGAGCTTTCGGTTCAGGATATCAGTGTAGAATTGATCGACGAGGAGTTGATTGAACTAGTGGGGCCCGAACCTGACTTGCTCATCAGTTTCGGTCCATATCTTGATCTCCAAGATTATCCACCATGGCATATTAGACTTACTGAAATATACTGGGAACAGGATAATAAGGACGTGAATTACGCCGTATTTATTCGGGCTCTACAACGGTTCTCTAATTGCAAATTTAACGTAGGAAAATAATCCGACGAAATTTGCTACATATAACCACCACATTTTTTTTCTTACTTGCATTCTTTTACATCACATAATAGGTATAATAAATAGAGCTCTCGCATACTTACACACTCGCTATAAATAAAATAGAATACGCGACAATTTGCTATCGTGATACGTACCGGCGAAAAAGAACACGCAACGCCTCAAATTCGCCCGTAAAACTGAAATCGGAATCCACCCCTCACACAATATCCAGAGGTGGCTCCCACACTTGCGGAAGTGTTTAGATCGTAGGTCTTTCTTGCGATATTGAAGATCGTGTAAGAGAGTTTATATATAGCAAAGTAAACACGGTAATCGACGGCATTTGCGTGTATCCTACCTCTTATCGTAGAACGTAAGGGATCACGTTTGTCCCTAAATTATGCACAAAATAAAAAGAGCGTGTGCGCAGAAAAATTTTCGTTGATAGGTTTTTGTCGTTCAATCAATTTTTGATTTGTTGTTATTTAAAGTGTAAGGTCTTTTCTTTTCTTTAATCAATTGAATCAATCAATCAATCTATTTATCCAACGTCTAATAGCTTTGTCCGTTAGCGTAAGTGATTAAAAAGGGAACCAACTTAAAGATCATCACATATCAATTATCCAACAACAAAACACCAACAACCTCCGTAACAAGCTAGCAAATCAAAATGGGTTTATCATTCTCCAAATTATTCAGCAACCTCTTTGGTAACAAAGAAATGAGAATCTTGATGGTTGGTTTAGATGCCGCTGGTAAAACCACTATATTGTATAAATTAAAGTTGGGAGAAATTGTCACCACAATTCCAACCATTGGTTTCAATGTTGAAACCGTCGAGTACAAGAACATTTCCTTCACCGTCTGGGATGTCGGTGGACAAGATAAGATTCGTCCATTATGGAGATACTACTTCCAAAACACCCAAGGTATTATCTTCGTTGTCGACTCCAACGATAGAGACCGTATTGCTGAAGCTCGTGAAGAATTACAACAAATGTTGAACGAAGATGAATTGAGAGATGCTTTACTTTTAGTTTTCGCTAACAAGCAAGATTTACCAAATGCGATGAACGCAGCTGAAATAACCGAGAAGTTAGGTTTACACTCCATCCGTCAAAGACCTTGGTACATCCAAGCTACTTGTGCTACTACTGGTGATGGTTTGTACGAAGGTTTGGAATGGTTATCTACCAACTTGAAGAACTCCTCTTAATCCCACTGGAGCTTCTTGTACCTTGAGCGTAACCATTTAAGAACCTAAATCTGGGGTTTCCCCTTTCAGAAACCTCCCTTACCTTTTCCCTCGTCTCCTTTTTCCACATGTTCTTTTGATAAGGAGCATTTTAATCAAAAGGTGTTAGTATTAGCATACATTTAAATATAAAATTCCCTCGTCCCATAACCTAGAGAAGTGGGAGTTTCCGAATCAATCAATGAGTCAATCAAATCAAATCACTATTTGCGAATATTACACATTTTACCCGATCAATTCTACTCTGTAAAATACTCGGGGAATGTTATCAATTCATGTTTATTTTTACCCCCGCAATCTTTCTTATCTATCATTTTACCTTATCCTCTACAGTTCTATTATTATTTGAGTATAGTATCTTTTTTTTTTTGTTTTACCTTGCAAGTTTGCTCTGATACTTCCAAATATTTAGCAACTTGCTATTAACAGGTTTGATTTGCCAATTCAAAAATTATTCACTTAATTGATGCGCTATGCTAAATATTTACTAATGTAGACGCGTAAGACAAAAACACTACGGTTTGGATCAATCTTGGTTTCAGGGCCAACTAGCGACACCTTAGATTCATAACAAGGCTTGTGAGCCATGAAATAGCGGAAATCTCGTGACCTACGATAAAGAGAAATGAACACTGGACCAATTATAGAGGGTACATATATATAGACATACTTGTGTTATTACCAACTTGTCATCTTCATAATCGCAACAACTTCAATCTAGAGATCAAAATAACTCTCAATTTGAAATCAATTCTAACGATCTGCATTCTGGAAATTAATTCTCTATAAACCCGTAATCACCGCGCAGGGAATTACCTGATCTTCTATCTAGAAGTGGGGATAAATGCGATCTATCAGACACTGGGGCTATAGCCCTCGAATTCAAGTTATGTCGTGACTTACGCGTGCTTTTATATTGGTAGTTGGACCGTGCGACTTACTACATTCGGATACTGATGCGCGCCGCATTCTGATGTAACCTGCAATTTATCACCTTTTACACCTTGAGTAGCCTCATCTCCATAGTGAGCACGCACTGTTAAGGCTACCGAGACAGTCGTGCGAGGTGAATAATTCCTTGGTGAACAAAAAAAATTTTCGTTACATCAAACATTTCGAGTGAACTTCTTTTAGAATTCTATAACCAATAGTTCATCACAGTTAAAATGGTATGTGATATAATGGGATGGGAAATACCAAATAAGATCATGTAGCAACATAAGTGGACTAAAGATAGATGGAAATCGTCATCCTTATTTCAACAACCGAAGCCACAGCATCACAAATGACTAAATCGAACTGAAAAATCTGCCCTCTACTACACTCATGCAGTTTTTACACCAAGTATTCAAAGGGTTAAAACACAAGAATCAAACTGAAAGTCCGGTAATACATTATGTCAAGTTCATCAACAACCAGTCAACTATTATCCCAGGGTGAACATGAATTTTCGATACTATCTTGATCTACATTGTTCTTTATTTGATAGCTTTTCAATCATTCTGAGTACATTACTAACATAATAGGTCGCTGTTAAAGCTTTTGAATTACGTACCAAGTCTAAGGAACAATTGCAAAGTCAATTAGTTGAACTCAAGCAAGAATTGGCTAACTTGAAGGTCCAAAAGTTGCAAAAGCCTTCTTTGCCAAGAATTCACACTGTCAGAAAGGACATTGCTAGAGTCTTGACCGTCATCAACTTGAACCAAAGAGAATCCGTCAGAGAATTCTACAAAGGTAAGAAATACCAACCAAAGGACTTGAGAGCTAAGAAGACCAGAGCTATCAGAAGAGCTTTGACCAAGAAAGAAAGATCTGCCGAAACTGACAAGGCTAGAAAGCAAAGAATCGCTTACCCACAAAGAAGATTCGCTATCAAGGCTTAAACTTGTTTCATCTCCCCCTCTTAGTACAATAGTATATTAATAAAACACTTTTGTTAATTTAGAAAAAGTAGTTCATTTTATTGATCGTCGTAATTCAATTTATATTGACGTAATTTTTTTGTACAATATCTACCTAGCTAGTTATAGAAGTTAGTCCGTCATTGGAGTGTCTCCATCAGGTTCTGTGCTTGGCAATGGTTGTCTTTTCGAACGTTTAAAGTCCTCAATCTTTTGTTTTAATTCAACATCGTCAATAACATCTTCCAATTTCAATGGCATTCTGTTGAATGGATCGGTTGCATCACTTAATAAATGAGCTTTGATAGTAGATCTGTCGATACTGAGTCTCGAACTTGGCAAAATGACCGGATCTTCCATCAACGTGAACATCAAAGGATCCAAGAATTCGTCGGGAATTTCGCCCAATTCTAACTCTTCATTTTCATCCAATTTACGTTGGGCATCTGCTCTTTCTGCGAATTCTATCAATGACTTTATGATACTTGGATGAACAAACGTTTTGGTGGATAAGATATTTTTCGCTTTAACGAAATACTCCAAGTTGAATGATCTGCCATCTCTGGAAACAGCTATCACGAATTTCTCCTGGTTGGACAAATTGGAGTAGACTTCACATAAATCACCTAAGATCTTTTTTGGATCAAAGCCATACTTCTCGGGGTTTTCTACCTTAAGATTGGAGCATTTTGGTCCCACCAACACTGATAAGTTGTAATCCAACATACCAGCTAATCTGTCGACAATTTCTGGTAGCACGAAACCTTGGGGCACTTCCTTGGTGAAAAGCTTGAACAATAACATGGTTTTATTACTCAATTCCATGTAGGATTTGGCTTTTCTTTCCGATGATTGCACATTCGATGTTAATTCTTCATTTGTGCCATATTCCTCCTCGTTTGCGATATTGTTGGATCTGTTTTTCAATTCCTGTTGATAATTGTGAATTAAGTTCAATTCATTGAAGGTTTCATCCAACAAATAAGTGGTATCATTCAACATTCTCGCAATGAATCTGATGAAGAAATCGACATTTGACCTGGAGTAACTGGTTAACTGATTACGATAATGGGTATTCTTCCACAAATCCTCAATAATGATGGAGATATAAAATCTTGAGTTAAACTTATCGTAAAATTGTGACGATGCTCCGGTCTTTTCAACCATGACATAAAAATCCAATAAAGAGTATAAAAGGTTATCCATGACGAGCTTATTGCTGTTGAAGATCGGCGAAATGAATCCTGGCTCACCATTTTGTAATGGAATAGCCCCAACAAATAATAACTCAACTATAGTAGATTTCAAGTGGGGGTTACCGATTAATTCAGGACATCTGAGCAAGATGGTGAAAAACTCCACAAGCATAGCTAACTTTTCAGAATTTAAAAGTAATGGGCAGGATCTGAAATTAGTTGAGAATTTACAGTAGTTGATCATACCTTCCAAAATGAATTCAGGATAGTATTTCCAAGGGATAGGGGTCTTTTTCTTCAAGAATTCATGATCATCCAATTGAGATACATTTCCAATCTCGAACAATGGAATTGACAACTTCTTGGATGGGTATTGATGGGTGGGATCGATTAATCTTGTGATGTACGTTGTTGAACCAATGATGAAATCAAAGATCTCCTCTTGGATCTGGGTATAGTTGAACAAAGCTTGGATGGAATGTTTGGTAGATGACAATTGTCCAACTGCTTTTATCAATTGTGGCAACTGAAACATACGCAAACTCACCATTGCCGGGTCCGAACTATTCTGAAGCATCTCGATTCTTTCCTCAAACTGCTTGATTTGTGACTTCAACTTATCGTAACGAAGGAATATACCACCCATTCCATAATGTAAAAATGAAAGACTCAAGTAAAAACATTGAGATATGAAGTTTACAGGTACTGGGTTGGCAGACTCGTCTTGTTTGTATTCGTCAGTTGCTTCCTGAATTGAAGAATTCACTCTTGATTCATCACTGATATCAATTAAATCATCGTGCAAGAAGTAGTCGATGTCAATCTTGTCTATTTTTGAGTAAGTAGGGTAGTTCAAGAAGGGGCTACTCAACTTGATCAAAATTATTGAAATATTGTACATCATTCCGTCACCAGGAAGTTTTTTGGGGTCACCGTGACTTCCTCTTCTCAAATGACTCAAATTGACTAAATCGCCAAACCATTTGAGCAAGTCTTCACGAGTTTGAGGTGATCCTCTGATCAACTTTTCAACTATAAAGAATAACCGATCGATAACCACCTTGTACTCATTTTGCACTGACGAGTAGATATTGTGGATTTGGGGCTTGGCTAAGCTTTTGGGGTCTTCCGTAAAATAATAAGTTCCCACTTTAGGATCAAGAGGTGACAATCTGAGCAATGCTCCCAAAATAGTCTTATGTTCAAAATCCAAGCCACGAGTTCTGGTAGGTGGCTGGAATCCTTGCAATGTTGAAAAAATCGAAGCAACCGGCTTGAAGCTTACCAACAACTCATACAACGATAAGTAGTTGACGTAAGATCTATCGTTCAAGTTAATTTTGTAGAGTTTGCCAGAAAGAACTTGGAATATGAGCTCCAAAGTTTCCTTCAAGGATTCTTGTTCGATACTGTTTTTGATTATATCTTCCAAATATGGATGCGTATTGGTATTGGAGGAAAAGAACTCAATCAACTCGAAAACGTCGCCGCTAAAGACCTCTGGGTCTAGAAAGCAAATCAAACCATAGGAAATAGACAATCGGGAAACCTGGTTAAGAACGGTCATTTTCTGTTTGTATAAGTGAGATTTGACAGGTAAGGTCCGTTTTTCACGAAAGACCCCCAGGTAAATCGAATGAAAGTATGCAATTGGAGAGCCAAACTTCTGTTTAGCTCCGAAATCAGTGAACTGATCCATCAAAATCTCCTCTATGTAGTCTTCTCTGATCACAGATTCTGATTCTGGGTCAGATAAAGTATCGACGTAAAACTGTGTTGACGGATCGGTAACCTCCTCGATATGTGTCAGTAATATCTTGGGAAAATCGCTATGGAACCAATGCTTCAATTCTTCCAAAGGCTCTCTTGGTTGTTTTTGCGATGCTGGTGGAGTTGCAGGTTTGGAATCGGTTGTGTTTGCCACCGGCTGGGG
Source organism: Suhomyces xylopsoci (assembly GCA_030568675.1). Taxonomy (NCBI): domain Eukaryota; kingdom Fungi; phylum Ascomycota; class Pichiomycetes; order Serinales; family Debaryomycetaceae; genus Suhomyces; species Suhomyces xylopsoci. Next base: position 90,324 of record JAJMGM010000022.1, on the reverse strand, counting down.
CAAAGTTGGGGTAGACGACGAAGGAAGTGGTGCTGGTTCGGAAGAATTGGGAGGAATAGACGATGAAGAAGGTTTTGGAACTTCTGAAGATGAAGGTTTGCTCTGGGATTCAGATTCAATGGTATTGGTGCTCGACTGGTTGGATGTATTTTGAGAAGGTCTGGAGGCACCAGACCCACCCAATTTCGCTAAACGTTTGGCACGTATCTATGCTGTTAGTAGAAGTCACTCATACGGTTTCAATTAACTACTTACATCATCCGAACTCATGGTTGATTAAGTACTTTCTTCCAAAAGTAGTTTGGATTATCGATACTGATCACTAATCGGATCTAAAATGTGAGACCCCGAATTTTCAAATTACCGAGAAAAAAAAAGTTCCTTATTGAAAATTACCACCTCCAGATCAATTGACTAGTTGTACTAGGCTATAGAGGCAGCAATATTGGAGGACACATAATAGAGATCGCTCATTACTATTGAAGTCTAGACTCTTTTTTCTGGTCGAATACAACATGAATTCGTTTCCGAAACCGATTGAGAATGCCTTGGTCAAGCAGTCTGAAAGAATATACTTGTTGAACTTGGAAAAGGATTTGGTGGACTTAATAAAAAAAGTGGGCGAGGGAAACACCAAAGAGGCTTACACGATTAAATCGCAGGTGTTGAGGAATTCGTACTACCGTCTTTTAAGTCATCAACTCTGCCAGTACTACAATCTCCAGCATTGGAACAACGCCAATAATGAGATCGTGGTATCGGCCATTCCGGGTTTTGACTACCAGGTATTCACCGAATTGGTAGGAGCAGATGAGTTTGCGAGTGTGGCAAGCAAGGCCAGCAACATTGCTCAAACTGCAGACAACCCTACCGTAGCAAAGCCCAAGATGATTATCAAAAAGAGTAAAGAGCCCCGGCCAGATCAGCGCGCGCACCGCGAGCAGGGAAAGCAGCGGCAGGATCTGACAGAGAATAAGGATGACAAGATCCGGCAAGACCATGCTTCGAAGGAAGCATTGTACATGAAAATACGAGAAGAGATCTTTGAACAAGAAGAGGATGATGAAGATGATGAAGATGATGATGATAATATAGATAACAACGACGGAGACGACGATAATGACCAAATTAACGACCATAACGAAAATAAAGAGCGCGTGCGACAGCGCTCGCACTACGCCAGCAGCCCCTTACCACCGCCAGGATTCGTGACCTACCCATATGACGGCACTCCTCCGATGCCAGGCCCAATGCACATGCCGATCAACTACCCCGGACCACAATCTCATTTCACACAACCGGCACCTCACGGCCACATACCGCCTGGCCAGCACCAGTCGCACCAGCCATATGGCGGTAATTTTTTTGCGCCAACGGTGCCGCAGGAATACTTTGGGTACTATCCGGGTGCGTACGACAAAGAAACCGAAAGAAGACTCTTGAATAATCCGTACATCATTATTCCTGACGACAAGCCTAAGCATAGGGCCAAGTACAAGAGAAACTACAAACAAAAGAACGGTGCTCAGACGAACACAGCACACCTGGAGAATCCCAAATCAAAATCCTAATGATATATAAACGAGCCAACAAATACCAAATGCCAACAAATAGCCACCTAGCTAAGCCATTTAATCTTTCACTGTATTGTCTCGCTTCTCTCGCTAATTTTCGCGCCTCGCAAAGACGTGTACCCTCCAATTCGTCTAGTCCACTAACCCAAAAACTGACGTGTAGTTAATGCGTATGACAGCAGATCAAGCATACACTATTCATCATGTCGAATGTTGACGACGATTTGGTTCCGGAAACCGTAGAAGGATACACCGTTGGTGAAAAGAAAACCATTCAAGAATACACTAAGTTGGATGCTGAAGACGAAAGTTTGGCCAAGTGGAAAGCCTCTCTTGGATTGGGTGGTGACAACGCGTATCCTGTCAAGGCTGGTGACCAAAGAAAAGTGGTTGTTGTCGAGCTTGGATTGGAATTTCCCGACCAGCCAGACTTGAAGCCAATCATTATCAACTTGGAAGATGCCGATGGTAACACCATTGCCGGTAAAGAGATCAAATTCTCCATCAAGGAAAAGTCGATCTACCAATTGGTGGTCAGATTCAGGGTTCAGCACGAGATCATTACTGGGTTGAAGTACTTACACTCTGTGAAAAAAGCGGGCATTAGGGTCGAGAAGATTGAAGAGCCTTTGGGTTCGTATGCTCCTAACACCAAGGACAAGCCTTACTACGAAAGAAAGTTTACTGAAGTCGAGGCTCCTTCAGGAATGTTGGCAAGAGGTAACTACTCGGCAGTGACCAAGTTCATTGACGATGACAAGAATACTCATTTGACTGTTCCATGGTCTTTTACCATCACAAAATAAATACATTTCAACGTTTATTAAGTGTAGTTACTTTTTCGTTCTATCTGGTATATACGGAGGCGCCTTTTGGCCCAGTTTATTCACTAACTGTGTGGGATCACGATTGTAGGTGGGCGCGCGCGTAGCGGAGAGTGCGGGCCTGGCGCCGGGATTCGAAGGCTTAGCGGGCCTTGCGAGCCCTACGCGGCGAGGTTTGGGCGCGAGGTTGGCTGCCAATTTGGGTGTCACTTGGGGTTCAAGTTTGGGCGGCTGTTTGGGGGATTGACCAAAGAAGGCGGTAATATCCTTGGGTATCTTTGTTTGACTTGGTGGCTCGGAGGTCTGGCCGAGGCGGGGAGCCTTGAAAGTGCCTCTATTGGCAGACAACCCTGCGCCTTGTCTCTTTTTGATCTCGGTCGCACTGGTGAAGCCCAAGTCAGGCTCCCCCAAAGTGATTCGTATAGTTTCTCCCCTGATATATGGGAGGAGTCTAGTTTTGTATAGTTTAAAGAAAGAGTCTAGATTGGGTTTTCCGTCCCATTTTTTGCCAAGCATCAGGTATAGTGTCTGTAAACTGTCCACGCTACTCAATGCGTCCTGCGTATCGGCAAGCATGTTTGTCTTAGACAATTTGTCTATAAATCGGGACACCGCCACGATGGGTTTACGGCCCCAGCTTCCTTGGCTGTTCTCGCTTTCGGTGTACGAGGATAGGTAAAGAAGATACTTGGCTCTAGTGGTGGCTACGTAGAAGCATCTTCTCTCTTCGTTGACCGAATCGTTGCCGCCGGAGTCAAGGGCGAACTTGGCCGGTAGCAAGTTTTCTGACAACCCAGGCACAAACACCACGGGCCATTCAAGCCCTTTGGACCCGTGGATAGTAGAGATGGAAACTTTGCCGTGTTGTTGCTCGTCTGTCTTGATATCGGTCTCGTACAACCCCACCGAATGGACAAACTTGGCTACAAAGTTACGATCGTCCACCGCCTTATCTTGGGGCGTACCGCCATTGAACAATGGTAGGTCTTCTACAGGCTCGACAAACTCGCAAAACTGGCTCTTTACTTCCTTGATATTGAGGTCGGCCTCGGTGTCGTTGGCATATTCCTTCGCTAAACCTGACTCAGAGTATATGAAGGTAAAGAGCTGTGCAAGTTCGTCTTTGTTAGAGGTGTCGAGGGTGGCGATCTTTCCGTGGCACGCCTGCAAAAACTCGACATACAGCGTTATTGCGAGTCTAGTCTTGGCCGGAAGCTTCATGGCCTGGTCTCCGCAAATTTGCAGCAACTCCAGGCACATCAGCCGGTTGCGAGCGACAGCGGCTGCAAGCCGCGCGTCGATGGCTGCCAATGTTTTGTCGCCAATGCCTCGCTTGGGCATATTGAGCGTGCGCACCACCGCGAGCCTGTCGGAGTCGGTGGCCGCGGCGCGAAGATAGCTCATGATGGCGCCCACCTCCTTGCGGTCCCAGAACGCTTTGCCTCGTACCATGAAGTAGGGGATCCGTTTTTTGACTAACTCACTCTCAACCACCCTTGTCTGGTACGCCGTGCGAACGAGTATTGCCATGTCGCTGTAGCCTACCGGAGACGAAGGAAGTGCAGCCAAGTGCTCGATCTGATAGCACACCCAGCGGGCTTCTTGTTCTGGCGAGGTGAGGTTGTGGTAAACGGGCCGAAACGTGGGGGTAAACTGCGACGTGAGAGTCTTGGCCGCACGGTTGTTCTGCTGTCTCATTACTCGCTCCGACACCTCTAGAATGCCCGCCGTAGACCGGTAGTTCTCGTCCAACGTCACGGTGGTGCAGTCGCGATAGTGGGCTTTCATCTTGTCGAAGTTAACGGCCTGGGCATCGCGAAAAGCATAGATGCTCTGGTCGGGATCGCCTACCACACTGACGTTATTGTTGGTCCCGGCGAACCGGTACATCAACCTCAATTGGATCTCGTTTGTATCTTGGAACTCGTCCACAAGCACATGCTCAATAAAATTGAGCACCGGGTGGTTCGCGATTAGTCTGTAGCAGTAAAGTAGACAGTCGTCAAAGTCCATTAGCTTCTCGTCCTGGAGCCGTTGCTGGTACTTGGTGTAGATGAGTGCCAAGCACCTGTTCGCTTGGGGCCCACCATACTCCAGCGCCAGCACTCCGGCCGACTTGAGACTGGAGATCCGCTGCTTAATCTTTTTAGCATCTAACGAGTCGCGCTCGCTAAGTTGATCCACCTCGTCTGGCCGGAGGCCAGAAATGTAGTCTAACTCCTGTCCCGTTAACCCACTGACCACCTCTTTCAACACCTGGCTACTATCGCGCTCATCGGCCACCGCGAATCCTTCGACACCGATGCGCTTGCCGTATATCTTCACTATTCTGTAGCATAGACTGTGGAACGTGCCTATAAGGAGCTTGGACACATCTACACCAGAGCCTCCCAAAAGCTGCCCCAACCGCTCCACCATCTCATTGGCGGCCTTCTTGGTGAACGTCGTCACAATGATATGCTGTGGATCAAGCCCATGTTCCAACAACAAGTATGCTACCCGCGATATAAGCACCTTGGTCTTGCCCGTGCCCGGACCCGCGATGATTTGCAACCGACCTTTCGCGGGCGCACACACCGCCTCGCGCTGTTTCGCATTAAGCCCCGCCACTATCTGCTCCACCTGCATCTCTTACTGGTGATCGCAAAACACCAAAAAGATCAAATAGCACACTAAAAAACTAAAATAAAAATACAGCCAAAAAACAAAAATACTTTCAAAAATACTTTGGTACCTTATAGCAAACACTCCAAACATTTTATACCTTTGATAACAAACTATATGTTGATGATGATATGTGGGTCTATATAGCTCTATTGCTCCAGGTGGTGGCGGCGGCAACGTCTCAGCTCGACAACTGGCCTGTGATGAGCCCTAACGTCGCAATAGCTACCCGCTCGCAAAGAGACCTCTCTCGGTGGGCGCCAATAGACCAACTCACCACGTTCGGACTATCACTCAACACATTGATCTTTGACAAACGTGGCTATAGAGTGGACGCCCTCGACGAATTGCTGGCTCTTTTGGCCGTGGGCGCCCAGACTTACATGGTAGATTTGTACTGGAATACATTCACCAACAGATGGCAGCTCTGCCCAGCACCCATCCCGCTGAACTCAACGGTGCGGACGGATACCTCAGATACCAAGATCAAGTGGAACGGCAAGCGCTATCTGTGTGATAGCAAACTCACCCTAGACCTGGTTTTGTCCATTATGTTAAGCTACATCGACACCACCAACTCCAACTTAGAGGCCAATTACCTCCAGCTCCTACTCAACCTCAAAGATATCGCCCCCGATATCTCCAACCTGTCAATACGAACAAACACCTCCTCCACTACAAACTCGTCCACTTTGAACCCCTCCGACTTCGCGGCCGTGGGCAACTCGTCGTTGGCTGAATCAGTGGCAACGCTAGGCTCTTATATCTTCACCCCCAGGGACTTGCTCCCGTTGCGCAATACGCTGACCTCAGACGCTTACTACAACCTGAGCGACTCTAGACTTCCGGACCTCAATACGTTTTTGTTGACCGACTACAGAAGAGTGCTTGTCAATGTCCTCACAGATTACCTGTCGCAATACAACTATACAAGTGCAGACAATTCTACTCTTTTCTTTCCTACAAACCTCCCTACCCAAGTCGACCAAACCAGTGATTCCCACGACTACAGCTTGTGCTTGTCAGTCCTCAATGCCACCTCAGACGATAATACCAAAACAGACAGTACTGCCAATGTATTCAATAATATTTCCTTCACGGAACATTTCCGATTCGTTATAGATAGCACAGACGTCCCATTCACAAACGAATCATACCACAATTACATCAGGTGCGGCCGCTCGCCCATTCTTAATTCAGCCCAGTACGATGTCGATGCGCCTGAAGGAACCCTGAACCACTCCGTGGGTCCCATAATAAACTCTTTCATCCCGCTTTCATTCTGGTCATGGGCACCGTCGCAGCCCAAATCTTCTCCCTCGGACGATGACCCCGATAATCTAGGCGGCCAGCAGCCCAATTCTACTCAAACAAAGTCCGCTGAAACATCCACCGCATCCAGAAATGCGCTGGAAGAGGCGTTGAAAAACCGCTGCGTCGCCTTGTTCCCAGATGGCTTTAGGCTAGATGACTGCTACCAAGAATACCGCTATGCTTGCCGGAGCATTTGGTATCTACATGACTGGGCAATCCCTCGCGACTCCAAAAAACCATACTTCGAAACATACAAGGATAACGACTGTCCTCACGATTACCACTTTGGCGTTCCTGGACTGGCAGTCGAATTGGATTCGTTGCAGGCTCGTCTCCGTGAAGACGGGTACCCGTATCCAATATGGATCGATTTGAACGATATCACAGTGCCCGATTGTTTCGTGTCAGGTGGGCCCTACGCAAAATGCCCATACCAAGAAACTGTCACGCGATCTGAATTGGTAAGAATGATTGCCCCTTCGTTTGTGGTGGCAGTAGTCATCTTGGTACTCATCTTTATGGAGAAATTGTTGCGGGATGTGCCTATTCACACTAATAGAAGAAGGCACTGGAAAAAGTTGATCCAGGAATACAATGAAAAGTTGGGTTACGAGGGTGTGCCATCTTAAACCCATTACCTCACCCTTACTCTCACTTGCTTTTAATTTATTACCAATCATTTACGTCTATCGGGTTTACCAGTAGTTATGAACATACTCTGTATTCTCAAAAATAATATAAATTTAATACCACTCCTCAGTTCAATTCCCGTAACATTTTATGCCCGTAGAAGAAACATCATAGAGAATTGCCTACTTTTACAACATTTCCAAATTATTTCGAAATTAGTGAAAAAAATTAAAAAAATTTTGGAAAAATCATATTTGGTTTGAAACTGTTATTATACTAATGGTAGCTCTTCTTACAGTCCTCTCGACTACTCCTACCACGTAGAGCCTTTTTTAACCCACATTTTATCACTAGCGTTAGCTTATCACCTATTGACTATACTGAGGCACCAGTTCTATCCACGTGACCCTGTGGGTTTAAAATTTCGAAGGCGAAACTCCACGGCAAACTAACCATCAGACCATGAGCGACCAGAACTGGAAGAATTTGTCTAACGAGTTGAGAAGAAGAGCGGCCCAAGCCCGTAATGCAGGAGGATCTGCCCCCAGATCTCCGTTCGGATTTTTCGCCGGATTCGGAGGGTTGTTGATCTTGGGAGGTGTCTCAGTGTTTGCTCAAAATGCATTGTTCAATGTGGATGGTGGTCAACGTGCCATCATCTATTCCCGTATCAACGGTATCCAGCCACAAATATATCCTGAAGGTACCCACTTCGTAGTACCCTGGTTCCAAAGACCCATTGTGTACGATGTCAGAGCCAAGCCTAGAAACGTTGCTTCTTTGACTGGTACCAAGGATTTACAGATGGTCAATATCACTTGTAGAGTGTTATTCAAGCCTGATGTGTTGCAATTGCCAACCATCTTCAGAACCTTGGGTACTGACTATGATGAAAAAGTATTGCCATCCATTGTCAATGAAGTGTTGAAGTCAGTAGTCGCACAATTCAATGCCTCACAATTGATCACCCAGAGAGAAAAGATATCGCGCTTGGTTAAGGAAAACTTGGTGCGTCGTGCTGCCAAGTTCAATATCCAGTTGGATGATGTGTCGTTGACGTACATGACATTCTCTCCTGAGTTCAGTGCTGCTGTTGAAGCCAAACAAATTGCTCAGCAAGATGCTCAAAGAGCCGCATTCGTTGTTGACAAGGCCATTCAAGAAAAGCAACAGTTGGTGGTCAAGGCTGCTGGTGAAGCCAAGTCTGCTGAGTTGGTCGGTGAAGCCATCAAGAAGTCAAAGGATTATGTTGAATTGAAGAGATTGGACACTGCCAGAGAAATCGCAGCCATCTTGGCCAATTCTCCAAACAGAATATTGTTGGACAACGACACCTTGTTGTTGAACACTGTGGTCGATGGCCGTAAATAAATAAGTTGTAAATAGACATCGATTATACTATATATCAAAAAAGAGCGGAATTCATAATGTAGCATATATACTTAGAAGATGGAGTTGACCAAATCTCCTCCAAGAGTGGCACCAGCACCAAAAATGGCAGCATTACCAAACTTACCACCAATACTCTTCAAGTGCGAGTGTTTTTCAGGTTGTTCTACCACAGCAGGTTGTGGTGCTGCGGCGTATTGCTGAGGAGGAGGTTGTTGATAGTAGTTGGTCGATGGTGGTGGGTACTGGGCATAGCCACCATATGAAGGTTGTTGTTGCATGGGCTGCATAGGTTGAAGTGGTTGGTTGTACTGTGGTGGCGATGGTTGGTATCCGTATTGTTGTTGAGGTGGTTGAGGAGATGGTGGGGCACGATAGTGTTCTGCTTTTTCTTCAGGTGGGGGTGCTACTGGCAAGCGGCTAGAAGCCGAAGAGTTGAACTCTTGTTCGGAAATAATATTAACGTAGTTGGAGGGAAAAACACCTGTTTTTTCAGCCCCAGCTCCATGTTTATAACCCTTCCACCAGTCTTCTGACAAATGCTCCACGACAGCAATTCTTTCGCCCTTGGAAAACGACAAATCACCTGCTTCGCTGGAACTGTAGTCATACAATGCTTTGCAGTATCCTAATGGTTTAGGAGTGAATGAACGTGGGGGCTGTGAAGGAGGAGGGACGCCAATAGAAGCTTTGGCAAAGTCGTTAGCAAGTTTATCAGTAGATGAAGAAGGTGGTGGTCCAGATGGAGGTGCACTGTAGTCTGCCTCTTTTGATTTTTCTCCACCAGTAGACAACTTGTCTATTCCCCAGGGGGCCATATCCTTTTGGTACTTTGTGGGGATGGCCGCCAAGAGTTTGTTGTACAACTCTTCGGTGATGACCTCGGAGTCATGCAAGAACTCCAATTCTGTTCTGATAGTCGTCAAAGAACGGTTAATTAATGGTCCAGACATCTTGGTGGTGTCAAAAGAGGTTAGTTAGATCAGATAGCTCGGATTTAAATAGCGCAAGTCGCTCGCGGGGACCCGCATCACGTTTTCTCATTAGGAGGAGGCGCATTAGTCTTAATTTAGCTCCACTAAAAAAAAAAGGAGCATGGTTACCGGATAACGTCACCTCGATTGACGATCCCTTCATGAAGATCAATGAGAGAGCTGCCATACAAGCCGTCTCCCGTGCTCAGAAGAGATGTAGCTAAGTGGTGGCCCTCGTCCCATAGCTTGTAGATGCGAATAGTGTAGTCATTGGCAGCCACCACGAGGGAAGTGCACGCTGCGTCAAGGCTGGCACTAAGAATGCGAATGTTGGGAACACTGGGGACTTCTCGTAGTGGAACCATCGATGGATACGAGTATACACAGAGGAGAGAGGACGAGGATTCGCAAACGGCCCCGCTAGTGGCAAAACCGAACGTGGCCACCACTTCTTTCCTGTAACTACACCAGTTTATTGCGGTGACCTGGGCATTAGTATCATGCTCGCTTAACAATGTGCCTGTAGCAGTGTGCCAAAATCGGATCTTTCGGTCGCGGCTCCCACCGCCGGTAGCTAGTAGGGACGTAGACCAAGGACAATATGCTACGGCTTTCACTGCGGCATTGTGTGCCAAGACGAATTTACGCACTGGCTTGTGCACATCACTGACGTCCCATATCATACAACAGTTGTTATTTGCACCCACTACCATTTCGGTTCCATTTCCGTTTAGGGTAATTGCTGCGAAGTTAGTATTTTCCTAGGAATGTTTCACGCGGTTGCAATATACTTACCGCATATTTGCTGTTGAACGCACTTGATGGTGGTAATAAGTTTGATCTCGCGCTTGGATACTTTGTATATCGACACCACCCCTGTTTCGTCTCCAGCGAAAAACACTTTGGACTTTTGTTTCCACCGAAGACAAAAGACACATCCCGAAGGGTTTTGATACTGGGCCATAACTTTGTTTCGCACCTCATCCACTAGAAAAATTGTTCCGTCCATGACGCTGACCAAGAGCATGCCCTGTGTACATACAGATACACAAGTGATCAACACGTCGTTTTTTAGGGGGACCAGTTCGACCTTGTTGTCCAACCCCCACCAGTAAACACGTATACCTAGCCCAATGGCAATTCGCTGGGTGTTGCTAGACCACGATACCAAGTTTGAGTAGTAGTCGTTTCGCAACCCTGGCGCCTGTAGTATGTTGGTAGCCTCCAAAGCAAGTGGCGCTTTTCTTTCTACGGCATGATTTTTTGTCTCTTTATTTAGTATACTAGCAACTTGTTGAGGTGGAGTGGTTGATAGTAGCGGACCAGCAAGGTCTAGTGAGCTGCCGCCACTGCTGCCGACGCTGTTTCTGTTGCCGGCGCTACTCTTAGTGGGCGTCACGTAGTTCAAAACTTTGGACGTATTGGTGTAGCCAAGTGCATCAGCAAGCCTCTTGTCCTCAATATCTTCGCCATTTTCCGATTTTGATACCGTGAATCTGTCTTCCGAAGCAGAGACCTCGCTCAAGGTTGTATCTACCGGGTGTACAAATAGAACGTCTTCTCGTAGATAAATGCCCGCGCCATTTATAGAGCAGCTACTACTCACAGTGCCTTTGTTTTGTTCTTGGTCTCGATATACCAGCGACGACGAAGATATGGGAAAGAGTCTGGATTCCATTTGAGCTCGAATGTTTGGGTGCAAATTCTCAAAAACCTAAAACAATCCAGAAAATATTGGAGCCAAGTGCCGAAATCGCAGGACCAAAATGTCTAAAGGTCACCGAGATTAACAAAAGCTACCTCAATACGAGTAGAACCACTTTCTAGGCGCCGAACTTCTCTACAGGGCATCCTCATTCAATAGTCTTCTGTTTGGTTGCAAATGACTGGAATCAGATGGTCGCGCACGACCCAACATATCAACAGATTTGGTCCCCGCGATTTGACAGCTGACAACTGCACATCTGGGATGGCACTTTTGGTAGGCAGAAAGAGGAACTTATTCAAGTCCAATGCACTTGAGAATGGTGTCCTGATACTATTCGTTATTTTCTGTGCTGTTATACAGTATCAAGTTGGCGCCAAGGTTCCCGATCCGTTCATCGATGAGATTTTTCACTTGAGACAGTGTCAGACATATTGTGAGGAAAAATTTGGGCACTGGGACAACAAAATCACTACCCCCCCTGGTCTTTATGTGCTAGGATACATATACTCCAAGACGTTGCAGTATATCACGAAGGAAAATGTTTGTGCAAGCTACTCGGTCTTGAGATCACTCAATTTGGTGGGAGGAATATTGGTGTTGCCGTTAGCACCTGGGGCGTTTCGCAAGTTGAGTCCTAATCAGTTCTGGAGTGTCAACATTGTGAGCCAGCCCTTGTTGTTCACTTACTACTTCTTATTCTATACCGATATATGGTCGACTATATTTTTAGTTGTCTCATTGTCACTAGTTATACAAAAACCAGCCAGTCCTTTTCTTAGTGCTTTCTTTGGCTTTGTCAGTTTATGGTTCCGCCAAACCAATATTGTGTGGATAGGGTTTATTTTGGCAGTATTTTTGGACCGCATAATCGATTCCAGAGACAATCAGCTGGCTTCATTCATCAGCAGGCTTCAGAAATTCGTATATGCATTTTTCAAGAACTGGACTCAGGTGTTGCCATTTTTGCTAAATGTTGTTCTTTTCATGGTTTTCTTAGTGGTGAATGGCGGAATTACTTTTGGTGACAAGGAAAACCACGAAATCAAAGCCCATGCAGTTCAGGTATTCTACTGTTTTGTATTTATTGCGTTCTTTACGTGGCCAGTATGGTTGAGTAAATCTACTGCTATTGACTATGGAAGATTCTGGCTCAAATGGCGTGGTGCCAACTTGATCTTCAATGGCTTACTGTTGGCAATCATCAAATTAATTATCGAGCACTTCACTATAGTCCATCCCTTCTTGTTGGCAGATAATAGACACTTCACGTTCTACATCTTCAAGAAGTTGATCAGCCATCGCCACAGCATATATGTCACGGTTCCATTATACCACTTCTGCACATGGAACCTTATCCATACATTGAATCAAAGCACAAGACTTGGATTAAGTCCGATCACAGTCTTCGCATTTGTGGCAGCTATTATTCTCACGATTGTTCCTTCACCGCTATTTGAACCACGCTACTACATTGTCCCGTTGATATTGTACAGATTATATATAAAACCAAAGAGTAAGGAAAGACACATGTTGGAGTTTGCTTGGCTAAACACTGTGAACTTGGCAACTATGGCAGTATTCTTCAACTACGAGTTTATTTGGCCAAGTGAACCAGGTATTATACAAAGAATCATATGGTAAAAATAGGTAAATAATAAAAGAAGTGAATTAAAGTCTAACATCGTTGAGTTCTGGCATGGGGTCTTGGTGACTAATTGTATCAATTTGTTTTATAATATCATTAGTTACATCATTTGATAGCGGACTTTTGAATACCGGAGCATTCGACCCAATACTCGAACGTGTAGAAATGGGTGCTTGATTATGAAAGTCTAAGCTGGAGATATTATCGGTGATGAATTTGTCGATTGAATCGGGATTCTTGTAGTTCTGCATGAAAGTATCCTTTGTAGTCAATTCTTTTATCAATAATTTGGTTTCAAACGAAGGTTCTTGGCCCGATTTCTGGATGTTATTTATCCAGTTTTTTATGCTTCTACTTTTCAACACATCAAGGTACGGGATTTCTAGCTTGGTCACCTTATCACAGTACACCAATGTGCCTTCGCTTCCAAGCATCAAGTCACCATAATTATTTTTGGGGTTGGACTTGATGTCCCAGTTGCCTCCTTCTAAGTCATTGGCGAATATAAGAAGAAAATCACCCCAATTGTCGGCGATTTTGAACTTCACGTCGAACTCTCGTCCAAACAAGATTACCTGACCCACTTGGCCGTCACCACTCGCGGGAGGAGCTAAATCAATACCAATGTAGTTTCCAACCTCGTCTGTTATGATAGGGATCCACATTGGATGGGCAAATGTATCGTGGATGGAGCCAGGAGGAATTGATCTTTGAGGCGGGATCTTTAAATGAGGCGACATCGAGTGAGCAGTGTGCGCAGTAGTAGCAGAAGAAGCCGAGGAAGACCTTGAGGTTCTGGGAGAACCCGGTCTATTATCTGCTAAATCAAATGATTCGTTTATAGAATCAAGATCACCCATCAGAGATTTGACGTGGTGTGGGGTCTGTAATGGCGAATGTGGCTGAGTGAGTTTCTTATGGATCTGACTTCCCTGCGAGTAACTACTCGGGAGCTTCGATAACTGATTTATTTTGCTGCTTTGTTTGACCAGAGACAACTCGTCATTAAAGATCCGAGCGACTTTACGCCAGTTCTCGGTCATTAGAGCAATTTCGTCTAGAGACATCAATTTCAATCCAAACACAAGACCCTCGGCAGAAGTTGTAGAAGAAGTACCAAAATTAGACTGCCCGTCGGTCAACTTGAAAAATTCAACTACACAGGTTGGCATTTTGATGTTTAGATCTTTTTGAAAATCATTCAAGTCAGAACTGGTACAATGGTCCTGAAGAGAGCTGTGCAAATCTGGGGAGTTGCGTACAAGCCAATTCTTGATATGCATCCAAGCCAATTTCACTTCATGGACCCCTTCCGTAGCTGCTCCATCAGACGCGTTTCCGCCATTAATGAACTCAGATGTGGATTGGTTATGGTGGGAAAACAAGAGATTTGTTTCGGAATCGGGTTTATTGACCCGGTTGAACGATCTTCTCGAATCAAACTCCGAGTACTTGTCACTAGTACTCATGAAGTATAGAAACTCCTGGACCTTTTGTCCAAACTTCATAGTAACACCCTAGGAGGATTGTAAGTCTGCGATGCTTCGGCGCGACCTCTAATAGCGACCACAAGGAACGTTCAAGCTTCAGGAAGTCTAGCAGCAGCGTGGTATGCTTTTAATTCGAGTCAGTTTGGTCAGTTTTACCGTGTTTCTGGTGTGTTTATAATTATAGTCGATTGTTTGTAATTCCCCGTACTTCTCGTGATCTCGGCTCACGCGGCGGCTTAAACGGTTAGGTCCACAAAAAAACACGTTTGTTGGCATTGGCGCATCGTATTGTAATTACAGATAATATAGTGCGAGAAAAAAGTACAAGAATAGAGAATAAGAATAGAGTAGAGTGTATATACCCCGGGCATGAAGTGCAAATCCTATTGAGGAGCAAGTACACGATAAACCGGGCTCGTTGTTCTGGGAAGAACCTCAAATAGCACAAAACAAAACCCTCCTGAAAACAAAACATCTGGGCAAACAATATTTGGCGTGTGGAGCGAACCACCCAATATTGTTCTAAAATGTAGGGGCATCGATCGAGCCTATCCATAAGACAGACATGCTCAGAACGAGCACGTCGCCTTTGCGGACCAAACCGAAGTTCGACGACCCGATCGACTAGAAGGGTTTTGGTTTTGGAGGCCACTATCCGTGGTAATCAAATTAAAGAAGAAGAAAAGTATCATAAATTTGGCGGGCCATCGCTGGTTTTATGGGCGAGCACGCGCCGGGTAACCCAAAAGGGTACAGGGCATTACTATGGCGAACCTTACAAGGACAAGATCCTGATTACGAGGAGAGGTATCAAGCTGAAACATACATGGCTCATTGTAGGAAGTGAAATGATCAGATCTTTTTATATCAGATCGCTCTGTGTATTGGTTGTATCTCTCATGCTGCTCTGTTGAGGTACTGTTGCACTTTAAACGTTCGCATTTAATTTTTTTTTTTGGCTCAAAATGTTGATTTCAGTGAGAAGAACAAAACAGAGATACAATAAACAGTAACAATTGTTATCTAGAGTTTGATAAGTTACAATAGCACGTTCCACCCTAATTTACAAGCTTTCTCGCACATATTAATGATTTATATATATTAACATAGAAAAGGTGGGGGTGTTGAGAACTTTGCTAGATACGGATGACATTCTGATCGAATTGATAATGATATTTTTTTTAATACAAAAAGATTAAATATTACAATTACCAGGTAGAAGCAACAGCGTCTTCAACAGCTGGAGCAGCGTCAGCAGCCCAGTCAACTTCTTCGGTTTCACCGGTCCATTCAGCTTCAGCTTCGTTGGCTTGGGATTCTTCAGCTTCTTCAACTGGCTTACCTTCTTCAGTAGAGTTTTGTTCAATCTCTTCTGGGTCTCTGTAGAAGTATAAATCTGGCATGACAGACCATTCGGTGGTTCTGTCTGGGATGATACCTCTCAATCTCAAGACTTCTCTACCAATCAACCACCAGATCAAACCGATGGAGTGCTTACCTTTGTTATTACATGGGATAGCAACATCAACGTATTCAGATGGAGAATCCATATCAGTCAAAGCAATGACTGGGATATTGACGTAGGAAGATTCCTTGATGGCTTGAGCGTCAGTTCTTGGGTCAGTAACGATAACCAATCTTGGTTCCTTGAAAGAACGGGTGATGTAGTTAGTGAAGTTACCTGGGGTGAATCTACCGGCAATTGGGGTAGCACCGGTGTGGGCAGCGAACTTTAAGACAGCTCTTTGACCGAAAGTTCTGGAAGAACAGACAGCAACATCGCTTGGGTTTGGAACAGCAGCGATGATTCTGGCAGCCAAGACAATCTTTTCCCAAGTCTTACCGATGTTGATGACGTTAACACCATCTGGTCTGGTCTTGTAGACGTATGGTTTGTTGTGAACCTAGAAATTTGTTAGTAACGAATCGAAAATATAATTTTTCAGGTAAGGAGATGTAGGTATATGAGATACAATATTGCAGATCTTGTTATCTTGAGTTATGTGTGGTTGAGGCTTTCTGCGTTTTTGACTTTGAAGTACTGTTTCTTCTCGTTAACTTGTGGTGATTTTTCATTGAGTCTTGCTCATTCGTATTCATATCTACACCACCTTACTTGGGATTTTTCATCCATGGATGGCACATACTTGAACGTTCTTAGAACCTAAGTGGACGTTGGCAGCTAATAACAACTTAGCATCTTCTGGAGTTAAGTCAAATGAAGCAGGTAAAGACATCTTGATGGTTAATTTCTCCTTGTATGTTAAAACACTTCAAACTAGTAAAAGGAAAACTAAATCGCCTGAAAGATTTTTAGGAGCTAGAAAAAATTCGCTGGGAGTGTAGAGGTGAAAATTTTTTGATGTTCCATAGTGGGGAGCGCGCATAGTTAGCGCGCCAGGTGGTGCAAGACCCGTACTGCAATAGTGTGGACGCACTGTCGTGGGAGTACCAAGAACAGAGGGTTCCAGCCCTAGATACTAAGATCAACACGTGCGAATGCTGCATATTACCAGTCTAGTCCACAAGAGACATGAAGGCTATTGGTAGTGCGGAGGAGTATGTTATACCCCTGATATTTGGAGAAGAAGTCCGCGGTATAATTGCGGGAGCGCTGGGAGGTCAAAATGTTAACTATTCACCAATCATCCGTGGGTTGGTGTGGGTGCCTTCGAGTTCGTCGTGATTTTGCAGCCATACTCTCGTATTGCCTAATTCGGTTAGATGAAGAGTGCGCATAATAGATATCTACATTTAAGGCGATAACTAATTTGTAGAGCATTATAGTTATGTATATACTAGTCATGACTGGGTGTCTCGGTGGCCCAGATATCGATGGTTTTTTCGTAGTTCAAGGGTAACATCAAGTAGTCAAATTTCATTTGATGGTTTCTTTTTGTGGTCAACAACTCTCCTGTCATCAAAGACAGTAACAACTTTGTTCTAAAGTTTTTGGCAGTGGTGAACAATTTGACGTAATTGGTGAGGATATCACCGTACGATAAGGATTTGTTTGATAGCTGGATATAATTCGTCCGCTCAACGGTGTTCAAATACTTGAACTTTATTCCACCTTGTAAACGGTTAGAGTTCTTCAACTTGAGCACCAATACAAATATGGGCGTGAAAGTTACCACGATTTGAATATTTTCCAAAAAGTTGAGTGTTATCAAGATGGATAAGCGTGCCAAGAAGAACATAACGTAGAATGAGCCCACGGTCGGAAGTAACAACACCAATATGACAAACATCAATGTTCCGAGTAACAACTGATCGATCTCAAAAGAATCAGACGCTCCAATGACGTAGTTGTTGAGATTGTCGATTCTATTTCTCAACACATTATACTTTTTGCCTCTAAACAATTGGAATAGAGACTTGATAGTACTGATCTGACGATTGTAGACTTTGGTGGACATGAAGCAAAACCAAGAGATATGAAGCGTCAAGCGTTCTACTGAATCTATACAGAATCCCAAGAAGAACGATAATCCTCCGCCATAGCACAAGACTTTGATAAATATCCGGAAGTAGTTAAATAGCTGATATTTCAATTCGGGAGACACATTCATATCTACAAAGTCTCGCACAACAAACTTCCAGCACCTCAAAGACCACATGAACAAATCGCCCATGAATCGACCCAACTCGTCATTGAGTTTGAGTCCGGCTGGATGGTCATTGGCTATCCAATCAATGATCATGGATGGTTTGTTGAAAAGAGCATTGTCTACAAAGTGATTCAGAAAGAAGCTTTGGATGTTATCGAAGTTGCTTTCCAACAAGTCAAATGCGGTGATTCCCAATAAAATGTCATTGAAAATGAGCCACGTCGAGTTGTGGAGGTTGATGTAGTTGGAGTTGTTGATGTTAAGGTTTGAGTTGAAGATGGGGAGTTGTAGGTTTTTCAACAACGGACTGTTTTCATTGTATAGTATGGTTTTGTCGTAATAGCAAAGAAATTGGATAGGGAAGTAATTGATCTGCCTGAGTCTGAGATCAAGTTGACGGATAACGTTCGAAAGGGAGATTAAGTTGACTCCATACACTTGGTAGTTGATGAGCCAAATAATCGATATGAGTACTCGCTGGATCTGAACCACAATAGGGATGAGAAGTTTGCCCCAGAAGTTGGCGAGCGGGGCGGTTTCGGTGTCTGTTTCTTTGGAGGAATTCTTCAACTTTTCAAAGTCCTTTCTGAATCGTAACACCAGGTTTATTTTATCTATCACCACGTCATTCGCAATGGAAAACTGATTAGATTCGGGTGTCACAGGCTCAAATAACTCGAAGTTTCCATCATACTTGTGTTTATCATCGGAGGACTTTTCACTTTGCATTGATTGTAACAATATGGGTTTGATGGAGAAATACTCCAAGTTTTTGTAGTTGGGAGGCTGGAATGTTATTATAGCGTAGATATTGGGCTCGGTATCCTTGGCGATAGGAAGTTTAGTTTTGGGATCGTAGTGAAGAATCAAGCCGCTTTTGTGAGTTTCTTTCGAGTCTGTAGGATTCTCGTATAACGTACCGACTATTTTAATGTCTTTGAGTGCTGTGGGTAGCTTCAGAGGTATAGTTGTATCCTGGGGTACAAGATTGACAATCACATAGACGTTTTGTATCTTGTAGCCCAAGATGGCCCATACGGTCTGCAGGCGACTTGAGCCCAATTTTCGGGTCAAGTCATTAGGGAAGTATATCTGGTAGTTCATGTGGAAAAACTGTCTCTTCTCAAGTATTGTGATGAGTTGTTTACGCCTTCATAGAACGAGTGAGGCGAGAATGGAGCTGGCAGACCGTCCAAGTCTGATTGCGAGTCGTCGTCGTGAAACGAAGAGGGGGATTCAGAAGTGATGTAGGTGTTCTTGCTGGGACCTTGGTTTCTTTTGCTCAATCTCTGGTATTCGTGAGCTAGCTTATCTTCAGCAGCGAGCTTTTGTTCGTTTTCAATGGTATAGACGTCAAGAATGATGATTTTGACGAGGTAAATTACGCTGAAAAATACAACCGATACTGCCACGATGACCTGAAGGAGACGAACGGTTTCTGATTTGGATGATAAGATCGATGGGACAAACGACATATATTCAAGCAAGTACGTCAGTCGAACGGGCCATTTGTTCAGTTGATACGCGCTCAGCCAACCGGTGAAACGCGATAGGAGTGTACAGAAGAAAGTAGACAGAGCAAGACGGAAAGACATGCAAATAGAGGAAGACAGAGTGTGAGCTGGACATACTAAGAAATGAACTTTGTACATATATATATATAGAGCTGTGGATGGTTGTGCATATATGATTGTTAACTATAAATATTATCTAGTTGTGATGGTTAGATGTGAACGCGCGATTGGATGCCAAGACTATACTTGACGTATGTAATGCTAATCAACACAAGGACGTAGGCTGCACCGAACAACAAGAAGGTCAAAGCTGGGCGTTCGAGAGCGGACAACGAATATTTGTATGCAGATAAAAACACGAATGAGCACAAAATACCCGAAGCGTTTTTCAAGAGTGCCACTGCCCCGAAAAGTTCGCCTATCTTGGATTCAGGGTAGTACTTGGACAAGGTGGACGTCAAGGTCGGGGCAATGAACGGATCGAGACTGGCGAGCATGATCGAAACCAAGAGCATGGACAGTGAACGTGAAAAATAGAGGCCTGTCAAGCCCACCAACTCACTTATGGCCCCCAACAACACCATAGTAAAGTCGATTGCATCCATTTTTTGCTTGGATGCAGTGTATTTGAGGCGCCGCTGCAAAAAGTACTTGGACACGAGCGGGGAAAGGACGATGAGACCCATTGCCTTAGAAGAAAATAACACCGCCATCAACTGGCCTACTTTCTGCTGTCTATATCCAAACGTGTAGATACTGTACAAGATGACCACCTCAACTATGATGTTGCTCATTCCAATCACCAAGCAATCGATCAATACCATAATGATGATTGACCGCTGGACACGCCTAATTTCGGCCGGTGAATCAGACTTGATGTACTCCTTGGGTAGCACCAAGATTCTGAGCGGCTTGAGGAAGTTGGCTTTGTCCCATGCCTTGTAGAAAACTGAGCGGTTCTGATGTGGTTGTTGCGTGCGGGAGGGATCTGGATTTGACTTTTTTGCAACCGATTCAGGCAACGCGAAAACCACCACGAACAAAAGAAGTGTGAGGGCAGCGAGCTCGAATTTGAGCGGCCAGTACTCGTAGCCGGAAATGGCAGTGAGGCGCGCGACAGACTCGAGACTCTGGCCTAAACTGATCAACCAGTTGCTGACCAACGGACCCAAGGTCACACCTACATAGACTGCTGAAAGAAGAAAGCCGAAGTAGTATCTTCGATCACGAGGATCCACCACATCGGTGATGTAGCAATTGGCAACACTAGTGAAGCCAAGAAACCCACCGCCCAAGTTCCCCACCACCTCTGACAAGATCAACAATTTGAACTTCAATATGTTCCAGTGAGACAACACAAAATACCGGATCGCCTCCCCCGCGAGCGTAAACGCGACAATCAACACGAGAAACACTTTACGGCCATACTTGTCAGAAAGCGGCACAAAGTGTCCGGTGGCCATGAACATGATGGAGCAGCTGGTAACCACGTAGGCAATGTGCAAGTCGGAAACTAGGACCTGCGCATCCTTGGGATTACAGGTGGTGTCTGGAGTACTGAGCGAATTGCACGCCAATTTGACCTGGAGGACTTGCCTAGTAGAAACACTGGCTGCAAAAGCTAGCGAAAATAGAAATGTAGCAAACAGTACCACGTATGGCAGCGGCCGTCTGTACCACGGAACATTCCTGTAGGCTGCTCTCTGCTTTTGTCTCTCTTCAGTATCGTGATGTCCATGTTCCTCGTCACTAGGCAAACTTGGCAAATGATGATCCACAGCTCGCTCTGCGGCTACCTGCGACGCTGTATCCGCTGTAGACTCATAAGCCGGCTGCTCAGATTGCAATAGCCCTGTCATGTATGGAAACCATCGCCATTATCTCTAGGCTTGCTCAGATGAAGTGCTAGGGTAGGACTGCTTACATAAGCAGAGCCCCATCACCCAAAAACAAAAGGCGCAAGCAAAACCACGTTATAATCTATAAGATACCACGCCCCACCACCCAGTATGAGTAGCCGGTCATTGAAATCGGCACTTGTGCTTCGCAGGATGGTGCACAACCGTTCTGAAAACGTCATATTAGCCGATGCCCTCAACTTATTATCACCAACAGAGTCAACCCCAGCACAAGGATTCAAGCCATCGTTGATGGCCACCTTCGCCAAAGGCCCTGCATCTGAACAGTTCAAAGCTGACGACGTCATGAGCGTCAAGTACAAACATGGTAGCCACGAAAACACAGCCAAAATGTATGTCAACAACCTTCTTGTAGGTCTTCATTCGTCCAACATCATCGACACACTGACCCCCAACTTCCAGGTCCTTCAAATGTCTCCGAAGGAGCTTGCAAACTATATCAAGTCTGTGACCAACGAAAACCGTCTTTTTGAGTTGATGGAGTTGTTCTACTATCAGAAAAGACTCACACCCCGGATATTGACCGATATAGTCTTGAACAAACACCTTAAGAATTTGGGCTCTTCCACGCGGGCCTCGCCATGTCCGTTCAACCTTGCTGAACTCAGGAACTTGAACTTGAACTTGAACTGGACTCCTATCAACTATGTTCAGTTTGACATTATCCTTCTCAAGAAATACCACGATCTCAAGAAACCCTTGCTTATCATCAAAAACCTCAAGGAAAATGCCCAAAACAACTACTTTCCGCTCATCGAAAGCCAGAAACTCTCTCCATTTTACGAACGTATCATATGGAAATTCGCTTTTGACTACATCAAAGACTTTGATGAGATTCACTACATGCGTAAGCTCAACTCCTTAAAATCAAGTACCTTAATATGGGAGTCGTCGGTGCACAATAACCACAAGATCAGTCAATATATAAGTGGAACTGAAGGACTTGGTGAGATCCAGCGACTTTTCTTTGCCTTGTGCAATAGCCCACAAATCCAGGTAAAGATCAACCAGGAGTTGGAGCAAAACCCCCAATATTCGTCTACATTATCTGAGCTCAAAAAGATTTCTATCAAGCACAAGATATATGAACTTGGGGATGCGCCTACTAAGCAAACCCGCATGGCCTACTACTCTTTGCTTTCAGCACTTGAAATAGTAGCCAACAAGCATGGGGCCCATGAAGTCATGACGCACTTGAGTAGTTTCAGAGAGCAGGTATTGATGAAACTACCACAAGACGGAGAGTTGAAGTGGTTGGACGAATTTTTGGAACTAGCACGTACATAAATCTATAAGCATAAATCAATAAACACATAAAGGAAGAAAATATAATCAATATAATTTCAAGTAAAAATCATTCAAATCTCTACACGAACGCACAACTCGATAAATATAATGCACTCGCACTGAAATCAAACGAGATTTGATACAAATAAATTTGAGACAATCTATTGAGTATAGATAGAATGAGCTGACTAGATGGGGATACCGGCTTTATGGGATGTGATTAAGGGCAGCTGTGACGAGAGAGTGACAATTGACGCATTTTCGGCGTCTTTTTTGCAACAAAATGGGCGTCCTGTCCGCATTGCTATTGACGCGTACATGTTCATCTTCCAGTCAATGATCAATGGTGATGAAGACGAAGAGAATGGGTTTAGGACAGTCACACGAAACTTCGTTTCCAAGTTGATGTACTTGGTAGCACTCAACATCACGTTTGTGGTGGTGTTTGACGGCAAGTTTAAGCCCAATAAGCTTAGGAATGGGCAAGAGTCGGTGGATCCCAACTACGACTCTGAGCTCCAGCAATTCCTTGAAACAAGTGCGGAGGAGTATTCTGAAGGTTCAGAGATGATCCTGGTGCTCATGAAGGCTCTCAATGACTACAGAATCGACTACTTGCAGGCGCCTGGCGAGGCCGAAGCCCAATGTGCTTATTTGCAGAGATTTGGCATTGTGGACTATGTGCTATCCAGTGACGTAGACACACTTGTATTTGGCGCTACCAACATGCTACGGAACTTCAGCAGACTTAAAGAAGACATTGGCGTGTCTCCTCGAAAGGCAGCGACCTCGGCCAAGTTTTACGTGACTCCCATTCGCATGTCTAAGGTTGAACAAGAAACCGGCTTGAACACCAACCGTTTGGTATTTTTGGCTAGTGTTGGCGGAGGGGACTATTCTAAGGGCCTTCTCAGGGTAGGTAAGACCAACGCTACGCGATTGGCATTATGTGGCACGCCGTTTGCTGCCTTTCATACTAGTCCGTCTAAGAAATCTAGCGCAGATCCTCCGCCTGACTTCACCACCATGCTTATTCGGTGTTTCAAAAAAAGCCCTAGTGAGTATAAAATCCAATTTTGGGACCAGGTGGTACCGACCAGCAAGAGAAAGAGTATGCTAGACGCTTTTTTGAGCCATTTACACCAGTATATTAAAGACCACTCGCGAGACATTTTTGGCAGGCTTCTCAACATCAAAGAAAGTGGCGTCCATTTTGACGAGTACTACACGCTCCTCTACTTGTTTCCATTCATAGATGCGAGCTTGTATAAGTTTCTACCGGGTACGCTTAGTTTCGGAGAGCTTGAGGCAGATGCTCATGATATAAAAGCACAAGATGAGAAAGAACTTATAGAGCGAAGGAACTCGAACCACAAATCTACAATGGGCGTGCTGAATATAAGCAAAGGTCGGTGCAACTTCAAGCCACGCGAAGGAGTTGTTACGGTATCAGATAAGTTGGAGGTGCCCTCGGGATATCCAGGAAGGGCCAAGGGCATTATAGCCCGGCTATTGACTTATCCTGAAGATATTGTACAGATCACCAGAACGAAAACAATGGGAGAGATCACTTATTTGATGGTCAAGTACGGAACTGAGACTATAGCACGGATGTTTCCCCAAATATCTGATACTAGAACAGACCCTGACGACCAGAGTCCCACTAAACTAGACTATGTGTGGCTCCCGCGAGATTTGGTACTTTATTTGAACAAGCAGATAGTGGAGGAATTCGATGAGAAGGAACGACTCAAGGAAACAGAAAGGGCATCTCCCCGGAAAAGGCGATACCTGCCGCAAAAAACCACCCTAGAAAATTTTGGGGCAATCAAGTTTTCTCCCACGAAGGTATCATTCGATAACATATCTCCTACACCCAGTCCGCGAAGCTCAACTCGAAGGAGACCTATCCAGACGGGCCAAAACAAAATAGACAGGTTTTTCCACAAGCAGTCTGAAGAAAAGAACCCGTTTTTAGACAACAAAAAGCCAGGCAATGCGCTTTTTGTGGGATCGGACGACGAGTTCGACGATATGAAGGTTTCGTTTCTTAAGACGCCGCTGCTTTCACTTTCATTGCCAGTGGGACCTAAAGGAGGCGATTTTCCGTCGAAAGGCACGAGAACAAAAGAACCCGAGAATGACGAAGAGGACTGCTCGTTGATCGAGATTCTGGCCTCAGAATATCAAAATAGCCCCAAAAAGAACTCTAGTGCAAAAAGAAAGAATAGTCAAAGTTAGTAATAGATAATATAAGAATAATGAATCTAAAGATGGTAGATTATATTTTGTAATAATTGTGAGAATGTTGCAAAAAATAGTTGTGTACCGAAGATTTTTATTTTAGAGCGTTGAAAACAAAAGTAAGAGGCAGCATTGGTATGCATGTATATATGATATACATGTGCATACCTTTCAAGCACGTATATATTTAGGTCGTCATCGATACTACCATGCCAATTAGAAGTAAGCACCAAAATATTATGTGTATTAATATTGTTAAATATCTGTAAATTCTCAAAGAGCCATATGTTGAGCAATGCTCCAGATTACTAGTATTTATTAATTATCAAATCAGGAGTACCAAATGTTGCATGTTATAAAATATAATTATCAGGAGTGTCTTGTGATGTCATTAGAGGTTGCACGCACTCCACACTGTATACAACGCAACCGAACGAAAGATGCGAAATCAGATAAAAGTAGATGCAAATAATATACGCGAGACAATAACCAGATCAAATATGGAAACACGCACCACCAGCGCGTTTGCAGCGCCCACCAAAAAGATCTTTGATGCGTTGGGCATGGCCGATTTCCGCCGCAGCGTGGCGTACCAGAAATTGCATGTTGTGTTGCAGAAAGTGATTGACAAGATCAAAGGAGAGGAGTTGCCTCGTGGGGTATTGGATGTATCCATCGTCACCAGGAGGGCCGACAGCAACTCTCGCCACCCGCAACTCAGCGGCCCCACCAAAACTGACATCGATACGCCAGCGCCACCAGCAATTGACTCCAACTACGACGGGCTATTGTCCATTATCCAGGTCCTCCATCGGTACATCGACGAAACACCACCATCGCTGGAACCGCGGAGGTTTGGGAGCTTGGAGTGCAGAGTTTGGCACGAAAAGGTGATCGGGTCGATGGACGATCTCCTTATGGAGCTGTTGAGGGTTCCCAACCTTGAACACCCACAAGGGTACTTTGAGGAATTAAAGTACTATCTTTTGAACTCGTTTGGTTCGCAGGTGAGACTCGACTACGGTACGGGCCACGAGCTTTCTTACTTGGCCTTTTTGGGCGGGTTGTTTGAGTACGGGGTGTTGGACTACACCGTCATTTCGCCGCAACAGATGTTGACTCTATTTGCCAAGTACTACGACTTGGTACGTAGGTTGATCTTGGTCTACAGCTTGGAACCCGCCGGTTCGCACGGAGTATGGGGTCTAGACGACCATTTCCACTTGATCTATATACTTGGAGCAGCCCAGTTCAACTCCAAAGGGCCCGCTCCACTTCCCGTTCCGCTGGTGTCGCAGGTACTCACCAGTCAAATCATAAATGGTTACAAGGAAACCAACTTGTATGCCAACGCCATTGCGTTTATATTTCGCATCAAACTGGGTCCCTTCCACGAGCACTCTCCCATTATATACGATATACACTGCACGGTACACAAGTGGGCCAAGATATTACAGGGACTCTTGAAGATGTACGAGGTCGAGGTGTTGGGCAAGTTTCCAGTGATGCAACATTTTTGGTTTGGAAAGGCGTTATATCCTTGGGTATCTGCCGACACCAACGAGGAGCTAGGTGTAAAGGGTGACCAGGACCACGACGAGCCGGCCAACCGCATCAATACCATACGACCTAATGCTAATACTACAAGGCCAAATACCAATACTACAAGACCAAATACCAATACCTCGCGGCCGATCTCAATGACCGGTGCTCCATGGGCCAATTCCAGTAGACGTTAGCTAATATACATTTATGACAACTGACTGTAGATATCTATATACTCTATGAGCGTGCGGCCTTGAAGTTGAACGCAGATCTACACAATGGACAAGTGCTGCTTCCACTACTCTTGAACCACTTGTAAAGACAGGCAGCATGGAACTTGTTGGAACATGTCAGACATGTCTTGGAAGGAAGTGAAAGATCCTGGTGGAGAATGGAGTAGCAAATAGCGCACTCTTCAAAGCCTGAAAAGTGAAGATTGACGTTCTTGTTGAAGAGCTCAATTGCTTCGATGATCGACCCATTCGTCAATGAAATCACTCGTTGCGACGACAAGAGCCATGCCTTCCACTGGTTTTCTTTGACCCCAAGTCTCAACGGACCGTTCACCACCACGTTTTCAAGCGGATACACGGCAGGAACCTTGATGACCATCTCCATGGTTTGCTCGTCTATAAGATAGGTGGACTTGATTTCCTTGGTGATGGTGTTAACCTTGATGGTTAAGTTTTCATCCTTCAGTTCCAAAGCTTTCTTGGCCTGTGTCACCTCACTCATAATCTTGCCAATTAAAATAGGAGAGACATACTTGGATGAGAACTTTTCGATTCTCTGTTTGAGCTGGCGATCCCTGATTTCCTTGTACCAAGTCTGGACCTGAGAGCCCAAGAAACGGAACGAAAGATAGAAAAGATGAAGCAACAAGAAACGGAGCTCGAACTCAATAGGTTCTCCGGGACATCCTACACTAGGTTCGTAGACCTGGAACGACACCAGCGTAATATCAGGAGTCGATGTTCCGGATCCCAGAGAACTAGAATCAACCCCCACCAACGAATTCACAAGCTTGGTATCGCCAACGTCCACCTGGTCGAATATGTAATCCAAAAGATTGGTGATGGAGCCACCACTCTTCAATTGGTTGATATATTCGCTTCTGATGGAGATGGTGATATCCTCAAAATGGGCAAACACCAAGTACCAACTCCACAAGTATTTGCTGACCTTGGAGACCGAGTCGGGCTCAATGTCGTCTATGTGGGATTCGATATTGACAAGTAATTGGGGGTTTAACTTGGCTTGATATTCGCTCGTCAAAGCGTCTTCAGAGTTCAATTTGGACTTTTGGAGCTGGTATTCCACCACAAACTCCTGCTGGCTTGCCAAAACGTGTTTGTTCAAGGCAGTAACTGCTATTCTTTGTATAGGAATGAATTCACATGTATCAAGTACCTGGTAGAGCTGGTCGGTTTTGTCGCCCACTAGCTTCGAAGATATCTGAATGGTATCAAATAATCTCTGGAGAAGCGAGTGCACCAATTCGATGGCCTGGTTATCCTTTTGCAGGTCTTTAAGCATCATGTCATTGTTCATAATCATATCCAAAAGTTCCTCATTGATATCCTGGACACTATCCGTCCATTCGTCAATAGGTTCAGACACCTTGAGCACTTGTAAAATCAATCTAAATGTAAAGTATCTCAACTCCAAGCTGTCTAGTTCTGTTTGACATGTGCTCAAGTTGTCACTGACAAGTCTGACGGTCAAGGGCCACACCTTATCAGGCAAGGCACACCCACTTGATATCAACCCAGTCAAGAATCTGGCAAGAAGAACCCTCATGGGTATGAATTCTTGATCATAAGCAATGTCTGAATCCAACCAGCTTGAGATCTGGTTGATCACCATTGCTAGTCTATGAGGAGCAATAACTTCGGTGGTTCCAGCGACGAAAAAATTGATACATAAAGCCACCCATTTGATTCCGTCGCTAAGAATCTGGGTCTCCTTCTTTACACCCAAGATTTCAGCTGCAACATAGTTCCGGATTCTGTCAAACTTGGACGATTTCACAAACTCCGATCCACTCATAAGGATCACCGAAAGCTGGAGCGGATTGGACATCAATTGGTTCATGCTCAAGTTGGCATCTTCGAACGCCTGAAGCGACAACCCATCAACGGCACCGTCGACGATTTGCTTGTAGACACGAGCTGAGTAGAACTGCGTGGTTTCGTTCTTTTTCATCTCATTTACCAAGTGGTTAACAAGACGGCCCGGCGTATTGGTTGCTTCTGATGTGCCTGAAATGTGGGCCACTATATCGACAAAGGTGAAGCTTTCAAACACTTTGGTAACTACATTTAAAAGGTCTGTTCTGACACTGAGAATCTCTTCAAAGTTCTTCAACTCTGACTTTGGGCCCAAGAAGAGATAGTCACTGATATACTCAGCAATATATGCACCCCAGAGAATATACTGATAGTCGTCACTAATCTGGGTAAGTTCCAAAACAAATTTGGCTACTGCAAGAATCTTAGAGTCAAGCTTGAAGTCGTGGGCACTCTTATTGACCAATGCAATATTTTGCTGCAATGGGTTAGAAATTGCCAATGAGTCGTCATAGATGTTGCCAATTGCAACCCTTATTTTATCAGACAATTGGTCGAACGAATAATTATACTCGTGAAACACAGATGCAGCTGGCTTAAAGTCAGAATCAAATGGCGACGACAAAACGTGCTCCGCTAGAGAAGGACCCGCGAGACTGGGCAGAACTTTGCTCAAGAACTGCTTGACCTCTGGGTTACTGATGTTTTTCCACGAAGAGTCCAAGATCGACTTCACATGTGGGCTATCCTCTAAACCCATTAACTCGTCGGCCGAAACATTCAGAATAAATTGTAAGCTCTTGGAGTGGTCTGACCCGGCAGAAGCAATAGTATTCTGAAGAATGGTGTCGTCGTGCAGAACGAACTTGTAAACCAACTGGGACTCAGAAGCACTCAAATCTGTGCTTTCGGAAAGCTTAACAATGTACGCATAGATGTCAGGGAAAGATTCTTGGTCGATTTTGACATACTCGCTGACAGAAAGTATGAATTTGGGCACCTTGACTTTGTCAACCATTTCTAGTTTGGTAAAGAAATCATCAATGGTTTCATTGAGGTCCACAGAGACTGCACTCAAATACTTCAAAAAGGCCAACAACAACTTTAATGGTGGTTCGACAAAGTCCTTTTCCACAAAGCTTGGAATACTGGTATATATTTCATTCAAGCTTTCTTGATAAGATGGGTTGGTGGAGACGTAATGGGAATAAAATGTGAAGCATAGCCCTATATTTTCGGGACTTCCTTCGCTCAAACTTTCGCCGATTTGCTCTGCCAACTCAGCAAAAATTACGCCACTCAGGTTGCAGAGAGCTAGTGTCTTGAAGTAGACTTCAAAGAAGGAATTGCCGGAAGATTCCACTTTGTGCTCGCCAATAACAATCGGCTGGGTCTTTTCGATGTACTGGCCAAGTGCTTCATTGATATGCGAAAGAAACTTGGTATCTTCTTTGTAGAACGACTCGATAAATGTAGCTACCGATTTGTATAAATTGTTTAGTTTTTTGACGTCATCAGGTCTAACCGGAGCTCTCGTTTTGGCTAATATGTCTAAGATGGAAACAGTCACGTATTCTGCAAGCTCAGACTGCTGGAAGTAGTTGAATACTTCTATCATGCACTCTATACCACCAACTTTAAAGTCTAACGATGTAAGTGTATTCAATTGCTTGACAAGGGTTTTTAATATCTTTTCGTCGGGGTTGGCTTCATCGGTCTCTTCATCCTTTTCTATGGCCGAGTAGACTTTAAAGAACTTCGACAAGGCTGTATAGTAAGATGGATCCAGATTGCATGGACCCAACTTCATATAATCAAATAACCTACTCTGACTCTTACTACCTCCCAATTCCCAAAATGACTTCTTTATCTTCAAGGATTTGGCTGTTTCAGATACGGAAAACTCGGTCAATGCCGTCAAGGTGTTCCAAAAGTGGACAATGACGTTGGAATACACAATGTTGGTGGTAGGAGTGGTTGATTTGGAGGAGTTGAACTTGACATTCTTGATGAATTTCTTGGAAATCAATTTGAACAATGCTTTTGGATCTTTGAGGTATGAAATGAATGGTTTCTCATTGGCTAATATGGCTTGGATTAATGAAAGTATACTCTTGAACAAACCCAAATTGATGGTTTCTCCACTTAAGCTGGACCCCAAGTAGTCCCAGATATTGTCGCTATTCAACAACTTTTCAATTTCCTTCACCACAACTTTTGAGTCTTCTTTGGCTTCGTCGACGCTAGCCTGAGGAATCTCGAGCTGAATGATTTTGATCAATATACTCAAACTTCCGCTCACTACTCGTTCGTACTTTGCAAAGGAATCGGACTCCTTGGTGTAACGCTTGTCCGACAAACTATCTGGAGTTTCCAAGCTGATACTGGTGATTATAAAGTTGACGATTTGCTCATAGAATAATGCCCAGAGCTTTTCGACTTTAGATCTGTCGTTGCGGAAGCTGTCGAGCATGGTTTTGTAGGTACTTGTAGCCACCACTCTATCGTTGTCAAATAAACCAAATAACCAGATGGGCATTGAACTTTTGAGATATCTACTATATGCTTTTCCGCCCAAGATCTCGAGGAACTTGGCTTGTACTTGATGGGAGAAGATCCGCACAGTTCTGGAGTTGGCTATGGCCAACTTGGGGTAGAGCTGAAGCCACGAGAGAACAGTGAGCTCGTCCGTTTTGAGAAATGCATGGTTGTCAGGGTTGTTAAGGTACTCGACAAATTCGGCGAGTGACTTTTCTTTGGTGATCGAATCTTTCTTGAGTAATGATTTGAACAAGATGGCGAGATTGGCATCGCCCAAAATCAGGGGATCGGGCAACCCAGCGAAATAGTTTAGGGTGATGGGTATTCCGACATCCCCAAGCTCTCCATTACCTATTTGAAATGACATGAAGAAAACTATTTAGTGGGTAGTGGCGAATGAAACTTTTTTTTGACCTATGTCAGATAAAATGATAAAAGCGCAAGATGAAAAATTGATTCAGAATTGTGATGTAATTGAGCGTAGTGAGAATATGTACAGGAAGAAGACTTTTGCTACTTACGAGACCAGGAGATCAGTACCATAGCTACTGCCGAGTTGACTTACGAGTGACATCCCAGGATAATCTTCTACGTCCAATTCCTCCTCAATACACAGTATATACTTGATAAGAAGAGGTACCGGGACATTTTTGCCGATTTTGGCAGTTGCTCAAATAGCTGCAAAAAAAAAGATCATACTATTAATCTAAATAAGAGTAATATTAGAACCGATGGGTTCATAGTTGATCTGCGCGAGCTGGATGACCTCATCCTCGTAGTTGAATACAGAATAAGCGTTCTTGATAAATATGTCACCCAAGGTAATGACATACTCGTATGTCGAAATGGTGTGGAGTTGGTAGCCACCTGCGCCGTCAGGATAAAGAAAGTCAATGTAGGGAACGGTTATATTTAGATTAGCAAATTCAAATGAGAACAAGGTAGTCTTCCAAGATTCCTGGAAGTCGATAATAGTTCCGTTGGCGTAAAGAGCGCCAAAAACAGATTGAATAGAAGAGGCCAATGGATAAGGGAAAGCCATGGTGGTGGTACCAGTATCGACAGCAACTTGTTGGTTAATTGGGATGTAGGTGCCATTGGCGAATCTAATTCCACCGAAGGCTATTGTTGAGGGAGACTTAGGGTGTTTTGCATACGGGAAACTGACCAACTCACCGGTGTATTTGGCGTGGTCAATTCCTCCAAAGAGAATTGATCCATACTGAACAGCTTCATTTGTAGGCTCAAGATAAATCGAGAGCCCAGCCCTCTTGATGTAGTTTTGACTTTTCAATGCTGATGGAAAGTTTAGGTACTCTTCAGATTCATCAACCAATTCCATATTTTGGGTGCCAACACCCAAAAGATTCCATGAGCCTTGGGCAACACCCAAAGGGAAAGTTTTCAAGGGTGATATCATCTAAGCGAACAGTATCAGTATACTCTTCATAAGTCCACCAGCTAGGAATTGTATTGTATAAATTCGTGGCGGAAGTGGATTGACTAGGATCATATTGGGATAAGTTGAAGACTAAATCACTGCTTCCGGTATCTACTATCACAGGAATGGAAAGCTCTTGACTGCCAACGTTCAAGTCAAGAAAGTAGTAGTCTTCCTGGAAGTAACTGGTTATGGTATCCAGGTGTGTTCCTGGAGGTAAATTTTCGTTGACCCTGGTCCTGTTGACTGTCAAGCCAAGCTTCACCACGCCATCAGGCAGATCTGATCTGACAGAGGGAATCGAAACGGCTGCAGCACTACTAGCCAAGGCCAAAATAGTAATATTTGCAAATAATGGTGTCATTGAAGAAATAGTTAAACGACTATATACGGAGAACTCGTCTACTTTTATACAGCACAGAATTGAACTTGAGCTGTTTCTACACTACAAGAACGAATTTCATTGATGCCACATCGCTAGGGATGTAACTATGATAAAAAAAGGTAAAAGTTTAAGCACTGATAACGTATATCGCAATTTTCTCGGAATATTTATTTCGAGTTAAGCCTTCCTAGGACGAGCCATTGTTGTATCTAAGTATAACTGATTCACCTGTAATGATAAAGTATGCACCCTCTACATTATCCTGACTTCTATAATATGACTGACAATTACCATTTTAATTGACTATATTGAGCTAACCACTGTTTGATAGTTAAAATGATAGGAGTCAAGCGACTTTTACATGTAAACAATTTTTAGTAGCATAAGAGTATCGCATATGAGTATCGCCAGTCCATGGCTAAGTTTGTCGTGACTAAGGACTGTATTCTTTTGCTATCGCTCGGACAACTTTTAGTTGAGATCTAATGTATTGTAGAGGTTATACGTTGATTCGATTGTAAAAGTTCTGAACTGAGGTCGAAACTGTCACCTTGCTGGGATGGAAGTTTCGTATTTCAAGATGGTCCTTGTTGGTAGCTCTTGAAATTGCAACATAGACTTGGCCTTTTTCAAACACTTTCTTCAAGTCTACCTTTAGTCTATCAATTGTTTGGCCCTGTGCCTTATGGATAGACATAGCCCATGATAAGAGCAAGGGCAATTGCTCACGGACGAGCTTCTGGGAGCTGCCATCGCTGGAAACACCTGCTGATCTACCCTTGTCAATGGAGAATTCGTGCCTATCTACAAACAACGGGATATCAGATCCTCTGATTTTGAAGTTTACAACCGGATACAATTCTGAGACGGTCTGTCTGGACGCAACTTGACAGAGCTTGTCGAATTTGAGTCTTCTCTCAGCCGGAATTTGATTATACGTTACGGTCTGTTGAGCATTCCATGCTTCCGTCTTACCTATTCTTGACGATAGCAACCGCATCTCTTCAAGAATCTGAGGATTGGACAAGTCAGGAACTCCATAAAGCTCGATCGTTTTCTCCCATACTTTATATTCGGTAAAGAATAGCACTGTGCCTACCGATCCATTCACAATGTCGTTGGAATAGTTTATCAAGCACATCACCTGTGCTCCTTCTTTGAGCTCCAACATCTCCTCACACATCAAACTGTCCAACTGTTTCTTTTCCATTTCATTCGCCACAAGATCCTTGGCTCTGTATATGACTGGCTGTGATTTCAATTGCCTCAACCGACTCATGTTTGCCTGCTTGACTTCGTACCTGGTGGGGTACAATTCTGTAGGCTCGATTCCGTCGTCATAATTGACTTTACGAGCCAACTTGAGGAATTTCTGTTCTATAGCTGCATCTATTTTGCCACACCTAATGGCATTTAACATATCGATTAGCTCGTTATCGCCCTTTTGTCTGAACACTTTGGTCAATATGATAGTCTTGGAAATAACGTTCTTCCATGCATCGGTATCGAAACAGAACTTGGGTTCCTCTCCACCCTTGCCAATTGGAGGCAACTGGAAGAAATCCCCCGTACATACAACCTGGATGCCACCAAAGGGCTTGTCGTTTCCTCTGAGTTGTTTGGCCAACTGATTAAGCTTTTCGAAAAGATCCCCATCGATCATTGAGATTTCATCTATAATCAACACTTTGAGACTCCTCCACTTTTGTAGCTGGAACAGATTTTTATTGATTCTCTTGAACATTTCAGCAACAGTGCCGCTTCCCAATCCTATCCCCAAGAACTTGTGAAGTGTCTGGCCACCAATATTACAGGCTGCCATTCCTGTAGATGCGGTGAGCCCCACACTGTCTCTATACAAATTCCTGAGCTTTTTCACCAACTCTCTCAACACCACAGATTTACCTGTACCTGCACTACCGGTGAAGAAGACATTGAGTTTGTCGTTCACTACTGAATAAATAACCTTGAGCTGTTCTTCACTGAGGGCAGCAGCGGGTTGTCTATTTTCTTCTGCTGAAAATGAAGATGGCGAGCCTAGTCTTGGGACTTTCCGAGGTTGGCCCCCACTCAACAAATCAAAGAGTCCAGCAGTATTGGTACGTTTCAAGGGTTCAGCGGTTCTTGGCTGCGACGACCGTTCTCTTTTGACGGTATTTTGCTTGGCTGGCGTGGCAATTTCTTGGATATCGTCATCATCGGGGAGAACATTGGTTGATTTGAAGTGGCTGTTTCTAGCCAATGTATTGGAATTGAAGGACCGGCTTAGGGCAGGAGTGCTGAAGTTGCTTACTTCGATAGAGTCGTACGATGTATCTGAGCTGGAAATATCATCGAATTCGTTGGTCGAACTTATGGTGGAGAGAACTGAGTTTGAGCGGGTGAGTTCTAGTTTCTGAGGGGTGAATTTCGTGTTGGGTTTGGAGGAAGGGAATGATTTTGAAAAGAAGGACGAGATGGGGCGCTGGTTCTTGACACCGCTACGGTCTCTTTGAGCTCTTTTATTCATACCACTGCATATATTCAGGGTAAAGGTAGTAGATGAGTGTACAGTCTAGTAGTAGCCTAGAGAGATCTGGTCTGTTGTGGTACGCGTCGCGTGCGAAAAGAAAGGAAAACAAACGACAAAAGTTCAATTAGCGAGAGACAGCGTGAGGTGGAAAAAAGATAGTGAGGCAGCGAGATAGCGAGACATTGAGGGACAGTATTAGGTTTGGGAGGGGTAGAGATATGGGCGAGTAGTGAGATTATGCGAGCGATATGGGTATCATGTTGCCAGAGGAGTTGGTCACGACATTCGGCGATGGTAGCCAGGAGAGTGCGGTAGTAGAGTAGTTAAAGTGGTTGTAGAGTAGGTCCAGAGGCAGGGTGCGAGACAGTAGTGATAGTGTGATTACTGTGTAGTGGAAAGTGAGAGTAGCGAGAAGTGAGGCCAGCAAAAGATTTCGTGGCTAGGACAAAATAGCAAGGGAATACTGCCCAAGGAGCGGTCTGTCGGCTATTGCCGCATTGCTACTTGGCATGGTTGTCGCAGTAACCGTCACGGCAACACGATGCAGAAGTGTTTTACAGGAATATTATCTCACGTGACGCCAATCATCTATGTGTCTTGCATATACATTAGTGTAGATTGCAGTTGAGTTTATAGGAAGCGATACACAAGCGACACAAGTTCAATTCCTGCTCCAGGGCCTTATTCCTACTAGATATATACATCGGCACCACTGGACTGTGATTTTGGAAAACACTGCCTGAATCCATACAGCCGCCATGAAGAATGGCAGTGATCTGAATCGAAGTACGGCTTCGACAGACACTGATCTAAAGAGCATAAAAAGGCCGTCGATGTTTTCCAAAGGCATAAA
Organism: Suhomyces xylopsoci; assembly: GCA_030568675.1. Classification (NCBI taxonomy): domain Eukaryota; kingdom Fungi; phylum Ascomycota; class Pichiomycetes; order Serinales; family Debaryomycetaceae; genus Suhomyces; species Suhomyces xylopsoci. Next base: position 54,191 of record JAJMGM010000022.1, on the reverse strand, counting down.
GAAACTTTCCAAGTCAACGTCTATACTAAACTTTTCTCAGATAGACGAAAATGGTGCCACGACGCCCCCTTCACGATCCGTCAGCCAAACATCCAACACTCCCACCAATGATTCAGACAACAACGAGGACAAATTCCAGGCAATTGGCTACGACAATGTGTCTGTGCACTCTAAAGAACCCATACATGTGATGTACTTGCCCGAAAGAACCAATTCTTCCATACCCCAGCCGTCTCCACGACAAGTGACCGGAGGGTCGCAGACCTCAAACACATCCCAAGAAGCTAGAGCTACCAGAGACTATCCTGAGGCAGATCTATATAATTCCAACTTCAACAACAGTAATGGAAGTTTTGTGTCTTTGGATCCAAAACACCCTCTTCCTCCTCCTCCGTCCGGCTTAGCAGGCGTGGGTTTGAACCTAGCAGGCTATGGGCTCTCTTCCGAGAACTTGGCCTCGCCACCACCATCACTTAAACCGCCCCTTTTACCCTCGAAGCATAAAAATAGTCAAGCAAATTCTCCCTTGTCGTTGTCTGATACTCAGCCACCTCCATCCCTTAAAAACTCACCGCATTTGCCTCTCAATACTCGCTTGAAATCAAACTCATCTACCAGAAAAATATCGCCGTCTCTGTTGAGCTCCTCGCCCAAACTAGGAATAGCGCCTCATCATTCTGTACAGTCATTTGCAGCCGTGGCGACCCACATCAACCAGATCCCCAAACCAGAGATTGTCGACGTGCTATTTGAAAAATTGCTATCCACTAGAGTATTTACAGAAAAGGCAGTTAAAACGTTGAGAGAGCAGCCCACAAAGCGGAAATGGGAATTGTTGCTTAGAGAACACGAAACAAATAGTGGCTTTGATCTTAAGCTTCTTACCAAACAAGCGACCAAGGCAAATTCGTCCAATGACTTCGATCTTCCTAAGAAGATTGAGCCCGATTCATACTCTCCATCCAGTCCTCACAGACCGCATCGTCCTGTGTCAAACGAATCAGATCACACACACCGTAGGGGAAGCAACTCCGATAATAGGTCGGAAGATGGCGAGTTTGCTGTACCGAAATCTAAACAATTATCTGCTATCAAAGCAATTACCAAGCTCGGAAGCTCAAGCAAAAAAGCCGTCACTCTTGATGAATCAAGTTACTCCAAACAGAAAAAGAAATCTGTGGACTCGTCTTTCTCCACCGATAGCGATCTCTTGACCCTAAAAAAGCGTAGAGACGGCTCACCCGAATGGTATGTGTCCCGTATTGTCACCGATAATCTTACCTTGAAAGAGTATAAGAAGTTGGAAAAGAAACTCCTTGAAAACTCGTTGTCTTCTAAGTACGGTACCAGATGGGTGCTGAGTTTTGTTGAGTGTCAAGGTGAGACTGCTTTATCGGTGGTGTTGCAGCGGATCAACAAGAAGAGCATCAAATCTAATGAGGAATGTGACAAGGAGTACATTATCCTCAAGTGCTTAAAAAGTATTTTGTCAGATAAGTATGATGCTGACGATGAAGACTCCACGGACGATGCATCATTACTGAGTTCAGTCACCAAAAAGAACAAGTCCAATGTAGTCAAATCAATCATATTTTCCTTGACTACACCCAGAATAGCGACCAGAATCTTGGTCACCGAGATCTTGATCTTCTTGTGTTACTATCGAAACCACAAGTACCTCCCTAATATTTTGGAGAGCATGGTTAGTCTCCAAGACCATTTCGGTCACTTTGTCAGATTCAAAGCTTGGCTACACTGTCTCGAGGAGTTTTTAGACCAATACTTCACCAGCAGTGATCAAAGATATGGCACCGAAAAGAATATTCGAAACTACTCCCTCACTACTTTGTTATTGATCAATGGAATCATGAATGGAACCACTCAGATCCAAAAGCGTGTTGAGTTAAGAAAGGACTTCAATGACTCCAGATTGCTTAAAGTATTTGATAAACTTCGGGTCATCAATAATGAAAGAAACAACGATGAGATTGAAAAATACGAGGTATTCGCGGAAGAAGACTATAACCAATTATTTAACATAGCTAGTGGGAATGCCACCAACAGTGGAGGCAGTGCGAAAAGTGTTTCGAGTCAGGGGTACGTTGATAATATCAGTCTAGACGATTTGTACAAAGAAATTAAACTCCAGTTCCCGGAAGAATCCCCTGATAATACCAACAAGCAATCTCACGCATACATTCCTGAAGACTCCAACGAATCATATATGAAATCAATCTTCCAAAAGTTCCTTTTGCTAAAAGATACCGGCCGAAGTGAAATGGAAATCAACAGGCTCTTAACTCTTATTGATTCAGTTATGCAACATATAATTGCGGAGTCTAGCATGATAGCATCCGATTCCAACTCAGTATTAAACAGCTCAATTCAAAGATTAATGGACAGACTTGTCACAGATGATACTGCCAGAAGAGCCATTTTGGAAGCTCAAGAGCTCACTAAATTAGTCAAGTATTTGGAGAGCGAGAAGAAGCAGTTAGAATTGGAAGCTAGCTTTGGAATGAACGAGACTATTGCAAATTTAAAGAAGGAAAACCAGATAAGTGCTGACAAGATCGCCTCTCAAGAAAAGCACATAGGATTATTGCAAATGCAGATCAAACAACTTGAAGAAGGAAGACAAAGAAACCACAACAGAACAAATTCAAACTCAAGCATAGTAAGCTCCTCCATACTCAAACACAACTCAGTAAGAAGTACCAATATTGTCCATGAACTAGAGACCGTATTCTCTGGCAAGAGCGGGTCCATAAAGAGGTTGAGTGACAATGAGGTTTTCCACAGGAGAAACAGAAGCTCGGTCAGCCGGAATCAAGACTTGGAGCTCGAAGAAGAAGGAGACGGCGATTCGCTGTCCGTGCCATCTAGAATTATGTCTCGGAGATCAACCAATCGAATCTCCAATGATCGTCTTTCTGCACAATTGCTTAACACCGTTGCCCCAATCAAAAAGGAACCCGATGATCATGACAATGTCTTTGCTAATTCAGACGAGCTTTCGATCATCGGCGAGAATGGCGGTGAAGTGATACGATCTAAAAACTTGCAAAAAATAGCAGAAGGGGATACTTTCTCGGAAGGATCAAACACAATTAGAACTGATGGAAGTGAAGCAGGAACTTCAGAATCCAAGTTTGATCAAATCGACGAAGTTGATGAAGAGTCTGAATTGGGACAAGCTCATATGCCTGTACCCGTCGAATCTGAGGATTCTTCAATAAATAAAGACGCTGAACTGAATACACCACCACAATCAGCACCACCGGCTTTCCCTTCAAGCTCGAGTGAGAGCGCCAAGGATAATTCAACACCTCACCTTGCTCCACCACCACCACCTCCGCCGCCGCCGCCGCCACCTCCGCCACCTCCACTTCCTGGGTTTATCAACAAATTACCTGCTCCTCCACCACCACCTTTACCACCATTTATCGGCGGAAGTGGCCCACCACCCCCACCGCCATTGCCTTCTTTATTGGGGGGAACAACGCTGATTCCTGCTACCCCACCCAGAGGCAGTGGTCAGACATCAGGAGAGAACTCTGGCCCAGTTTCACCAGTTAATGCACCTCAAACTCCCGAGGTTGATCCTCAAAAGAAAGAGCTTTTGGCAATAGTAAGACCCAAGACGAAGTTGAAGCAAATGCATTGGGATAAGATCGACGATATCAAGGAAACTTTCTGGACTGACGTCGAACATGCAGCATTATCAGATCAGTTATTGGAAAAGGGAATCTTGGGAGAAGTTGAAAAAGTGTTTGTAGCAAAATCTTCGGCCATCAAATTGAAGAAAGATATAGATCCTAAGGGTGAAGGCAGCAAAGAAGAAGGGGCTGTCAAAGTACCCAAGAAAATATCTTTCTTATCCAGAGATTTGGCACAACTGTTCGGGATTAATTTACACATGTACGCCAATCTTCTGGTAGATAGTTTGGTGATTAAAGTATTGCATTGTGATAAAGACATTTTGGAAAACATCAGTGTTTTGGAGTTCTTTAATACTGATATGTTGGTCGAAAATAGCGACTTCATGATAAGAAGCTTCACGCCGTACTCTATGGATTTTGCAAACCCTGACAGAGTGCCCGAGAAAAACTCCGATGAATTGGAAAGAGCAGATAAAATATACCTTGAGCTTTGTTTCAATTTGAAATACTACTGGAAATCAAGGTCACGGGCTTTGCTATTGACGCAGACCTTTCAAAAAGATTACTTGGACTTACTTAAGAAGCTTCAACTCATTGACGAGGCTACCAAAAGTGTAAGAAAATCTGAAAGCTTAAAGAACGTTCTTGGAATTATTAGGTCGGTGGGAAACTTCATGAATGATTCTTCAAAGCAAGCCATGGGGTTCAAGTTGGATACATTGCAAAGATTAAAGTTCATGAAAGACGATAAAAACTCGATGAATTTCCTTCATTACATTGAAAAGATTATCAGAAACGCATTCCCTGAATTTGGATCCTTCGTGGACGAATTGAGTTCACTCAATTACATCCAAAATGTATCAATTGAGCAATTGGAGAGCGACTGTCAGGACTACGAGCGGATCATTACTAATGTAAGCGATTCAATATCAAAGGGTAACTTGAGTAATAGCGATTTGTTACATCCTGAAGATAGAATCTTGAGTATAGTTTCGGGCCCACTTGAAAATGCCAAAATCAAAAACTCATTGTTGCAATCGCATTTGAAAAGAACATTAACTGATTTTGATTCGCTTATGGACTACTTTGGAGAAAATTCCAAAGACCTGAATAGTAGGAATAATTTCTTTAACAAGTTTGTGAACTTCATCAGCGAGTTCAAGAAAGCCCATATTGAGAACGTTCAAAGAGAAGAAGATCAGCGAACTTACGAAGCACGGAAGAGGATGATTGAAGAATCGAGGTTGAATTTGAAGAAAGGACGCAAGAAGTCTGGTAGTCCGGAAAAGAAAATCGCAGAAAACAAAGAACAGGCTGAAAAGCAGACGAGGGAAAAAGAAGACGAAAACGACGACGGAGTAGATGGTGACTACGAGGAAGAAGAAGACGAGGAAGAAGATGACGTGGAAGACGACGAGGAAGATGACGAAGAGGACGAAGAGGACAACGAAGAAGAAGAAGAAGAAGAAGAAGATAATGAAGATAACGAAAAACTGGACAGTACTGATGGAGAACATAAACCGAGAAACAGGAAATCCGAGGACAGTGGTGACACCTCCAAGGCAGTCATAGACACCCTATTGGAAAGACTTAAATCCAGCTCCCCAGTGACATCATCCAGTGCCAAGGATCGCAAGAGCAAGAACAGAAGAAGCAAGGCGTTATCGTTTTACTCTACAATGTCGCTTGACGATTTGCTCGACCAAGCTTCCACCACTGCCACGGTGGGATCTAGCCATGATGGCAATTCCAACAACAACACTTCTTCGAAGTCATATGAAAGTGTCAACTTGTTGAAGCGTCGAATGACCACCAGAAGAAACAAGCAACCCGACGAAACAGTGGGCTACAAGACAGACCAGATCATGCTTCGGGCCCAAGCGATGCTCAACCAACTCCGTAACGAACGCAATGATAGTGCCGAGGCTCTTTCCGAGGCCGGTAGCGAAAGATCTACTGATCTGAAATAAATAGCATTACTCTACTGGAAATAAAAATAACCGTAGACATAATACTGTATAAGCTGCAGTTGGGCTTCAAACACGCTAATTGTGTGGCTGCGAAAATTTTAAAAGTATAATTGTTACGAGCTTAAATGGCATATTTTTTGTGCAGTACGAGATTGGCAGTGGATCGAGTCAAGTTGACTCGGGAAGAGGCTCACATGCCGATCCTGACTCGAGCCTCATCGCATCCGAGTCAAACGTGTCTGACTCTCTGTTACCGAATATTTTGCATGTCAATCATCACTAGCTACAGCATATCAGATGGCGCTTTGACCAAACGAACGTGCGCTTTCGTCTCAAACCAACGCCATACACTGTAGGCTACCCAGATTTCTAGCCAATAGCAATCACCCTAGTGACTCATCGGGGAGTGAAAAATTTTTACCCGTGGGAAAATTGTAGCCGGACTGCACACAGACGGCCATCTCTGAAATATATTTAAGTATATAATTTTTTGGCTGCGGATTTCTTTTATATTTAAGACATAACGTTTCTCACCAGTAATAGCCCGTCATAGTTTTCTGCGTCATGTTGTCCAGTACTAGCCGTTTGGCGAGAAAGGCATTTGCCGCCAAACAAATCTATAGAAGTATTTCCACCACCAATGTGCGGCTTAACGCAGTAGTTGTTTCCGGAACCAAATTGGCCCAATCCATCAGACACAATATTGCTGACAAGGTTGTGCAATATAATCAAAGTCACTTTGCCAAAGAATTTGAAGGAGTCTCCGAAATCGACTTCCTGAAGTTGAAGTTCAAGCCATCATTATCGATCATTCAAGTTGGATCCAGACCAGACTCTTCTGCGTACGTCAGATCCAAATTGAAGGCAGCAAAGTCGTCAAACATTGAGTCCAATCTTATAAAACTTGATGAGAACATTAGCCAAGACGAGCTTTTGGAAGAAATCGAGAAATTGAACAAAGACCCAAAAGTCAACGGTATTCTTGTGCAGTTGCCATTGCCAAAGCACATTGACGAGACTTTGGTTACCAACTCGGTTGCTACCATTAAGGATGTTGATGGGTTCGACAGATACAATGTCGGAGAATTATCCAAGAGAGGAGGTAACCCACTTTTCAAGCCATGTACTCCTAACGGTATCATTGAGTTGATCAAGACCACCGGAGTCAAATTGCGCGGAAAGAACGCCGTGGTTATTGGAAGATCCGACATTGTTGGTACTCCTGTGGCCGCCATGCTCAGAAACGAAGACTGTACTGTCACTATCTGTCACCGTCACACCAACAATTTGCCAGAAATAGTTGCCAACGCCGATATCGTGGTGGCCGCTGTGGGTATTTCTGAGTACGTCAAGGCCGATTGGATCAAGAAAGACGCCATTGTTATCGATGTAGGTATCAACTACAAGGACGACGCCAGTGCCAAAAACGGTAAGAAGTTGGTTGGAGACGTCGACTACGAGCCAGTTGCCAAGGTCGCTTCTTTCATCACACCTGTCCCTGGTGGAGTTGGTCCTATGACCGTGGCCATGTTGTGTTCTAACGTTTACGATGCGGCCGTTTTACAAGCCCAAAAAGCTCACGAACATGCATTTAAGCCATTGCCATTGAAGCTCCAAAACCCTGTCCCATCTGATATCGAGATCTCGCGCGCTCAAAAACCAAAGAAAATCACCAAGATCGCCGAGGAATTGGGATTATTGGAAAAGGAACTTGAACCATATGGTCATTTTAAGGCCAAGGTTGACCCTAAGCTCGTCAACCAGAGATTGGACGACCAGGCCGAAGGATCCCCTGTAGCCAACGGTAACTACGTCTTGGTAGCTGGTATCACTCCTACTCCTTTGGGTGAAGGTAAATCCACCACCACTATGGGATTGACCCAAGCTTTGGGTGCTCATTTGGGCTACAACTCCATTGCTAACGTCAGACAGCCTTCTATGGGACCAACTTTCGGTGTCAAAGGTGGTGCTGCCGGAGGAGGATATGCTCAAGTCATTCCTATGGACGAATTCAACATGCATTTGACCGGAGATATCCATGCTATTTCCGCTGCCCAGAACTTGTTGTGCGCTGCTGTCGACACCAGAATGTTCCACGAAGCCACTTCCAAGTCCATTGCCGGTTTCTACAAGAGATTGGTGCCTGCAAAGAAGGGTAAGAGATCGTTCACTCCTTCGATGTTGGCCAGATTGAACAAGTTGGGAATCAACAAGACCAACCCTGATGACTTGACTGCCGAAGAAATCGAGAAATTCGCCAGTCTCAACATCGATCCTGACTCCATCACTATCAAAAGAGTGGTTGACTGTAACGATAGATTTGTCCGTGAAATCACCATTGGTGAAGGAAAGAACGAAGCTTCTAAGTTCCCACCTCGTAAATCTGGTATGGACATTACTGTTGCCTCTGAATTGATGGCTATTTTGGCTTTATCCACCTCTTTGAAGGACTTGAGAGAAAGAGTCGGTAAGGTTGTCGTCGGTACTCAGCGTGAAACTGGTGTAGCCATCACTGCTGAGGACATTGGATGTGCCGGTGCCATCACTGCCTTGCTTAAAGACGCCATTAAACCTAACTTGATGCAAACTTTAGAAGGTACTCCTGTGTTTGTGCATGCTGGGCCATTTGCCAATATCTCTATTGGTGCATCTTCTGTCATTGCTGATAGCGTAGCCTTGAAATTGACTTCTCCATCCAACCCTATCAACAATGGAAAGAAAGGTTTTGTCGTTACTGAAGCTGGTTTCGACTTTACCATGGGTGGTGAACGTTTCTTCAACATTAAGTGCAGAGCTTCTGGCTTCAAACCTGACACCGTTGTGTTGGTCGCTACTTCCAGAGCCTTGAAATTGCACGGTGGTGCCACTGACGTCAAGCCAGGTCAACCATTACCTGTAGAATACACCAGTGAAAACCTTGAATTCTTGGAGAAAGGATGTGCCAACTTGGCCAAGCAAATTGCCAACATCAAGCAGTATAACGTGCCTGTTGTTGTCGCCATTAACCAATTTGAAACCGATACTGACGCCGAAATACAATTGATCCAGCAACAAGCCATCAAGGCTGGTGCTGACTTTGCTGTTCCATCCAACCACTGGGCCCAAGGTGGTTTGGGAGCCGTTGAATTGGCCAAAGCTGTGGTCAACGCCACCAAAGGATCTGACCAATCTTCCAAGCAACAATTCTTGTATGACACTGAAGACACTGTGGAAAACAAACTTTTGACCATCGCTTCTAAGATGTACGGTGCTTCGGCCATAGAATTGTCACCATTGGCCAAACAACAAATCGAAACCTACACCAAGCAAGGTTACGACAAATTGCCAATCTGTATTGCCAAGACCCAATACTCGTTATCTCACGACCCATCATTGAAGGGTGTGCCTACTGGATTTACTGTCCCAATTAGAGAAGTCAGATGTTCTGCTGGTGCCGGATACTTGTATGCATTGGCAGCCGAGATCATGACCATTCCAGGGTTGCCTACTCATGCGGGATTCATGAATGTGGAAGTTAACGATGAAGGTGAAATCGAAGGGTTGTTTTAATATATAGACTAATCACCAGGTAAATTATAGAACCGAAAAATCATATATATATAAGAGTTAATCAAAAAAAGTAGAAATATCAGTGTCTCCGTTGGCAAATCCATATGACTTGCCAAACGTCTTTTCATTTCCTATCACCTCATAGATAGCTTTGGCTACGTCTGCTCTTTCAACTGTTCCTCCGTCTTCATTTTCTGACCTGATAAGACGTAACTTACCAGTGCTTTCACCATCACCAAGATAGGTAGGCTTCAAAATGGTGTAGTCCAAATCCTTGTTGAACTCATTGATGAGGATTCTGTCAGCGTAATGTTTGGCAATAAAGTAGTTGCGAATGGAAGATTTACTGAAGATTTCTCTGTTTTCTGCAAATAAAGCACTGACCATTATATATCTGCGGGTCTTGGCCAATACCGAAGCTTCAAAAGTCTTGACGGCTGCGTCCAAGTCTACCTGAAGCAAGTTCTTGCCTCTGGAACCAGCTGTGAAAACCACTACATCATGGCCAGAGATCTGCTTGGCAATGTCTTCTGGTGAAGACTCATCCAAAGTCAATTCCGTGGTGCTAATATTCTTGGATCCTCCAGAAATACTCTCAATAGTTTGCACTTGCTCGGAGTTTCTGACAACAGCTGTGGCAGTATATGGAGAATTGGTTTGGGCAAATAACTTGATCAATTGTTGACCCACTTTGCCGTGGGCCCCAAAAACTATAACTTTACTTAATTTGGTAGACATTTTCTTGATTACTTGACAATTATCAATTTGACAATTGCTCAATTATATAGGCTAAAAGAACTGTGGCATATTTTGTCACTTTGGTTGCTTACGTCAAAAGTACGTCATAAGTAATGTTACGTAATATGTTACTAATATAAACTATAATACACTATAAGAAGATAATCTGTTTTACAAAACCACTGACTGGACTCTTCAAGAGCGATACCCAGGCTATACATGCGGTCGGATGGAGTGTTTTCTTGTCGTTACACAAGTTTATTGCGAAGATGCCTGATTGGCCATGCTTGGTTGAGTATGCAGTTGTTGATGTTGCTGCTGCTGCTGCTTATTGGCAAGCTGCTGCTGTTGTAATGCGCGCATTTTAGCTTGCTGGATAAAAACTTGTTGTCGTTGATGCACGGATTCTCTCAAGAGTCCGTAAGACTTGGAAAGAAGCATCGAACCGAATCTGATAGATTGAGTATCGTCGCTTATAGAATTGAGTCTTGACGGATCCAAACTGAACGGATCTTGAGCACCCTTCTGGCTTTCAGAAAGGTCATTGTCGAATCTCCAGTTCGAGTCCAATCTCTTTATAGTATCCGCTCTAGAATCATAAACATTCGCAATCTTGTTAACTTTTTCACTAATTGCCTCGTTTTCTTTTGGCTTGTCATTGTCATCTTCATTATCATTGAAATTCAAAAATTCATCTATAACATCATTTGGTCTATCAATTAATCCTCTTCTATCAATGAATGTTCGATTGTTTCTTCCTGCACGTTTTCTCAAACGGAAGATTGGTTCAGATATTTTAGACTCTTCTTCAATTTCATTAGAATGTTGTTGACGTTGCTGCTGATAACCGTAGCCGTTGTTGTACGCACTAAAGTTATGTGTTTTAATATTGGAAAAAAGCTGTGAAATGTAACTTGCTGAATTGATCCTGTTGTCTTTGTATTTGTCTTCGAGCAAAGTCTGCAAATGAGGGAATGGTTTGGATGGGATAAGTTCTCCATTTGAGCCTCTGAAAGTCTTCATACCAGGCAAAGGCTTTTTGCCTTCTTCTAGTAATTTCTTGAGTGATTCAGAAATGTAGTTGGTTGTATTTATTTGATGGAGGTGCGCAGCTGCAATCGATGAGTATGGTATGTGGCTCAACTCGGCACAGTTTTTGTTGGTCGAAATATCAAAGTAAGGTTGGTATGGATCGTCAATAGCATTGACAAACCCTTTGTCTTGCTCTTTTCTTTTGCGTAATTTCTCCAAAACTGCCCGTTTGATTGTCTCGTTCTTTTCTTTAAGAACAAATGACACTGTCACGAGATCCATATCTGGAATTTTCGATGGTGGTAATTTGACGTATGGTTGGGTAGAAGAAGTACTTTCGTCTTGCTGAAGTTGCTGGAGTTGTTGCTGTTGCTGTAAGAGCTTATCTTTATGGACCGCATTGGTACCAATTGTGGCGGTGCCTGGAAGTCCATCTCTATCAAGTTTTCTTTTGTCCATTCTTCTTGCCTTGATTGTATCCTTTTCGTCATCTTCATCCTTGATTTTGATAATCTTCTTTCTTTTATGTGGATAGAATAAGTGATCATCTCCCTTAACGCCTACTGCCCTCTTCAAATTCTTACCTTCCACACGCAATTTGAAAATCGCCTCTTCGGTTTTCCAATCTTGCGTCTTGATCAATTCCCTTTGGGTTATGCACATAATGAGGTCACGAGCTTTACGCATCGATTTCTGGAGTTGTCTGATTCTTTCTGCTCCTACAGTATCTGCCCTTCTTGTCTTTCTGGCTTGACGGAATTCACGACGACGAAAACAAATATATGGATCGTTATCATTATCTTTTTCGTTGGCGCTTGGATCTTCAAATTTCAAGCCGGGATGTATAGACTTTCCCTTACGATCGATTTTCCGCTGCTTCCAATGGTTGTAAATGGGCTCACCAAACAATTGAAGCAACTTAGATATATGTCGAGGTTTCGGCTCAGGCGAAGCTGAGTATGCATGTTTGTCATATAACGTTACAAATTCATCTGTTTGAATTTCTTTGGCCAACTTCTCTTTGAGCGCTGAGGATGAAAGGTACTTCGAATTTGGAATATTGCTATTGGCGGGACTCTTGAGATCCTCAAGTATGTATGCAGATATTTCGTCATAAGTTAGGATATTGGTTGCATCCATTGATAAAAACGGTTGCTTTTCTTCGATTGTTTTCTCGAATTTTTCGCATACCATTTCGAATTCCAAATCAGAGCATTTCCTGGAGTTTTCTGATTCGTTTTCGTTTTTGAGTTTCTTGCTTAGTTTAGGATAATTTACATTCAAAACTTCATTGACAAAAGTTTCGTCTATCTCATCCATATTGAATTCAACACCAATGGTGTCTTCGATTGTAGCACTGAAGGCGATATATGATTTCGGTTCTTTAAAAGTATGGTCATTATAGTATTTTGGGGCATCTGCCCAAACTTTAGATGCATCAGGTGTGGGGATGTACACGGCATTGGCTTCTGCTTTGGAATCGTTCGATTTGGAATCATTGGCCGATTTCTTATCCTTTTGCTTTTCCTCTCTCTTAGATCCAAGCAATGCCTTTTGTGCTGCATTTATCACTTGCTGTAAATGTATTTCATCCTCCTCATTTTTGTCAACACCAGTTTCCACCGCGTGGAGATCACTTTGTTGTGGACCGCCGCCATTAACATTCAAGTGATTGATCTGACTAGGTTCCAATTCATTGTTTATATCTAGGGTTGGTAGGTCTTTCTGACTGTATATGGTAAGTGGTTGTTTAACTGATATTTTTCGTTGACGGAACCGAGCACCTGAAGCATGCTGTTTAGCGTTACCCGAGTTTTTGGATGGTAGAATGGCCATATTTAAAGCAAAACTGGGAACGGCGCCTTGGCGTCGGGTGGTAGATTACTGCTCTCTTCCTGATTGATTGATTACAGGCCTTGTGAAACAATTTTAGGTCCAGTTGTTTTTGGTTGCCTTTGTTATGTAGTGCGGTTCGGATCTTGAGAATTTGTCGGAATTTTCGTCAGCGAGAATTTTTGTTTTCCCCCTGTTTCTGGCCGGCACTTTATATTGACAATGACAAAATTGGTATGGATGATCGCGCTTTTGGCGTCGGAAATGAGTGGGGTGCTTCCTGGGATGATTTAATATGCGGTACACCCTTTAAATTTAATTGATTAGGAGTAGCCCCATACACTAGTACTGCAACGGGTTCAGGGGTGTTGTTGACAACAGCGCAAAATTTTCTCTGTGTTTAATTGGAGGACGCCAAAAGAGGGGCCGGTGCGTGAGTCACGTGTGACGTCACGAGCGTCGCTATTGACCAATACCGACAGACGTAGTAAGCCAACGTAGAATAAGGCTCAACTAACAGATAGTGGAACATCCTTACTGTGTTGTTTCTTTCCTGTATTGTGTGAAACAAAGCTGCTGAACAGCCGAAGCTTCTTTTTTTTTTTCACATTTTGCAATATCAAGTTCTTTGACATGTCCCGTCCCAGCGAACCCATTCCAAAACCTTTCCTATACCTCTCAATAACTTTCTACTCCACTGTTCTTCAAAGTAGCTATCACGCTATTGGAGTTATATCAGATCTCTAAAAAAGGTAGAGTCCCATCCTGGAAGTGGTTGTCGGATGTTGGGACGATCGGGATGTGACGAGCCATGCCAGTTATCACCTGCTCTGAACTCATGACCGTGTCAGGATTATCTACTCACCTCTAGCTCACATATTGAGCAATATCATATCATCTAATCCATGTTTTATGGTAAAAACGTATTCTGTCAAGAAAAGAACGAGTGGTCTATTAATGCCCTTTGAGGATTAATTGGCTGCCGTCATTTACGTAATGGGATGGGGCCCCTGTTACGTAAGCGAGACTTAACGGCGGCGCAATCTCGGCTTGCGTTCGCCTGCAGTCCCCGCAGCAGGGCGCCCTGGTGTGTGCAGGACTAATAACCGCGAGCGATTCTCCGGTTACATAAGCACTCCTATATGATAAGGTAACTGCAGTTGGTAAAAAACTATACTAGGTGTGCAAGCAGCGTCATAGTAACTGGGTAGGCACATTTTATGAGTGGCCCGAGCAAGGAATAAGCCACTGATCTAAAAAAAAAAAAAAGAAAGAATTTCGGAACAACTGCTGCTTCATACCAAATGGCGGCACCAGACCTTCCGGGTATCACACCGTTTTTGAACCTGGTAAGCCCGGGGTTCCCGTACTTGGATCACAACATACATTACAGCTTGAAAGATGAACCGATTGGAATGGATCTGAGCGTGAGCTGGCCAATCGCCGGCACAAACACCACCGCCAAATTGAGCGATACATACTTGAACATCGCCCGGCCACCATTATCGTCATCGACCAACGAATCCACCACCTACGTATCATTGCCATACCATGTCACCAGCTTGTTCAAGAAGGTGGTTGCTACAAAAGACAAAAAACAGGAAGGAAATATGCATATTGGGGCCAATGTGAACCCTCTCAACCAGGATCCGTTCAAGATGATCAACCTCAATCCGGGATGTATTACCCATATTATAGAGACAAAAAATGCTTCAGTGCATACGCCACATAGTGATGAACAGCTGCAAAGCCAAAATCCGTTCAATAAGCTCACAAATAACCTCAACAAGCTATTGAAATTCACCACCTACAGCACCACCAAACAAGCGTTTGAAAAGTACCACAACTTGCTTCAGCATAATGAGCCAAAAAAGGATACAAGCAGTACAGGACCGAATACCTCCAATAGCGTTTTTGACAAGATTTTGCACTATAATCCATCAACATACCACAGTGAGTTGAGTGCACCTTCGACGTCCAAATTGCTTGTGTCGACCCATGCAAACGTGCTAAATGTGATAGCCATAGGATCCGACTCGAACTACAAAAATACTAAGCAGATCACCACCAAAGACCCGGCCTTTCCCTACCAAGGTGAGTTTGGTGAGCAGCTTCCTCGGGGGCCTGTGAATCCGAACGAATCCTCCAACGAAGACATCAAAGAGAAAGACTTTTTGAATCACAAAACTATCGAGGAGCCTCTCTTGCGGTTACAGTTTCGCCATAGCTCGGTTGTCACAGCCCTTCACACGTTTATGTTCTTGAATCGCGAGCCAGTAGTTGTTGTAGGGTTGGATTCAGGAGAGGTTGTAGTGATTAATTTGACACATTTGAGTTACCAGGTATTTGACGACTTGGGACTCGAGAGATATGGCCGTCACCAGTCTGATTCTGCTTCCATTAAATCGGCGCACTCAACTTCAAACCACAACTACTCGCATCTCTTTGGAAACACTCCTGTTACTGCCATCGATGTGATATCCCATCCACGATTCGACTTTCTTATTGTAGCAGGCTATTCCAATGGTGAGATTCTCATTATTGATCCAACCAATACCAAGGAGGAGAAACCAAAAAGACCGGGTACCAATAGATATGTAAAGAAAGTGGTGGCTATAGATCCGTACGTCACCTACTTTAAAAAGTTCGATTTGAGTATTTACTCGGCCATAAATGAAAAGAAAAGTGAAGAGAATCCCAGTTATCCAGAACACTTGGTGGGGCACTTCAAATTCTCCAACAAGCCCATCACAGCCATTACGTCCACCATTCCATATGAGCCTAAACCAAGCGAAAACGCCACTTCAGGTAAGCTCAGAAACCCCATGTTATTGACTATAGGCTGTGACGATGGCTTTGTGCGGTTTATCGACTTGATGTTCACCCGAAAATTACTCAAAGAAGGTACCATCAAAAAGATTAAAGACAAAGAGTATCCCACGTATGAAAAGTCGATTATCACCGATGTAATCTCCAATTATTTCAACGACGGTATCACCGATATCAAGTTTTCTCCCGATTGTAAGTTTCTATGTGTGGTCGGAAAGGGTGACTTAATAGAAATATTCAAAATGACCTACTACAACGTGAATGGTTTATTAAACAAAAACTCTAGTGGTGGCAAGCACCACAACCACACCAATAGCGCCAGTTTGAGTGGAGGCAGAAGATCAAGAAGTGGCACAATAGGCAGTCTCAACTCAGGGACCCAGCCAACAACCGCAGCCAGTTTATTTCTGCCGCAAATAGGAAGCACTCCCACCAATAGTCTTGATATTCAAAGGTCCGCCAACCACCATATACCGTCTACAGCCCAATTCAACCCACCCATGATCAAAGATGTCAAGATACTTGCTCGTTTCAAGGGCCACACCAATACCGTAAGGAAGCTCAAGTTTGTCAAGGAGTCGTTATTGGAGGGAAACATAGAACAGCCTTTTGCTGGTTTGGACGAGCTGGTCTACAAGTTAATTAGTTGTGGCTACGACGGGAAAGTGATTATATGGGAATTCGACTACAAAGCATTATTGAAACTCAAGCTGCCCCCAAAGAATAGAGACGACAAAAAGAAGGAGAAACCCAAAGAGCAACAAGATAAACTGGATGTGAGGAATGAAAGTAAAGAGCGTGAAGGGATTCTTAATCGCAGAACGAGATCAGATGGACTTCAAGGACCGAGTGGGTCTAAGTCTCCTGTTCCCATAGTGACTCATGGAACTAGCCAGTCGCCCATCAAGTCTCGCAAGAACACTTACCAGTTTGGAAACCTTCACACCAGAACCAGGTCCATCAATGGAGAAGAGTTCACCACGCCATTGCTAACCGTAAATTCGCCCACTTTCAATAACCTCAATAATTCACTAAACAATATCGCCAGCGGCGCTACCATGAACATGAACACCATTTTAAATGCTGTCTCCACCAACGACTCCGAGGGCGGATCGCCAGCGAGCGATACTGTGAATAACGAGCGTCATTGGTTGGAACATGTCGAACTAGTGACCTCGTTCTACCAATCACTACTCGACCTCAGGTTTAAGAGACACTACAAAGCACTTACCAAAAACACCAAAAATGCCGCTGCTGACTATGGAACCATTTTCCATCCCATAGTAGACGATAAGCAGGTGCCTTCGATCGAACAACCATTGTTGGTGTTGGACATTTCGAGCCTAGTCCACGATGGAAAAGTTGACGGGTTCCATTTGGATGCATTGAACTTCTGGTGCTACGCCAAAAACGGTGATGTCTTTAGATACATCATTCAATAGTAATTGTAAATATTAGACCAATACATATCTACATGCCCAAACCACTAACTACTAGCTGATTCGAGAATACGTTGTACTTAATTTCTACTTGAAAATCTAATTATACATATATTATGCAATGACTAGAGAGTCTTTAGAGTCAATATCTAGAGAGCCTTGTCTAGTAGTTGTTATTAAACATAGAGTGTCCGTCCAATCCGAACCCCAACTCCTCCTCCAATCTGAACAAGTCGTCAGACTGTTGGGGGTTGTGCTGGTGCTGGTCGTTGAACTGGAACCCGTCGTTATCTTGTAGTGACTCTTGGTGGTTGTATATCGCCCCGCTGTTGAACTCCACTAGTTCTTGAGGCTTGGGCACAGATTGATAATATTGAATGTCCTGGTTATTATTGAGTTCCGAAGGGTTGGTATTGACGCCAGCACTAAGGGAAATGTTGTTATTGTTGTTGCTGTTGTTGTTAAAGTTGTTCATCAATTCATACTGGTTGGGTGTTGGTACTACGTTCATTGATGTGAGGTCCTGGTTGTGTTGTTCATGGTACTGGTGTTGTTGCTGTTGCTGTTGCTGTTGCTGTTGCTGCTGCTGTTGCTCTTGTTGTTGCTGTTCTTGTTGTTGTTTTAAATACTCCATCTGTTTCTGCTCCTCTTGCTCCTTCCTTTGCTGGCTTTGCAATTGTAACTGGATCTGCTGCTGTTCGTGAATAGGTTTTCTGACGAATTCCCTGAAGTTCTTGACTTCTTCTATAATTAATTGTTTCATTGATTCCATGTCATCGACCGTTTCAAACGACTTAAAGTCAAATTTTAATTGACATTCAGGTTCATCGTTTGGATCATGCCAAATCGCAAGGTATGGATGGTTAAGTGCATCATCCACGGTAATTCTCTCGTAAGGATCCAAAGTCAACATTCTTTCCAACAAGTCCAAAGCCAAAGGATTAGCATTTGGGAACAATTCTTGGTATGATACCTTGACCATGTACGGCAAGGAGCGTACATAGTTTTGGGCTCTAACAGAGCCAATTTTAGTTAAGGTGGAGTTGTTTGGAGTACCCAATATCAACAAGATCTGGTTAAGTTGGTCCACGTAATCTTTACCTCTAAACAAAGGCTTTCCTCCCAATAATTCGGCGAGAATACATCCTACTGACCAAATATCAATGGCCTTGGAATAGTTTGTGAAACTCAACATGATTTCTGGTGCTCTGTACCATCTAGTGGCTACGTATTCGGTCATGAAACCGGCGTTCTGTTCGGGGTCTTCCGAAAACCCTCTGGCCAAGCCAAAATCACAAATCTTGAGCTCACAGTCGGCATTGACCAAAAGATTTCCTGGTTTCAAGTCACGATGCAACACGTCGGCAGAGTGGATATACTTGAGACCACACAATACCTGATAAATAAACGACTGGTAGTGACTATCAGTCAAAGGCTGGCCCGATCTGACAATCTGGTGCATGTCACATTCCATCAACTCTTCATATAGGTAGATTTCGTTGAACTCGCCCGTCAAAGGATTGGGAATGATATCCAAATCGTACAAGCAAGTGATATTTTTGTGGCCTCTGAAAAACTGCAATAGTTTCAATTCACGTAACGATCTTTTGCACAAAATCTTCTTGCTGAATATGTTTGTGATTTTCTTGATAGCAACGTAGGACCCGTCTGACGACGAAGAGTTGGATGCGTTCATAGATGTGGGATCGGAAGACGAGCCAGAGTCGCCGTCATTGGAACTGGAACCGTCGTCATACTTGGCTGAGCACACAATACCATAGGCACCATGACCAAGTTGCTTGACTATTTTGAATCTTTTGTCTATAATGAAATCTTGGTTGAATACTTTGTTGACCGACCTACCGTAGTAGATAGCATCTTCAGTTTTCTCTGACATGTTGGAAGGGGGTGATAGTGGAAAGTACCGTATAGATATGAGGGGGGTACTGCTCTGGAAAGAAACGTGGGGTGTTTGATGACAAACAAAGGAATGAATTTATTGGAGACCTGCCCTCGTATAAGCTCAACTAATTAGCGAGTAGACTAGTGTGAAAATAACAATGAAATCAAGGTAGTGAAGTTATGGTGGTGGCGGACGTGTGAAGATCAGTTTTATTTTAGAAGCTAATTTCAGTACAACCGAATTTTTTGGGTTGATCAGCAATGACGCAAAAGCTAACCACAAGATGAAAATATTTCAGTGTGGGGAGACACGGAGAAGATTAAGAGGACACTTGCGGGAGGAAGTGTCTGCTAGTGTCTGCTAGTGTCTGGATTATGTTCCGTTGGTACCTTTACTTTGTTACCAATGATACTTTAATAAGCGAAAAGACAGGAATAATTAATGTACGAGCGTGGGTCCGAAATAAAGAGCCGTCAAAATATGGTCAATACAAAGTGTTAAATAGACAGGTGTAGAGGAGACAGATGTAGATTAGAAATAGATTAGAAAGTCGGTTTGTTTGTTGTCATATATAAAATTAGAAATGATGTGGAATTGACTCCATAGCTAATTAGCTGCCAACTCTGATTTCCATTTATTTTCCTGCCACAGACGTAATGCGCCAAAATTGGCGACAATAGGCGTGCAGGGTCCTTGCAGCACATGATTGTCGAAAGTTGTCATTGGAGCGAAGCAGTAGGCACAAGGGTGAAAGCTGGCTGGTTTCCGTAGTATCTGCATAACACCACCTGAGAAAAAAAAAGTCGCTCGCTCCGCAAATAGTGTATAGATGAGATCATGAGCTAATTATAGAAGCAGACATGTTTATGTTCCGAGCGTTTTTGTGTATGCAAATAATTTTTTTGCGAGCCCATCTCTGTAATCTATGAGGTAATGGCCCAAAGCAGGTGCTTGGAGGCAAGGGGTCCGTGCGGAGCAGTGAATTTTGCGATGACAGGATGTGGTGTCAATTAGCCAATTTCAGTTAAAGCCATGGTGCCCTGGATCTATTGTATCGGGGCGCCGTTCGAGCGGTCAGGTACACCACTACCTAATCATCCGAGATAGTGCGGCAATAAGCTCCTTCGAACCATTTTTGTGTACCATGTAGACCCTCGCAATTCCTGGGCATACTCTAGGTGAACGAGGGCCGACCAAAGAGGTATTTCACATACCAGCGATTCCACAGTTAGCTTCACCCAGTGCTTACTCCCGATTTACCTCTCAGTCTATCAATACCCAACACTCTCAATATAGCATAAATACTGCTCGTACTATTTACACAATTTATCATGTGTGCATTGCATCCTCCTAACTTTCTGGGGTAGCGAACACCGATGTAACGTCACACCGCGCGAGAACGCCGCGAGTCCGACAATTTTCGGTGGGGAGTTGTTCGTGGCAGAAAACAATAGGAGGACGGCGCGGGCCGCCGCCATCGCTGAGCTGCCCCATATAGGTACTGGTTTGAGCCAGTGTTTCAAAAAGCATTTGTCGCCTGATATCATCACATTGTCGCATCTGTCATCGGTGACGCATTCCGCTTTGTACAAAAGTGTTTCGCTCGCTACTCTTTTAGTGATCAAGAAAAAAGAACTGCGAATTACTGAATTAAATTAATTGAATTCAATCTGAATCAACAATAGTACACCAAAACTTGTCCCTTAGTAAACCTTATATTCTTCATTGATATGAACGAATCCAAGGACAGGCTAGACGACTTGGCGTCGCTTTTCATCCCCGATATTCTTCACCACGTCCCGTCTCCAAACCAGTTGGATACCTCGCCGTCGGGAGTGACCGTCAAACAAGAAGACTACGACTACAATTATCAGGGCCAAAGAGACGTTGATGACATGGAGTCGCCCCAGGGCCACAAACTTAGTCAGTCCGATGCTAATACGGTAGCTGCTGCTGGTATGGTGGCCTCGGGGCCCGCCGCCGGCCAGTCGAGCCTCAACAACAACTACAATAACTTCATAAGTAACAACAACTTCATCAGCAGTGCATCGGGACTAATCAGCGCGGGCCAGGCGCCATTGAACCAGCAGTATCAACAACAATATAATCAGAATCAGCAGTATTATAGTCCCTACGACTCCAACCAGCACATGAATGGCCACGGCCACCACCATCTGATCAAGCAAATAGCCATGTATGGCATGGCCTCACCATATAACCAGATTCTCTTGAACCAACAAGGACTGCCGCAGCAGCCCCAACTTCAACAAACACAGAAACAACAGCAGTTTGCCCAGAATCAGTTCCAACAACCACAACAGTTCCACCAGCACCTTCACCATCCACAGCAGGCCCATGACGAGCAGTATGCCCAACTTATGCATTTCCAACAGTCGTTTGGCCTCCATCCATCAAACTCCAACTCAAACCTCAGCCTGGCCAAATCCAACCGTGACCTCAACTGGCTCTCAAATAATAGCTTAGATAGCATGATGCTCAATAATGGCGGTGCTGGCGGTGCCAGTGGTGGTAGCGGCGAATCCTCTGGTGGTGTATATCGTGCTAACCCCTCCTTTGTGTCCGACAAGATCCCCACTCCAGATCCAGTTGATCCAATGGCTGACAACATGGAAGACCAGCCAAACTCTCCTGCCCTTGAAAACTCAGAACCGGCCAAGAAGAAGATCAAAATTAAGATCAGAAAGCGTGATATCAAAGGCTCGGAGTACCAGATCGATTATGCTGCTCGAAAGTGCCGAGCCTTGTTGGACTTTAAAAAGGTGGCCGAGCTCTCAACCGACCCTGACTCATACAAAATCATCGACAAAGATAATAACGAGGTCAATGTAGATTTCAATGGCTTCTTGAATGGCCGTCTTCTCACTAATGATACTGACAACAACAACTATATTTTTGCCAAGCACTCGTCCAAGAACGAGGACGAAAGTGACGAGAAAGCAGGAAAATCGGGCTTGGTGGAGATGGACGATTTCCCCGATAATTCTGTCAAGCAAGACCCTCGAGTGTTGTCGTGTTATCGTAGAAACTACATCCAGATATCGCTCAACATGAACATCAGTGGGCTCAAGCTGAACAGCAAGCTCTTCCGTGTTCGCAGTAGTGAATATGGTTACTCAATCACTAGAGTCATCAAGTACTTCAAGATCGAAGTTCTGGCCAGCACCTCTGCATCCAACTCCCGAAGCGTCCCGTTATTCATCAAGAGTGCCAAAGAGAAAGATTCCAATGAAAAAGACACCGGCAAAAAGGACGACGATTCTACCATTAAACCTGCGCCCATAAACAGCCGCGAACATATTATTATACTTAATGACGACACGGAAATTGAAAACAACGAGATAGACAAGTACTTTATCATCAAGAAGCTCCAGTTCAAGAGCGCGACGCCCAACAACGGGAACTTGACGTTTCAAAACTACTATCACTTGCGTATCAAGCTTACTGCCATAGTAGCTGATCTTTATTATGACGACTACGTAGATGAAGACTTTAACAACGGAATAGGTGCTGGAGTGGGAGACGATGAAGGGCAAGGGGCAGGAAACTCCGATAACAGCAATGAGATTGTGCTATATGAGCTTGTTAGTGAGCCCATAATTGTGCGAGGCCGTAACCCCAACTTCTATTCGGAAAGAAACGATATATTGATCAAGGGCAGGCCTCCTAATGAGAAAATTAGCTTTAAAGCAGCTGGTAATAGCGAGTTGGACGAAAACGATGAAGATGTGGATTTGAACCCAGGTTCTGCATCAAATGCCGTCGAGACTACCGTTAAGAGCACAGAAAAGCCCGTAGTTGAGGAAACAGGCTCAGTTGAACCATCTCGACCTGTAAATGATGTCAACGATGAGGATGAAGAGGTGTCATCAGCCGTGGAATCTTCGGTGGAAGAAGACTTCAATTTTCAACAACTATCTCGCAATCCCCAGATCAGTCTGGGATCATCGAATCGTAGTGATTCGAAGCATGGTTCGGTGCCACCACCGCTCGCATATTCAGGAACTAACAGCACCGCCATTGACTTGAAATCAGTCAATCGATACAAATATTTCCCTATTTCTAACGTGTATTACTTACCACCCATCAATGCTGTTTATTTCCCTCATGGAGCTCATCAACAAAACTATAAGGAACCCGACCTGAGAACCCCCCAGGCTGAACCTATAGTCAGTGAGAGAAGAAAGAGCTCCAATGTCTACTTCAGATAATGTTTCTTATTCCCATTCAATTAATGAAGTTCTATAGATGAAATATGAATAAAATAACCAATTATCGCAAATCTCCATGTGTTTTGGACTTGTATTATAATGCTCGGATTAATAAGGCATCAAATAATCAACTGTAACCTTGTACGAGTAACTCATTATAATTAGCACTAAAAATAGATTAAAAATTATTCAAAAAAATTTACGGGTGGCTACTTGAATTTACAATTATTTTGTTAATTTTTTGCAAAAATACTCTTCTTTTCCCTTGTCTCAGACATTTCTGATGGTCATCTCCACTCTATTCGATCTTACAAACTACACAATTTGTATTTCAATTCAATTTATTCTTTATTGCTTTGTATGTAAATAAATATTGATAAACTATACTCGTAAATCGTTGTGGTTGGTATTTTTCTTCAAGCTGGCTAGCAGCTCAATTCAGTGGATAAGTTTACTCCTTGATAATAATGGAAGCAGCACCCATACCAGTACCAATACACATAGAAGTAAGACCTATTTCACCCTTCTTCAATAATCTCAAGATAGTGGCGTATTGTCTGGCACCAGTGGAACCCAATGGGTGACCCAAAGCGATGGCACCACCGTTGATGTTCAACTTTTCAGGTGGAATGTTGACGGTTTCAGCAGAGTATAAACATTGGGCAGCGAAAGCTTCGTTAACTTCAAAGACAGAGACGTCGTTGACAGTTAAACCGGTCTTTTGCAAAACCTTTGGAATGGCAACAGCTGGACCAATTCCCATAATTTCAGGTGGGACACCAACAGCAGAAGTCAAGATGTACTTACCTTCGATCTTGTAACCCTTGGCTTCGGCCAAAGATCTTCTCATCAACAAGACAGCGGCGGCACCGTCAGAGACTTGGGAAGCGTTACCAGCGTGGGTAACACCGGTCTTAGAGAAAGCTGGCTTCAATTTACCCAACTTTTCGGCAGTGACACCAGGTCTTGGACCTTCATCGGTGTCGACAGTTACAGACTTGTAGGTGACGTTTTCATCATCGTCTTCTTCAGCAAGGAAGGATTCGATTGGCAAGATTTCGTCCTTGAAGGCACCAGACTTGACAGCTTTTTCAGCCTTTTGGTATGATTCGGCAGCAAAAGCATCTTGCTTTTCTCTGGAAATGTTGTACTTCTTGGCAACGTTTTCGTTGGTGATACCCATAGGAATCATACACTTTTGGAATTCTTCATTTTCAGAGACTTGCTTGGTAAGGGTTGGGATGGATTGTGGTCCGTAGTTAGCAGACATGGATTCGACACCAGCACCGATACCACAGTCGATTTCACCGGTCTTGATCTTGTTGGCAATGTCGGAGATAGCAATCAAACCAGAAGAACATTGTCTGTTGATAGCAAGGAAGGCAGAGGAGTTTGGAATACCGGCGGCTAAACAAGCACCACGGTGCTCAAAGGCACCGGCACCACGGTTAAGAACGTTACCAACGGCCACGTCTTCAATCAAGTTGACATCGACACCGGTCTTTTTGATGAAGGATTCCAAGAATTTGGTCAAGATGTAGTCGGAACCAACATCCTTGAACAAACCTCTACCACCCTTGGTCAAGGCAGTTCTGTAGGCGGCGACGATAACAACGTCGTCTGGGTTCTTTTGAAGCAAGGCTTGCTTGGAGCTAGGACTCAATTGTCCGCTTAATTGGTTTAATCTATCCATTTCGTGTTATTTGTTATTGTGTAGTTGAAACTAACGAGCGGCAATAGTCTGGGGAACCGCTCCTTATATATTTACTACCCCAACTTTTCACAGGCTTAGTGGGGATTTTTAATCACCCGCGGGCGTGCACCTGAACGGGACCGCGGCGAGCGTGCTGCTTATCCGCAGGCTCTGCTGAGATTTTGAGGGGCGCGAAAGGTGGGGAGAACTGTGCGAGTGACAGCTGCGACTATGGTTTGGAAGGTTCTATGTGGCAAAAACAAAACGTTATTTGGAGGGGCTAGAGTCGGCGGATGATCTACAAAGTTAAAACTGGGACCGAGGAACCATGGCGTATAATTACATAGGGTTTTTACCTGGCCTATTTGTCATCAGCTCTTCTCGGATGATTGACCAAGGGTCTTGCTCGGTATGAAATTTAGCGACATGCGGCGTGCGGCCACCGAAAAATGAAAAACAGTTTTTACCGAGGCTTTCCGACAAAGATTGGCGTGGGGTGGATTTACACCTCGGCCAGCCGGGCCCGTCGTCATATTCAGGTTCGGTAGTATATTAAGTTTTTACTGTTTGTGGTAAGTCTATGGACTATATACTATTAGTGGTACAATTACACTAGTGATAAAATTACAGTAATGGTAATCTGATAATGAGTCGCACTTTTTATTCCTCCTTGGGCTAATCAGAAGATAGCGGTCAGTTCCACCGGGGACGACCTCTATTATAGCCTCGTATATTCATGTATTGTGCACACGTGAATATCTAATCTTCTCTTTCAAATGAAAAGATCCCGATAAACGGCTCGATGTTGTCTGGTCTTCCTTCAGGACACTTGCCGCGAAAAACAAGCGTGGGAACCTCTTCTTCTTCATACTTGTCGCGCTCTGCTGTTTTTTTGCTTTGCTCGTCGTTGATGCTATTCTTTTTGAGGGCGAAGATCTTGGTAAAGTCTATTCGTAACATACCCTCTTCGTCTACCATCACATACAACTTGTACTTTTGATCTATTAGGTTGTTCAGGTCATTATAATGTATGAGTCCTTTGGTGCTTCCGGTTATTAGGCCCATAGCCGACCCTATTCCCATAAGGTTGGTACCAGTGATCTTTATGTAGAGTCCACTAAGTCCGAAGGGGGAACAGTGGATTTCCAAGTCGCATTCGTTGGCATATTGGAAACTGATTTGTTGCTTGTCGTCAGTGACACCGAGCGAGTTATTCTCGCCGGGCACACCCCTAGTATTCATAGCTGTACTCATCTCTGCAATAATATGTCAAGTGATGGTGTTTGATAAACGGGACGTTTTTCTGAATCCCGGTGACGGATGGTACGCGCACGCTACAATGATGGATGGGCCGATCGATCACGTGGTATACATTATAATATCTATCTACTACTTATGCCCTCCTGGAGCATCTTCGTGGCGTTGGTCCAGTCAGAAAACTCCTGCTGAGACAAACAGTACTTGCCCAAGTGGTTGGTAAGCCAGTTGAGGATATAAATGAGACTGGTTGATGCAAAGGTATAGTTTTTGATATTTTGCACCAAATTCTTTTCGATCTGCCTATATTCATGAGCCAAGCTCACCATAGACAACTGATCGTTTGACTCCAAAACTGCATTTTTGTATTTAAGTATCAAGTTTGTGTCGAAATTGTTGGGAACGGAAATAGATAAGGGGGTTTGAGGGTAATCACCAGGAACACTCAACATTATATCCACCGAATTGTTCAACTTCCACAACTCAGGTATCAAGGATTTGTCAGACTTGTCAAGCACTGGCAAGGTGACTTTGTATCTGTTTTCCTGAGCCGATTTCTTGAACAATTTGACTCTACTGCCAAGCTTATTGTTCATTTCTTCGACAATCGAGTTCCTTTCTTTAAGTATCCTGGGATCAATATTGCTATTTTGTAATGGTTTATCCACCGGCTTAGAAGGTTGCACGTCAGGAGAAGCCAGTCTTTCTTGAGTTTTGGGTGAAGCTTCTTTCTTCTTAGTCTTGACAAATTTGATAGTCTCCCTCTTTTCCTGTTTCAAGAACAACTCCAAGTATTTGTCTAGCGTCATTATTTGGGACTTCAACCCTGACCCTTCCACAAGCTGGATTTCCTCATCAGTTACTTTGTTGATGGCGATATCAACGATTCTCTTGTAGCCAAGCTCGACATTTATAGCAAATCCTCGAGGAATTTCGTCGTTAAGAACAACTATTGATGGTCTTTGAGCTTTAACTCTTGGATAATTGGCAGGAATGCTCATGTTGATCTTCAAATCCTTCAAATCAAATGGAAACTCGGGATCTGATGGTCTTATAATAAATGATAAATAGATTATTGAATCAGGTTGGTTTTTGATAAATTCGAGTAGGTGCTTTTGAAGATATGATACACGGTCGCTGTTGGTATACCTTGACTTGAAGTAATCAGCATCTCCGACTTCCTTCTGTTTGATCTGCTCAATGATTGATTTGGTCAGAACACCGTTGATCGTCACAGGTTTGTACTTTTTGATAAGTTTGGAGATTTGAAGAAACTTGGATGCAGTGGTAGGATCATTTTCGAGATCCTTTTTGCTGGGTTTGGCCTTTTTGCCGGGCTTCTTGCTATCGCCATTGGGCTTTTTAGATCTTGATGGTTTTTTACCCTCAGCCTTGGTATTTGGCTGTTCTTTCTTGGAATTTTGACCTCTAGGACCGTCATTCTGAACAGGCAGAGCCTGTTGCGGCACATCACTAACGTTTTCACTAGACATCGTCAAAAGTGTATAACTTTGTAAGTTAGTCATAGCATCGCTTTTGTAGAGAGGGTTCAAGTAATATCTTATGTAATCAATTAGTCACAGCCTTACTAGCTCTAACAAAGCTAGTGTGCGAAAATGCGGGACAGTACATCTTAGGCATTGATTGCCAGGGAACGCTTAGATTTTCCAGTGCATACTCAGTTTCTACAAGATATGCTCGAGCTTACATTCCTGGGCCCGACACTTGAGTTAGGAAACTCGATACGACTTTAACGCTTTTGAGATCCACTCATTTTCTCACTCACTATGATGTATACCTATATCTGGTCGTGCACAGACCACACATCACTTAAAGATTTGAATATCCGCTAGACTATTGTTACGGCAGCCATGACTGAAGCGGGTTTACCATATAGTATTGAACTCAATATACCGTTTGAGAATGCGAGACAGGCTGAAATAGCCTGCAAAACTCTCTCGCCAGATCCAATATTGAAAGTCAATGAACTCAACGTAAAATACACCACCGAAGCATCATCTTTGATATGTGCTTTTCATGGAGTCAGTGATCGTGTTATAAGAGTGGCGGTTAGCAATGTCATTGACAACATCAAAACCATAGTAGAGTGCATGGACGAATTTGACGGAAAGGAGGATGTGTTGTTTGAGTAAGGCTCCCATATAAAAAAAAAAAACTACAACTTTGCACGTAACGAAAGGAAACTTACACTGGCAGTTAAGGTGCTTATCCAAGACCACGGATACCTCAAAGATTAACAAAATAGTGGTGATTGGCAACGTTGACTCCGCCAGAGCTGTGTCAGCTAGTCCTAGAAGATAGAGATTGTGTTAGTCAGTGATTACATAAGCCTCACACTAGTATAGAAAAAAATCAGACTACTAAATACGACTGTAGACACTATGTGGTGTAGGGCTGTAAGACGTACTGTGGTACCGAGATACCATGGGTGTACAGAGAGTCGGAGGACACTCTTCAATCCCAAAAAAGCTTCGCAAATGCTAGCAAAAGTTAATGAGACCAAGAAAGACGAAGGTTTCCATCACGAGTATTCGATACGGCCAGATACTTATGCATTCAAAGTTTCTTCAGCGCATGAAAAATCTCGATCTTTGCAGCCTAGAGATAGCAGCAACACCCATAGTCCTAGGCCACATCCTATGCAAAAGAATTCTCATTTAAATGAAGAAGAGGGCTTCAATTTGATACGATTCATTTATCGTTACTCCACCAACTACCCTTTTGATAACAAGAGTCCCCAAGAAGTTTACAATGAGTATCCAATGACTACATTTTCCAAACTAGCCAGATCGAAGTATAGGCCCAAAAAAGTCAAGATGTTGACCTCAGACTTCATTGAAGACAGTTTATATAATCCTCATTACGGATATTTCTCCAAAGAAGTCGAGATTTTTCACCCTGAAAAACCTTTTGATTACAACAATATTAATGATATAGACGAGTTTATGGATACCTGGCAAAGTGCATACAAAAAGTACGACAATCAGCCCGCGCCTGCTGCTCCCAGAGCCAAGACCCCGTCATACTCAACAAAGTTGAAAAATAATGAATTAATTCAACAACAGCCTCTTGACAAGGCATTTGCTTCTACCACATCCAAGTTTGCCCAAAGAGCGGTCAAACTTCAACAGGAAGAGGCTTTGCTGCAGGTACAGCCAAAATCAAAGCGATCATTGCAATTATGGCACACTCCTACTGAGCTCTTCCAACCATATTACGGTGAAGCCTTGGCCAGATATTTGTTGGTAAACTACAAACTCAATGGCAATTACCCGTACGAGGACTTGATAATCTACGAGATGGGTGGCGGTAACGGTACCCTCATGTGTAATATCTTGAACTACATCAAACAGAATGAGCCAGATGTGTACAAGAGAACACAATATAAGATTATTGAAATCTCGTCACAATTGGCTGAAAAACAAGCCAAGAACGCGCTTGATGCCAGGTTAAGTGAACAAGGCTTGGATACTTCCAAGTTTGAAATCATCAACCAATCTATATTTGACTTTGATCGAGTCGTTGACCAGCCGTGTTTCTTCATTGCCTTGGAAGTTTTTGATAACTTTTCTCATGATCTTATAAGGTATGACAATATTACTGGAGAACCTTACGAAGGGCAGGTATTAATTGATCAACATGGAGATTTCTACGAGTTCTTTACTCCAGAATTAAGTTACTGGTCAAATACCTTATTGCAATTAAGAGAGAACGGAGAGTGTTCTGTATTAAAGAACTCAAACAGCCTTAATGGTAAGTTTGAGACCTTGAAATCAATGGTGCCTTTCTTGACCAATAAAGACTTGATTCACCCGTTGAAACATTCATCATCTAAATTGCGTTTCCAACATTCGTTGCTCCCATTTAAAGATAACTTGACCCCGGGAGAATTCATCCCCACCAGATTATTGAAATTTTTTCAAATTTTGAAACACAAATTTCCTAATCATTCATTGTTGTGTTCGGATTTCCACTCTTTGCCAAAAGCCATAAAGGGCTACTACAATGCGCCAGTGGTACAGACAGTTTTACAAGATAAAATGATCGATATATCCACGTATATGAGTTATCAAGGGTATTTCGATATCATGTTCCCTACTGATTTTGAGTTGGCAAGTGATTTGTATCGTCAAGTCACTGGAAAATTAGCCAAGGTTGAGTCACACGGAGAGTTTTTGGAGAAATGGGGAGATATTGAAATCACCACCACTAAAACGGGCGAAAATCCAATGATAGATTTCTACCAAAATGTGAGCTTTATGGTGAGTTGAAAACTTGCATTTATTCCTTAGTATATTCTATTAAATTCCTAATTAATTTTTATATCTGTATATAATATTTCAAATAAAAATTAATCCCATTAATTTCTGAAACCCCCTAACTACCATTGAACCAGTCAACAATAAGCTCTTTGGAATTTCTTGAGCATAGCTGCAGAACTCATCGATGATGTTTGAGTTTGAAATCTTATCAAGTTTATCGGTCACGAAATCAACAAACGCATTTGATGTTGAAGTGACAGGATAAAAAATTGTGTCATTAGCTTGTTCAGTATTTACTTCTCTCGACTGGTTCAAGATGCATTCGATGGATCCTCTCAAATTCTCCAAAAACCCAAAACCTAATCCCATCAAAGTTTCTGTACCAGATGAAATACCAATTCCAACACCCAAACCAATTCCGATCGAGAAGCTCAATAACAACCACAAATTATTATTTTCTTCCTTGACCAAGCTTGATTTGTACTTTCTAAACAAGTTTTTAATTATTGAATAACACAAAGTGATGCTGGACTCTGAGATCTTCAAAGGATCAGTAGGGTGATAAGATGATTCCAAATCAGACTTGAATTTCTTCTCGCTAGACTTGTAGTCGAACTTTTTGTTTGAGATCAAGTTCGAATAAACCGAATCTGATTGATTAATTGTGTTTGATTCGGTAATTCCGACTAGATTTTTTGATTTTAGCAAATCAGGAGAGTTGAAGTTCAAGTCATAGCATGTCGAAGATAAATCTAATATTTCAAAATTGTCAAAGAATTTTGATTTAGACTTCGTTAAGCCCTTGATTGGATCTTGAGTTGAATTAAAAGTGGGAGATGACAGGTGTTGCATTTGGTTTTGATTCTGAAATCTGGAGCGACATTGGCTCTGATTCAATAACTTTATGTTTAAATCGGTTTCGGATCTTGGAATTTCGATATTGTCATTGATGAAATCCGAATTGTAAATTTCAAACTTAATAAAGTCTTTGAACTTATTGAGTAGCTTTTCTTGTTGGAGCGAGGAAGTTTTCCAAATCTGATAAGGTTTGATGGTATTGATCAAGTCAAATAAAGTAACAAAATAGTTGACGGTCATGATGTTGATAATTGTCAATTTTGGAAAGGACTCATCTTTAATAACCGAGGCTAAAAATTCCACTAAAATTTTGGAGCCATCGTTTATGACAAAAATGAGGTTAGAATCGCCAACACTCGAGTACCTTTTGATCAGATCCATATGCAAGCTAGACTTGTCGACTTTCAAATGATTGAAATTAACCAAATTGTGAATGTAATCATGACTTAAGCTGGTCAACTTGTCGATCTCTGAGTCATAATTGGATAAGAGGTTCGAGGAGAGAATAGTCACCTCAAATTTGGACAGTTTCTTTTCCTCTTGGCTATTAGTATTGGTGGAAGAAACCATCATTTTGGGCATAATAAAGTCAGAAGGGTTCTTTAGGTCGTCCAAATCATCCAAATCCTCCTCGTCGGTCTCGAAAACCATGGTATTTGAAGTGGCTTTGGGCGATTGAACAATGACGGGCGAGTCTTTGATCCCCGAATCGTCGTCAGTAGAAAGGGATAATATGGAGCATGGGCGGTTAATTTCATTCTTGTGGCTCGATTCCTCGCTGATGGTCTGCCACGACGTGATAGAAAATTGCTGATCGTTGAGATCGGGTGTGAATCTGGACCTCTCGAGCTGCTTTAAAGGCGGAGAAGGAGATACGTCTAGATCGGGATTGGTTAGAGCATTATAAATTGACAGGTGGGAATTGAGGAGCTTTTTGAAGGAATCGCGCCCTCCGCGGGGTTGGGGCTGTGAACTAGCTTTGGCCAGTGGTTTGATTTTTTCCATTTGACACACTAACAATTTACAACAGATTAATTATAGAAAAGACACCGTTGGACTAGTTGAACACCAAAAGTGAAGTCAGTTTATGGTTGTAAAAATTTAAGGGGTAGCATAGACGCGCAAGTGATGATAAGATATGGTTGTATCTGCCACGTGACAGATTTACCCCTCCGTTTTACCAAGAGGGGAACGCAGTCGCGCGTGACTGGGCTCAAAGAGGATATTGGCGAGAAGATACGTGATGGTTGTCAGGCCCAATCTGGTCTCCGCCTGTCAAAAGTGGACCCCTCTGTTGAGGCGTCTCGAAGCGACTTTTACTCAATAGTAACGCAGCACTTTGCTACCATTCTACAGATTACTAGTCTACAGTATTGTACAACTGTGGTGTTATTTACAAGTCTCCTGTGGTGGATGTCTATTGTTGCAGCCATACTTACATCTCCGCTAATCACCAACTTACAACCTATTGATCGCCCGCAGTGTCGCTAGGCGCACCGGCATCTGGGGTACTCACTCCCGCGGGAGTCGCGCTGGCCCCACTCGGAGTCGCACCGCTGGGAGTCGCGCTGTCGGAGGTGCCTGGAACTGGCAAAGGTGTGCCCTTCTTGGGGGTTTGTGTTCCTCCATTTGTTTGGTAGTACAAAGGACACGTTTTGTTGGTTCTGATGTGTCCAAATGCCCCACACAATGTACATCTTCTTGTTCTACTGTTTCCCTTACCGATACCTTTACCCCCTATAGCGTACGAGCCATCGGGGAGTATCACGGTGTTCGCATCGATAATCTTGCCTCCTGCGGCTGCAGCCATATATATGGAGTCGCGCGCTGGCTTTTTGGCTTTGCTTTGTTTCGATCTCTTGATGAAATTGGCCAATTTCTCTTCCAACGCCTTCTTCCTTATCTTGTTCAATTCTTTGTCGTTGGTGGGCAAAATGTCGCCCACTTCGGCAGTCTTAAGTAATTCATCTTCAATGTACTTTCTTCTCTTGATATATGCCTTGATAAGTCTGGGGTCGGTCAATGTTTCGACCTTTCTTTGCAAGATCCCGTTTTCATCTCTGACTCTACGGGTGATTCTGAGGACATTGTTGTCCACGCCACCCAGCTTCAGGTCTTCCTTGATCTTCGATTTGACAAACTTATCGTGGTCAATCGGCTTGTACTCGTCGTAAATAGTCTGAAGGTTGAAATCACTACCGTGGTCTACCAATGAACTTCTTTGAGAGTACCATATTCTTTTGATTTCAGCTTCGTAGAGCTTTTGTTGGTACGCAGCGGTGTTGTTCTTGGGGACGTTTTCTTTTATAGGGGTGAACAATGGTTTGAACCCGTTTTTCTGGGTGGATCTCAAGAACGAGAATCCCAATCCAATACCAGTAGGATCCCCTTCTCCATTCAACTGCAACATAGTCTTGCTTTGGTTGGAGTTGAGGAAATTTCTTGTCAAATTCCATGGCGTCAACTCTTCATCCACATCGATCTCGGTATCCAAATCTCTTGGTTTTCTGACTTTTTCTTTGCCCTCTTTATCTTTTTCCTTTTCACCTTCCTTTTCTTTTTCCTTCTCTTCATTTTCCTCTCCTTCCTTTTCAGCTTCTTCATCATTGGCTTCTTCCTTCTTCTTCCCCTCGGCTTTCTTTAAACTGTTGGACAAACTATTCGACTCTACTCCAAATAAAGTCCGGATATCTTCCAAAGCTTGTTGTCCATATTGCATACTATCCAAAATGGTTGAGTCCTCTGGGGTGATCATAGACCTAATTTCTTCTTCTGATGGAACAATGTCAACGTTTTTAATCTTCCAGAAACCTTGATGGTCTCCTTGTCTCTGATACTCCATAAATTCCTTCAATCTTTGACGGTTCTGCATGTCATTTTGATCAGGGAAATGTCTCGAGACATCCTTCACAGATACTCTAGCCACCCCATTATTATTCATCACTCTGAACACAACCATCTTAAGTCTATTTTTGGAGGTATTGGTTACCTTTCTAGAATGTGGTGCCGGTACTTCTATGGCAGGGAATGTGTTACCAACTGCAAACATGAAATTGAGGTTTCTCAAATAGTATCTCTGGTGGTTGCCTCCTCCCTGGGATTTTATCAACAAAAAGTCTGTGTTTTTCATCTCGTGTCTGAAAATCGGAGCTCTTATCATATTATTGTACAATGTGGGGACAAAATCTCCAGGAGCAACTTCTCCAAAATTCCAGAAAGGAGATCTGTCTTCGACCCCTAAAACCTGGGTTTCACCAATTTGAGTTTTTGGTCTAGAGGAATCGTCGTCTCTTTCTTTTCTATAGTAGTTGATTAATTTTGAACACATTCCGAAGTTGGACAATATCAATGGGTATTCTTCGGAGTATTCCATACCAACTAAGTTTGCAGAATCAGTAGTGGTTAAGTCGCTCGAGGTAGCAAAAATCTCTTGTAAGGACTTACCCCTATCCTTCTTCTTCTTTCTTTGTTTGAGCTTTGAAAAGCTGATAAGTGTGCCTGGTCTGACCAAAAATTTAGGTCTGTGGAATGACCTACACTCTTCTTTGGTCAATTTCACCTTATAGTATGGTGATTGTAGCTTTAATGCTGGTAAAGAATGCTCTATGTTCAAGTTACTCAATTGACTTCTGACCTTGGTGTTGTAGTTCTTCTTTAATATTTCGTATTGGTCATCATTTGAAATATTGAATTTCATCTTCATTTGTTTTTCATTGCTTGGAACTATCGACTTCGAATTGTCGACCGGTTTCTTCGGTATAAATAGAAGATTGGGATCGTTCATGTCGAGTTTTAGGGTAGAGTCGTTATTCAACTGTCCATTGAAAATGTTTTCATCGTCATAATCTTCAATATCAATGATGGAGTTGACAGCAGGTTTGATACTGTTCTCCTGGCTTTGTACTGGTTTATCGCCCAAATTGATGATTGCATCGTCGTCCCAATCGGTGGTAGATAATATGAGATCCTTGGAAAAGTCCGAAAATTTATCATGGATCGACCAATCTTTGTGCAAAAATGAGATTTGCTTAATAAACGACTCCTTGCTGGTTCCTTTAGACGTCAAGTTTTCAATGAAATCCAAATCTCCTTGGGTTATAGACACCGAATGGCTGGTGGTTGGTTCGGGTAACTTTCTTTTCCGCGACTTAAAGATCTTGCGCTGGTCTGTATCCACCGTAAGGGATAGCTTGGTAGGAACCAAAGGCTTTATGTTTTCCTTTAAAGCTATAGCTGGTCTGGCATGTCTATAATACTTGGGGGCTGGGAGGAAAAATAGATGGAAGTTGAACGGTTTCGTTTTCGAATATCCGGGGTAGTGGTATTTGATGTTTCTCTCTAGCCGTTTGGCCTTCATTTTCTGGACAATAGCTTGCAACTTTTGCTTTTTAAGTAACCTCGACTCTTCCAGCTGGATCTTCCTCTTCTTAGGTAATGGTTTAT
This sequence comes from Suhomyces xylopsoci, assembly GCA_030568675.1. Classification (NCBI taxonomy): domain Eukaryota; kingdom Fungi; phylum Ascomycota; class Pichiomycetes; order Serinales; family Debaryomycetaceae; genus Suhomyces; species Suhomyces xylopsoci. Next base: position 18,473 of record JAJMGM010000022.1, on the reverse strand, counting down.
TTATTATATGCTCTTCATCAAATATCTCCCCCATGTTTATATCGTTCATTCCGTCATCATCTGGAAGATACTGGTTGTTGTTACCAAATAAGTCATTGTTTCCTACATTATCGTTGCCTTCGTGACCAAATCCGTCATCATTGCCAAACATATCATCGAACTGTTGATCGGCATCTTCCTCTAGTTTTTTGTTGTCAATAATATTATCATCTACTCCTGAGATCTCCTGGTCCTTGTGAGTTTCTTGACTTATTAATTCGTCTTCATCTTCTTCTGCTAATTCATCTATATCCTCATAATCCACGGCGTCATCTGCGTGTAGAGTCTTTCTTTCCAGGAAAATCGAATCTATCACTTGGTCGTCCGGTACATCTCCATTTCCAAGAAGCTGATTGAACAGCTTTTCGTCATTTTGGGATCCGGTACCCTTGCTCATGCCTGGTGTGTGGTCTGATTTGTAGCTCTAAGCTTATAATTTGATTATACGTTTTTGAAGTTCGGGTCGTGCGTTCACCACTTATTTTACCAGACATGTTTAAGGCACAGAGCACACTAGAATCAGTCAATGAAAGTACCAACTACTCACTAAACACTAACTACTACTAAACACACACAAGCTCGACTATGCTCAGCTAAAGAGACATATAGAATATTTTTAAATACTGAAAGCTTTTTCTCAGAAAAACCAAAACACTCCTGTACTAGATAGCTAATGTGATTCAGGTGATTGATGTCACGCTCGTCAGTCAATGAACTTGTCTACTTTTGATAACCGTTGCTGCATGGAGAGTAAGCCAGTACAAGGCGAGAATAAATAGAGGTTGCAATTCTCCTAAGTACTTCTTCTAACCAAGTATCTTTAGCTTAACTAACTGAATAAAGAGTATCAAACCTAACAGGCCCAGCTACAACTTGTTTTCTCACACATATAAATTCATAAATACCCGGATTTTCACCGTTCAAAATTGCTGGCATAACATATATATCTGTTACACAGTTACTGTCCTGCAAGAAATATATCCGTATAGCGTTTGAGACACAAACCCAACTGATAACTAACTCACTGTGCAATGAAGTGCATTTTACCTTCAAACATCGCTCCACTATCAAACGCGGCATGCATTTCCGCCTGGATGAGTATTTCCTTCTGCCATAACAAACTTAATATCAAAAACTTTCTCATTTCCGTCTTTCACAGTACTGCAAGCTGTCCCGCCTTGACCATTATAAGCTATCGCTAAATTCCGCGCCATGGTGTGGAACTCCTGGTCCAGTGGCTGCCCTTTATCGATGTGAACATCTTCGCCCACTCCCCATATTTCCGTTACAGCCTCACGTTTCTCTAAATCACCATCAACATTACCAGGTCTGTATCTTAAACCTGTGGTATTATTTGACATGCGCTTAACATCAAGTGTATTACCAAGAACTTCGATCTGTGCCCACTCTCCAACAGCCAAATCGCTAAACTTACTTACGGCTTCACCATTGTCACGCTTAGTCTTAATCCAGTTCTCTCTTTTAACCGGAGAAACAATTACGCCATCACCATTACCAGTCTTCCAATTTATAGTGAACCCGTGTAATATGGCCAATATACCAGATGCAGTGCATGCTATAGCCATCGCTAATGGGCCAAACGCGGCGGATCCGGCACATCCAGTAATTGCAGCTACCGCTACCGTAGCTTGCATTTTGAAGTCTAAAGTCCAGACTGCCATTGCTATACTTAACGCACCCAAGATGTATAACCTATCTGTTCTCATATTTATACACTGAATATATTATAACGAGGTCTGATGGTATGAGTATTACTAGCAAATATAAGTTGTGTTCAGGAGAAAATATTATCTCTGTTATTTCTGTTATTGACCAAATTTCCTAGCTTACCTAAATCCTTGACCAAGGGTGAATTGCGAAACAAGTACCGAGCCTAGGCGCCAGCGGTTAAAGCTGCTCTTGTTTTGCAATTACTCTTGTTTTGCAATTACTCTTGTTTAGCAATTACTCTTGTTTCGCAGTAACTCCTGTTTCGCAATAACTCTTGTTTCGCAATTCAGCCTCAATCCATAATTTAGGTACACGTTCACGATATCGCAAACGCGCAAGTCCCCGCTCCGGGTTCGACCCGCTCCGGCCCCTCGCGGTACTTACCACACTTAGCAATCTTGCCGCACCATTGGCCGCTGCTATGCACCGTCCTCACGTCCCTCTGTCACTTTGTGTTGAGATTCTGGTCAACTAGTATTACATAATCAACATGTAATGTTATTACGTAACATGATTGAACAGACAATATGAAGATGAAGGTTCAAGGTAAAACCAAATTAGTTGTTGAACTAGTAATAGGAAATATACTATGCACGTGGTAATATATATCCGAAATAGTTCAGATATTTCAACCGAGTTAATAACAGGTAGTGCATTAAACAAATCACACCTATCTCACGTGAACTATCATCTGATCTAAATCACCTGACAAGTCACTTGATATAGAGCTCAACAACGACATAATAAATTTCAATGTCGTTCGAATATGACTTCCGAGGGCGACAAATTAAAAAAAAAGTAGCCTGCAAGTTGGTAGCTGGCTCCACATTGTGATTATATCAATAAGATGTTGTTGTCACGTGATCGGGCTAAACCAGCAACTCGTAAATAAGATCATATAAGACATCTCGTTTAGGTAAGCGGCTGAGTTGAATTTCAATGTGGATCTTCAAAGTGGTGCTGGTAATACAGTTCTGAGAAGGCCAGGTTGTTGCATTAATATAGGTATATAGGCGTATATACCTTAATTTTTTGTAGAGTTATTACTTGGGACGAAATAATACTTCTTCGGCTAAACTGCATGTTAACGCAAGGGGAAGTCCGCTGGCATTAGAGTTTGAAAATAATTATTGCAAATAAAAAATGCGAAACTACAATACATTTGCGAGATAACAATGCCATTTACCATTTTCGATCAATGAAATTTTGTTATCACCAGCCTACTGTGAACTTTAAATTCACAGAAATTCGTATAAGTATGTAGGTGTTCGGAGTATTTGAAACTTCACCAAAGTAATGTTTACCTCCACCTTACTTCGAGTGATCGAGTTCATATTACTCGCAGGTTTAGCAAATGCTTTATCTTTGCCAGCATTAGCCAATACTGAACTCGCAAGAAGAAGCAATGGCACTGGTGTCGTGAGATTTGATGTGAGTTTAAAGCAAGGAAGTCGCCCAAGAACAAACAGAATATACCAAGGAAAGTTAGGAGCTGGAGAAACGCCAGATACAGTAGTGACTGGTCTTGAGAGTTATGTCTACTATTACAACCTTGACTTGACGTTTGGATCCAACAAACAGCCTATAGGAGTTCAGATAGACACAGGCAGTTCGGATTTGTGGGTTCCGACCAAAGACGCAAAATGCAGTTGCACGTTTCCATTTGGAACTTACGATGCTTCCTCGTCCACTACTTTCCATAATCTCAGTACTCCTTTTCAAATATTTTATGGTGGTGGTGACACGGCGTACGGAACCCACGTCGAAGATCAAATCCAAATTCCGGGCGGTCTTACACTTCCCAACGTTACATTTGCAGCTGTGTATCAAACTACAAGAAATCTTCCTATATTGGGAACAGGCTTTGATTCTTCCAACACGAATCTCCCAGCATACTTGAAACAGCATGGTTACATCAACAAAAACGCTTATTCACTTTATCTTGGAGATAGTAACACAGGAAACATACTATTTGGTGGTATCGACTACCAGAAATTCTACGGTGTATTGACGGATTTTCCTATTCTTGACGGCACTTTATCCATAAAATTGGATTCCATCACTGATAACGGCGGAACTCAGCGCAGTGTCAACATATCATCGATCTTATTGGATTCAGGCACTGCCGACATCTACTTACCTCAAGATTTGTTTTTGCAGATGGGTAACGCGATCGGGGCTCATTACGACCAGAAAACCAATTCGTTTTATCTTGATAGCTGTACGTTACCTTCCGACGAGTACTTGACATTTAATTTCGGAAACGTTGGAATTAAAGTCCCTTATAGTGACTTGCCAATCCCGGGTTCCGCTTCAGGAAAGGGAAAATGTGACTTGGGACTTCATAGCAGTGTTGATTTGTACGACATAAATGTTCTCGGAGTGAGTGTGTTACGGTATTCTTACACGGTGTTTAATCTTGACGACAAGGTCATATCAATAGCCCAGGTAAGGGACACCACCGACTCCGACATTCAAGCCATTCTGTAAAATTATTTATGACATCAATTAGAGACATAAACGTATGTGTTACGATTTAAAGTATATATTCCATTACATCAACTAAAGTTACTCACTACGCTCTATCTAGAACAAAGTTGAGTCACTATTTATACTCGTCACAACTTGTGACGTATAGGTAGATTCCATGCAGGGATAAATCCTACCAGTGGAAAATTAGGCGGTCATTTAAGTAGCCAAGCTTATTAGTAAAAAAGCTTGTCAGTAGCAAAGCTTATTAGTAGCAAAGCTTATTAGTAGCAAAAAATAATAGTAGGGATTAGCCATAGTAGTAGGATATTACTAGCCAAATAGTAGCAACAATGACTGTTGCTAAGCTGTGTTAGAATAGAGACTAAAGCTTATTTCCAGTGCCTGGGGTACCTTTCGATGAATGTTTAACTAGTATACTTATCTTTAGCGCTAGCTTTAGGAACGAGCTCTTGAGTCCTTATCCGCACCTGCGTTTGCCAATTTGTCGGCTGATTCGTTCCCTGGATCACCGGAATGACCCTTGACATGTACGAACTCGAGCTGATTCCAGTTCTTATCTCTATAGACCTTGTTCACAGCTTCCAAATCAGCATCGATTTCCTTGATGATGTCAGCATTAGCAACAGGTTCACCCTTGGAATTCTTCCAGCCGTTTGTCTTCCAATTGTCTTTCCAGGTAGTTATGGAGTTCTTCACATAATTGGAGTCGGTATATATTTTGTACTTGTGATCCAAACCTCCTTCGCTTTGCGATTCGTTCAAGATGTTCTTTATGGCATGTTTCATAGCATAGAGCTCAGCTTTCTGGTTTGTGGGCTGTGACGAATCTACCTCGCTGAACGCCCTCGACACAGATTTGCTAGGAAAGTCTTCGTAGTAAACTCCGATTCCAGCTCCACTGACATTTTGACCATTACCACGGCACGCACCATCGACATATATTCTGGATTCGCCCGCTGTGCTGGACAGTTGTACCGATCTTCTTGCTTCTCTCGCAGTACTTTGAGTTGCCCTAGGTTTCGATACACTGGAACTGTATCTAATTGGGGGTGAAGGACTCCTGCTGCTGTAATATCCAGTTGAAGCTGAAGAACTCTTGCTACCGTAATATCCAGTTGATGCTGAAGGACTGCTGTAACTGCTTGATCCATTTTCGTTAATGAATGATTGCGCTTCAGCCTTGGTATTGAACTTTTTGTAACGAGCTCCTGAATATCCATTCACATTACTTTTGCAGTCGTCCCAGTTCAGATATACTGCTGGTGTGCGCCCCTTAGCTACTGCGTAGTACGGCATTTTGATTGCCTGTCCAATAGTGCTTCTGGTAGTCAATTGTATATCGTCACTGGAGTTCACGGGAGATGCTCTTGACCTACGATAGGATCTTCTTGAGCTGCGACGTTGGTTGCGTGATGAAGACGAACTGGTTGTGAAAATAGACTTCAACCCCTTGATCACGTGATACAAAGCGGCGTGAGCGGTAATAAAGCCAGCCAAATTAAAAGCTACACGTGGACTCTGGGCGTGAGCGAAGCGAAACAAAGGAGGGACAAGAGCACACGGAAACGTCGTAAGACGGAAGTAAAACGGGCCCAGCGAACGTTGCTCGTGGTTGGAGCCGTTACCTTTGTGCGATCTCTGGTTACGGGCCCTGCGAGTGTGGGGTTCTGGAGAGCCGTTGGAAATCTCAGACCACAAGCTCTTGACACCATTCCAGATAAGCGAATGGACGGTCAACAAGGTGTAGGTGACAACGAAAATCGAAACACACTGCAATTTCCCTTTATTCCAAAAGGTGAGGATGCTTTCGATGATAGGATTTGAAGTCATCGGTTGGTTAAGGCTAACTTTTTTATGTGGAAAAAAATTGAACTCTTTGCGCGAAATCGGAGGTTCTGTTGAGAATAATGTATAGACGTTGTATCAAATTTAAGCGAGATTGGGTCTCATGTAGAGCCTCTGATACCTTTCACCAGTTATTTGAGGTTTGATACTCTTTAGTAAAGTTTACTAGGTTTTATTTAAGAGAAAATTTGGTCACTATTTATCTTCCGCTGGTCATCAAGGGGTTTCTTTTCGTGGGAGCAAAAGTTTAACTTTCTCAACCCCTACCTCGGTGCTGGCTTAAGCCACAAAATATAAGCTCACTACTTGCAAGGACTCAGAGGTATTTGGAATGCTTGGGACCCTTTTCTGTTGCAATTCTGTAACTACTAACGATACGACATGTAAAAGCTTTGCAACTTAGTTTCTCAAAGGTTTTCAAAGTCTATTAAAGTTCCGTGATTTGTTTCAGATTTGTTTCAACCAATAAGTTTGTTACAACGAGGGAACGTGTTGCTTGTTAATTAACCCTCTAACCATTAACAAGACCTATTGCAATCACTGAAACGAAACCTATAAATATGCCTACATTTCTCTTCTAGCTAGATTTCTCTTCAAGCAGATTAGCTAACCAATTTGTTCTAAATAAAGAGTATAAAGCCTAACAAGGGCTTCATTTCTCTTCTAACTAGAAATACTTAAGGTAGCTTAGCTATAGCAATTTAACTATAAAGTTTAAACCTAACACTACTATCCTCACGAGCCTACAGAATGACCTCATCAATTAAAAGAGGATGATAGGGACCAGAGGTATCAAGATTGTACAAGACCCAATTAAGCCCCAATACGCCACGGCGGATCCTCTCTTTAGTTGTACGCCGTGGTTAATGGGGCATTCCCGTCAATTTAGATTTCTGGATCGCATGCTGACGGATGGATCTTTTATTCTAATCGCACTAAATTTTCGGCCCTGGCATGAAACTGACGATCGGCGATTGCGACTATTTTTAGGAACGCACAGTTCGTTGATACGTTAAGTGCGTTATCTTATATATGCCAAATACGCACGTACATAAATGCATGTCCGCCTAACTTTTGACAATTAGAGAAATATGTTAGTCGTTGGCAAGATAGATATGGCCAATAAGTTCCCTTTTCTCTAGTACACTACCTAAACTTATTACTCTCACAGCTCTGCCTTTGATGCCAATACTTCGGAACTATGGCTTGATTTCTCGGTGTAATTCGCTCATGGAAAGCTTTGAATTCAAACTTTGATTCTTAAATATGCTTTTCTTTGTACTTCGAGTTTGCGCGTTCCAAACAGGGCAAGACTCGACTACAGATCAGAGAAATGCTGCAGTAACAATACGCCTGTGTCACACATTAAGAGCAACTAGTAAGAACTATTCGAACTCGATTGTGTATACACCACCAAGTATATAGTACCCTTCGCACCACGCATTTTGGTATGGTGCAAAATTTATTCAAGCAACGGCTCTGATTATGAATTGACTGTTTTCAGCACAAGCAACTTGAATAAGGTAAAAGTATTGGTGCAATTTAATTTTGAAAAATGGTTAAGCCCTCTTTCTCCTTAATTCTGTTGTCAAGCTACAAGCCACCCTTCAAAATATTCCGAAATCACAGTTTTGAATATGCGCTATGGCCACCAATGTGGTTAAAAAAACCACAACTATGGATCTGAATACCAAATGTGTGGAAAGCCACTACCCTGTAATCTACAGTAATTGATGTTGCTATGCGGTAATTAATTATGGGTTAGACATATATCAGCAAAGATGTGGATCTTGCTAAATTGTCTGTGGTGCCGCACGTTTGACAGGATGCATTAATTTCGCGCGCATGCATTTTGAATAAATGCAAAAAACCCATGTCATTTCAAAAATCAAATCAATATGTGAAGAATGATAGTACCGATATAGAACAAAATCATTACATGCCACAAGCTTAAAGCTCTCTTCAGATCTGGTATGTCTAGCATTTGTATTGAACGTGACGATTTTGTAGGAGTTACTTGTTGCAAGTCTACACAACGTGGTTTAAGCTTTTTAATTCATGTAGTCAAATGGCTCAATATCTGGAAAAAGCCTTTCCTAGCTGAGAATTCTATTCTTAAGCTTACGGTAGCCACACCAAGATCTGTGGATTATCATGAGGTTGTAAAAAGGAGTGGATTTTAGTATAAATACTGCCCAAGATTGCCTCGAGTATATCCCTTCACTATCATTCAGAAAAATCTCAAAGGTTTCAATCTCCAAATTTTTATTGTCGGTCGCTGCTTTCGCGGTTGCAAACAGTTACACGATCCCAGATCTCACGAAGAGAGATGGCAAGTTCTTAAAATTAAACTTCAACGTCACGAAGGCTATCAAAGGACTGAAAGAGAGATTTCCAATAGATTCTAAGATCCCACTTAATGTTTCCTTGGCAAACCAGGGGTACTATTACACGGCCAATCTCTTAGTCGGCTCCAAACAAGATGAAGTATCTGTTGATCTCGATACCGGTAGTTCTGATTTATGGTTTCCAGCTAGCAACTCGACCGATGGTTGGGCTTCTGATACCAAAGCCATTCATCTGTATGGTGTGTTTGATGCTGATAAGTCGACCACATTCGAATTCTTGAATCAAAATTTCTTTGACGTCTACGGGAATGGATCATTCGGTTATGGTATCTGGGGTAAGGACGACGTTACTATTCCTGGAGGAGGTCCAACTGTCAATGTACAATTTGGGTACGCTTATTTCCTTACTACGGGATATGGAATTTTCGGAATTGGCTTACCCACCAATGAAGGAGCCGATAAAGAGTATCCTAACTATCCTCAGGTTTTGAAGTCAAGTGAAACCATTTCAAAGGCTGCTTATTCCTTATACTTGAATATTGAAGATTCAGCTAGTGGCTCGATCATCTTTGGTTGTCTTGATCTTGCAAAGTTTGAGGGCTCGTTGACTACTTTACCAATAACTGATCCCGATAACTTGGCAATTGAATTAGACTCTATCACGATTGGAAGTAAAGAAACTAAAGTCGGACAAGGAGCTCTCCTTGACAGTGGTACAACTATCACCTACTTGCCTAACACTACTTTAGATGGTATTTACGCATCTATTCCAGGAAAATTAAACGACAACTACGGATACGAAGTATACAACCCAGATTCGTACACCAACTCCAACAAATCTATTTCGTATCACTTCAAAAATGCCACTATCAACGTTCCAATCTCAAGTTTGTTAGCTGAAGCTTATGATGACAACGGAAACGATCTTGGCTTCGTGGTATTGAACATAGGAGAAGGTTCAATTTTAGGTGACAATTTCTTAAGATATGCTTGTCTTGTTTATGATCTTGATGACAAGGAAGTTTCACTTGCACCTGTCAAGTATACCACTGAATCTAATATTGTTGCGATCCTGTAATTGGGCTGAGTATTTTTTTTTATTCATACTCTTTATTTGGTTCTTATTCTAATACACATCTTATGAGCTGAGATATTGTACATTGTGGTTAATGCTTCTACATATTACGTTACAAGTTGAAGTTTCTCTTCTATTTCGAAAGTCATGCTCAATGACTTGCGTATAGCGTTTCAATATATATTTTAGCCAAATCGCTGAATTGTAGCCACCTTCCAATCGACGCATTAAACATCGACTGCAATAGTTCCCAAAAGGATGCAAATCGATGGTCAACTTGGAAAATTAATGAAAAGAAATCTTTCGAGCTCTAGTAAACAATTTGATCCGACAAACCTTTTCTATTCAATTCTCTCGTCAAGCTACAAGCCACGCTTTAATTATGCCAAAATCACAGTCTTGAAGTCAATTACGGTGGTGGAGTCCACAGGAACCACAACTACGGGTCTAAGTACCAAATTAGAGCTGAGCCACCCCTTGTGGTGCATGTTTTTCAACCTTTCTCCAAGGTATTTCTTTCATACAATTAAACATGGCAAAGAAGTGTGTCTTGCTAATTTGTGACTGGTGCCGCGCGTTTGACAGGATGCATAAATTTCAGGCACATGCGTTTTGTATCAGTGCAACAAACCAGGTCTTATCAGTAGTCAAATCAGTACTCGAAGAACAATAGTACCAACCGAAAACAAAATCAACGCATGGTACACAGCGCCAGATTCCTATAGTTTCAGCATATTTAAGACCTATACCCGATAAGTGACGACTTTTGGTAATTTGTTGTGGCAATTCTACAAAACTCTATTTAGGCTTTTGAATTCTTGAAGTCAAATCGTAAGATCAACTCTGTATATCGAGCGAGCCATAGTTTTCTGGCCGAGGACTCTATTCTTGACCGTATGGCGGTAACTGCATAATGTGTGGATTATCACGATGGCTCGATATGGGGGCAATTTTACTATAAATACCGCGCAAAAATGCCTCAAGTATGTTTTACAAAATTATTCAATCGAATACCAAATGGTTTCAATCTCCAAACTTATATTGTCGGTCGCAGCCTTCACGGTTGCAAACGGTTACACGATTCCTGACGTCTCTAAAAGAGATGGCAAGTTCTTGAAGTTGGACTTCAACGTTACTAAGGGTGTCAAGGGCCTGAAAGATAGGTTCCCAAAGGATTCTAAATTTCCAGTCAATGTTCCCTTAGCTAATCAGGGAGCCTATTACACGGCCAATCTCTTAGTCGGCTCGGAACAAGAGGAGATTGCTGTTGATGTCGATACTGGTAGTTCTGATTTGTGGTTCCCATCTAGCAACTCGACGGATGGTTGGGCTTCTGATACCGCAGCCCTTCACGCTGCTGGAGTTTTTGATGCTGAGAAGTCGAGCACTTTCCAGTTCGTTGATCCTTTGTTCTATGACTCCTACGGGGATGGATCATTCGGTTATGGTATCTGGGGTAAGGACGACGTTACTATTCCTGGAGGAGGTCCAACTGTCAATGTACAATTTGGGTACGCTTATTTCCTTACTACTGGTGGGGGACTTTTGGGAATTGGGTTAACTGCCCTCGAAGGAGTCCAAAAACCATACCCCAACTTCCCACAGGCTTTGAAGTCAAGTGGAGCCATTTCAAAGGTTGCTTATTCCTTATACTTGAATTCTGAAAATGCAACAACTGGTTCAGTCCTTTTCGGTGGTCTTGATCTTGATAAATTCGAGGGCTCTTTGACTACTTTACCAATTGTTGACCCCGCTTACTTGGCCGTAAATTTGGACTCTATCTCGATCGGAGGTAAGGAAGTTGATGTTGGAGCTGAAGTTCTCCTTGATAGTGGTACAACTATCACCTACTTGCCTAACACTACTTTAGATGGAATTTATGCTACTATTCCAGGTAAGCCAACCGAGTACGGATACGAGGTCTATAACCCAGATTCGTACACCAACTCCAACAAATCTATTTCGTATCACTTCAAAAATGCGACTATCAGCGTCCCAATCTCAAGTTTGTTAGGTGATACTTACGATTACAACGGAAACGATCTTGGCTACACTTCCTTACAAATTTATGAAGGTTCAATTTTAGGTGACAATTTCTTGAGATGGGCTTATGTTGTTTATGATCTTGATGACAACACAATTTCAATTGCCCCTGTCAAGTATACCGATTCGTCTAATATTGTTGCAATCCTGTGATTGGGCTAAATTATAATTTTTTTCATTTTCTATGGTGTGTATTTACAATCCACAATTCATGAGCTGAAATATTGTACTTGATACCTTACTGGTTGATGGATTTTCTTCTTATTTCGAAAGTCATGCTAATGCTCAATAAGTAGGGCATGGCAACCAAAAGAAACATTTAGCCACACCACTAAATTGTAGCCACCTTTTTCGTAGAAACTGTTGACTGCAAAAAAAAAATTAGTCCCTGAATCGACTGCAAATCCGATTCAAAAAATAACACCTTTAGTGGTACCTGCTTCAGGTTTGTGTCAACTGTATGATACGAGCGCGAGACATAGCTTATTGCACAGAGAAAATTTGAGATGCATATAATTTCTTTGGATGATGCCATCATTTACCATCGCCCAAAGGTCTAGAGTCTTTTAAGGGATATAACCACCGATTACAAGATAATTATATAGTGTCAGAGGCTTTGCGAAATTGTGTCCCAAATTTACACAGTTTCTTCCTGTTTCAATATACCCCACTGCTCTAATTGCTTTGTTCAAGTAGTCAAATTAGCAATTCACTAATTATTGATTGTTTGACGTTCTCTGTTTCTTTTACCAAGAAATATTTGTGCCTGTACCGAACAAGCTTATATTAATAGCCTCAAAAATGGCTCAGTCGGAATGTCAACGAATATCTCGGAATAATTTTAGACTTTTTTAGTAACATTACACCCCATACTCAAACAGTTATTCATGCCTTTGTGGGGACGTCTAGAGCCACCACCGATGACGTGAAAACATAATACAGGTACCGGAAAAGCTGGGATACGTGAATCTGCTTGGAAAGTCCCCTGCTCATTTACGTGTAGTCTAGTCGCTCACTTTTAAAGATTTTTTTACCACAACCATTCCTTGAAAGTGGGAAGCTTGTATTTAACTTACACTCGTGGTATATTTCGAGTTAGTTTTGTAATTCATACAACCATATTCTGATTATCATTTACCACAGAATACTCGCTATAGTTGTAAAAGCCCCGTTTAAGTATCTGTATAAATATTGCGAGAGAGATATTGCGAGAGAGAAATTGCGAAATTTCTATTAGCACAAGAACAGATCGGGATTAGTATGCTTTCTTGGATGAACTTGGCATGCGGTGAAGCATGTGGAGAGTCGGTTGATACGGAAACTATTGAAGTATTTATATGAGTAAAATCCTACCAATTTGATTTCAATTCAGTAACAGAATCAAATAACAAAATTGTTTCTCAGTTAATCTCAACAATCTTCGTGCTTTTCGCTTACGCTTTGTCTGCAAATGGACTTGCGATCCGTGCTGGTGACAGCTCTTCGGAGAAAGAAGCTGGGTTCTTGAAGTTGGATATCGTCGTGAACAGAAATTCTTCTTCCAATCACGGAACTCTCTCCAAGAGAAGATATCCATCGGCACCATTAATTCATGATGGTCCTCAATATTTTGTTACTCTTAATTTTGGATCCAATGTCCAGCCCATTCTTGTTCAGCTCGCCACTGGAAGTGCAGATACCTGGGTCTTTAGTAGTGATTATGATGTTTCCAATTCAAGCACCAAGAAAACTCTTAATGAAACATTCAGTATATACTACACCAATGGTTATGCTCTCGGAGAGTATGTTACTGACAGTGTTTCAATTCCTGAAGGTACTACTCTTGTAGATTTTCAATTTGCTGATGTTAATGCAAGTGGACTTTTCAACAATGGTGTTCTCGGAGTTTCTCACACTAGACAAGAATCACTTCAAGGTCATGGACCTCATTAATCCAACTTTCCAGCCGCCTTGAAGAATGCTGGGTATATCAAGAAAAGTGCTTTTTCCATTTACTTGAATGATGAAGATGCAACTACCGGGTCGATTATCTTTGGTGGTATTGACACTAAAAAATATAAGGGAAGCTTAGTGAGCCATCCTTTTGTTACACCAAATTACGAGTTGGCTATTATTCTTGATTCTATTACGACGTCAGATGGTAAAAAGCACTTCGCAAATTTCAGTATAGATTTTGAAACTGGTGTCGACCTCGTATATTTGCCACCATCTCTTGTTCAAGACATTGCTGATGCTGCTGGGCTCGACTACAATCAGACTACCCAAATAATTGACGTTGACTGCAGCGAGAAAATCAGTGGAAACATTGGATTCGATTTCAAGAACCAAACTATCGAGATCCCATTGCAGAAACTCACCCAGAAAATGAAACCAGCGGCAATTGTATTCTTGGTGTTGCAGGAAATGCAAATCAAGAGAACATAAATTACATAGGTGATAGTTTTTTGAGGTTCGTGTATTCTGTATACAATCTTGACGATAACACTCTTCTGCTTGCACCAGCAGCCTACTCGTCCGACTCCAACATAGTTGCAATTGAATAGTGGGAATGTGTCTTGTTTAGAGCTTCTATACTTTCGTTAATGTGTGCTCGGATCGGACTATTGTGAATTTCATACAATTTGCTTTCATACTTTCGTTAACATGGGCTTGTACCAATCTACAGTGAATTTCATACAATTTGAATATCGATTTATTAGTTCTAATTAGGTTTGTAGGTTTGACTTGATGCAGTATGTACTGTTTCAGCCATATGATATTTGTGAATGTAGTTTAAATTTCAACTTTGACTTGTCCTGTTGAGTCCAGTTCTGTCATTTTGGTATATGAAGGTATAAGTTAGAAAAAAAAAAGAACTAAAATTAGGAAGTACTTTTCCTTTTGGGGGTTTTCAGTCAGTCGGTGAAGATGGAAATCTAGTCGGCTGATTTGATGATGATAAAGGCTGCTCAACGACCAAACATTGATCCAAGAAGTATGCTCAAGAATGATTCATTACCGGATCCAGATCCAGATGTAGATGTAGATGTAGATGTGGAGGAAACATTTTGGTGAGTTGTGGATGCATTCGACCAGACAGTAGGGTTTGATGGTTTCTTCTCTGAATCGAATAAGTGGCCGAACGCATACTCAGCAATATCCAAAGCAATACTAAATCCACTATTTGCGGTAACGTTTGGTCCAATATCATGGCCCATCAACATTAAAGCATCGGCTTTGGCTATTTGCCCAAGTCCAGCAAGAGAGCCTGGGACTTCCAAGTTGGTAAATCTGTTGGTTCTGGTACAGTTGGTGATAGGCTCGTGTTTATATCTGGCTTCAAGGAATTTCAATGCAAGTCCACTTCCCAAAACAGCTTGTGAAATATGTTCACTGAAATGATCTTGGTTGTAAGTGATCTTGACACCGTCCCCACACCATTTCTCGTAAAGGGCATCGCTATCATTTGCTGGAATGACCTGATCGTTAACCGAGTTGTATAAGTAAATTGGGACTGTTGGGGTGGCATTTACTTTGAGTAAATTGTTAGCTTCGACGACGTTGTAAACAGCTGGTGCAGTAATGATCTCAGATCCCAATGATGAGATAGAATCCCACGTAGTGTACAAATTATTCAAAAGAGCCCCGACAACACAAGCATCACTACTACCGTTGATGGCTCTCATAGTCGAAGGGTAGGCAACCTGATCAAGGTAATTCATCAATTCAGGGTATTCTCTTCCTAAACCATTGATACCAGCGATAAGGAATCCTGAAAAGAATGTTCCTGCAAGGAAATCCATAATATGGAAAGGATCAATGACAGCACCACCAGCTGCTGCTCCGATAAGGTTTATTTCGGGTGCATAAGTAGGTTGAGTGGCAGCTGCCCAAATAGTAGGTTGAGAACCACCCGAATAGCCCCAGAGGGTGACTTCTGCATCCTTGTTGATACCAGTCAAATCACCCGAGTTTAAAATAGCCCTGATAGAGTTCAATGAAGCGTGCGATGCTTGGTAGGCTGCTACGAAAGCCGATCTTGGACCCAAGAAGTCCGGAACAACCACGTACCATCCTTCCATTAAACCTCCATTGATAAGACCAAGTTCGATTTGAGACGTAAGCCAAGATGCTGGTGCGGAACCGAGTTGCAAGGCATAAGATGGAGCACAATTAGTACTTGAAGAGTCAATTGCCATATGGTAAGACAAGAGCTTGTTGGGGTCAGCATTGTGAGGAACGAGCAAAGTTGTTGTGACCCACGAAGGCTTACCATGACTGTCTTCTGAACGAACAAGGAATTGGTAGGTAGCAGCTAACTTATCCTGGAACATAACAATACCGTAAGGGTGTGTGATTTTTCTATAGTCTATGACATCACCTAGCTTGAGCTTTTCATACCCAGGCTTGGGTGTGTAGAAGGGATCATCACTTGGTTTGGTAACATTACTTAACTCAATCAATGGAGCGGGAGCTGCTGCACCAAAGCTTATGAATAAAACGAAAAATACCAATGATAGCCACTTCATATTCCTGGATGCTAATATATTAGTGAACGAAAACTAATGACCTAAAAAGGTGTAGAGGGAAAAGTAGGTCTCTTATATAATTCTCCGACCCTGGATTTGACGACATGTTTGTGGTACGTCCTTCCCTTTTTTTCTGTCACAATTTGAGCCATATTCGGCACATCATGCTTGATTTGATTGGAACTTCCTTATAGATGGCTGCAAATCGGTTAAATGACATGTCACGTGCGACAAAAAATTTCCAGTTTAGGGCAACAAATTAGTATAGGCATTTGTGGGGTTCTACTCGGGCAATGATTATATGCACATGAACGCCCTTGTATGCATGAGGGGTATAATAGTTGTCGTATTAGGAAATTAAGCGAAGATATCGCCTCCCAATATGGTACCAAATAGGTCTTTGTCATATCAATCATCCTAGACACTGTTGGTCTCAATTACAATGTTTCTATGCAATGCATGACTTCAAAACGCTTTTGACGGGCATTACCCTTCACCTGGTGTTAATTTCCATGAAACGCTAAGCTCACTTCGACCAGCTACGTCTGGAAGTCGATAATATTATGGAAGTGATTTGTGCCTCATCCGGAGGTGTGTAGATCCATATGAAACTTAAGATTCCTTAGTTGGGTATAACGTTCGCTACACCAGATCTCGTTAAGTCCGTTATTTGCTTATTGAATTTTTTTCGCAGAAAATTTTCAGAAAAAATAGTTGATTACCGTTATAGGCAATTATCAGTACTCCCAATTAGTTAGTGAGATTTGCGCTCTTATCGAAAATTGGGCTATATGCACTACGCTCGTGAAATTCTATTGCTAGAAGGATGTCTCCTGACAGCCGAGGTTAGTTGCTTATAGATCGGGTATTTCTGTGTATTGTGACTTAAGAGAACAAGAATCGAGCGTTTCGTGGTTTGGCAACTTGGCAAATTGGCGGTTAATTCAGCCGAATAACAGTGGTAGGAGCCTGGTGGTGACCTCAATTTATTCCAATTTTCTGATTCGCATCTGAAATTTGGGTAGGTAGTGGAGGGGAGTGTAGTAGTTTGGACCCCAAACATGCTACAGATGATGACAATTGTGTTTCAGAAAGTCACGGGCTGCAATGGATCTTGTTGATTAGAATTGTCCAACTTCAGTAACTTTCGGCTCTCCATATGAAATCTCCATCTTGAACCTGCTATATTTAGCCAGTTCTCGAGATTTACAATACCGATTGTTTTTGTTTATTGTAGTAAAGTGTAAAAAATAAAAAAAAAAAAAATTCGCAGTTAAAATATATGCACTGCAAGAATGTATCAGGAGTTAACGTCGGCCCTACGACACCCAATTGAGCGCAAAGGGGCCTTGTTGACAAACGTCTCAAGAACACGAGCGCACAACCAACTGATGCTCGGATGCCCCTTCGGGCATTGTCAGTCATAATAGGTAATCGAACCTTGTGATTCGGTTGCACATTTTCGTAGCTTTCTCGAGATACGTTAAGAGGAAAAAATCGGGATCCAATGAAATCAAAGACATTGACAGTAATATCGGATTCGGGTGATCCATTGTCAGCTTGAATTTTTCTATTAGGTCGTTTTTGTGATCGGATCCACTTTCTGAATCAGTGTATCTTGAGCGTATTCAGCCGGGTTCGATCCGCTCTCGTCAGCCTCAATTTTGACAAGTACCAAAAAAACATCGCTTGATTCTCTTGAGGCGAACAATCATCCGGAAGGGGAGGTCATTGTATTATCAGGGTGGCGCCGTAATGAATAGCGTGGTGGCTAATGGCCACACTCTTCTATTCAGTTGATGAGATGTTGCCAAGCCGCTCATAGCTGATCTGGATAGTCCACCACTCGGAGGTAATCCCAACACCAAATATATACTCGCACTAACCCCAGTCTGGCACAGGTCGCGAAATAGCGCTATATGCAGTACATATAACAGCACATTCCCTCAAGACGCAATTACTGGCTGCAAAAAGATATCGGTTTGTTCATGTATGGTTTTGTTGTAAAACAAAAGTCTTGAGCGAGTCTGTGTATTATTTCAGACAATTTGGATTAGTTTGATGCATTTTAAGAATATGCCGAAGTTATGGAGATGCGGGATTTTTCAAAATTTAGAACAAAATCCAACGGAATTGGGTAAGTTTATTAACTGTTTCCATATGAGTGCTAGGATGTTTCCATATGAGTGCTAGGATGTTTCCATATGAGTGCTAGGATGTTTCCATATGAGTGCTAGGATGTTTCCATATGAGTGCTAGGATGTTTCCATATGAGTGCTAGGATGTTTCCATATGAGTGCTAGGATGTTTCCATATGAGGGCTAGGATGTTTCCATATGAGTGCTAGGATGTTTCCATATGAGTGCTAGGATGTTTCCATATGAGTGCTAG